>OX401418.1:12799059-13399059 GCA_947846245.1 Cerastoderma edule | reverse complement strand
CTTTAAATTTGACATGCAGACAGACTTACTCTACTTGCTTCAGACGTTGTTTGAAACATTTGATGTAAGCAAGCTGTCCATTGTTAAGAAATTTTCCCATTGGGCTAGATATCCCCTTTTTATTTTATTTTCATTTTTTATCAAAAGAAGTTTGAATTAATTCTTTTCATAAAGTAGTTTCAGCTTTCAATACAACTATCAAAGTAGCCAAAGATCATCAAAGTAAACTCTGTGTAAATTTTAAGGTAACATTCTAGGTAACATGAAATTATTGCTCATCATAGGTTTGGTTTATGACTGTATTTCATATATATGTGGGATTTCTGATATCTATATATTTGTCAATTATTATGTGTGCCTAGTATTTTTCATTGATTACAAAGTTGAGGTGAACGTTTATTCTATTTGCAGAAGCTTGGATTTATACAACATTCTGTTCTCACTTACTGGTAGCTGTAAAGAAACGAAAACGATTTCCATGAAAACATATGCTTGTTCGCGGACAATTGAAGATCTTTTCAGGTATGTTTTGTCAATACGTTTCGATTATTTATTGATAGTTGAATTTTCACATAAGTATATATTCATAATAAACTATCTATGGTTCTTTTTAGATGCTAGATTAAGCTCATACAAACACATCTGAGTTATAATTGGTCTGACAGTTAAAGACAAAAGGAAGTGTTGATCATGCTTTAAGCATATTGCATGTATACCTTTTACTTCATGATGAATTATCATATCAAATTTGTCCCTTTTGTCAAATTTGTTTATAAGTCTTGACCTCGCTCATTTTACGCTTCAATGCAGAAAAGGGTTCAACCTTTTCCCAAATGCCAAATTTTCAACTGTCCCAAATTGAAAGAGTTTGCAGACGACATTTCAAAATGTGATGAAATTAAGAAACAATCTTTTGATAGGATTTGCAGACGACATTTCAAAATGTGATGAAATTAAGAAACAATCTTTTGATAAGACAGAAGACATTGTTGGAAAAGAAGAAAATAATCATTAAGATCAACTGCTCTTTTTCCCAGGATGTTTTCAAGAGTCGTCTGCAACAAACTAGTCGAATGTAATTATTGTTTGGTGATGGGTTAATGCAACAAAACCTTTATTTTAAAGATCTAAATGCTTTGATAACTTTATTTTCCAGAACTCTATACACAGAAAACGATGTCACTAGATGTTTGAATAATTTTGCCCAAATCTTTGCCACGGGCTCCGACACAAGCATCAGCACCAACAGCTCGGGGGAAGTTCTCGACTCCTCCGATAATGCGAGCCGTAGGAACAAGGTTGAGCAAGATCAATCAAGAACCCTGATACGTGACAGCTTTACAAACTCATCTGAAAGCATGCCAAGGGACAACAAAGATAGATTGTGTGCTTCGTTATCACCGACAAATTCTGTGCTTGATTTTGATACGATTCAAGATGAGAACAAATTAGATGCTATCGCAGGTGAAATAGTTGCTGAAGCACTGAGGAATGCTTTTTTAGTGTATGGAGGTTCATCTACCTTATTAACAAATGGAGATGTGGACAGTAACACAAATGTTTTACACAATAACCATTCTAATAGTGTCGATATTAATTATAATGCTGATATAGAAAATAATGCTGGCAAGACTGGCTTGATATCCAATGAAGCTCAAAATATTAGAACTAGTGAAAGCACATCGTCTGAAGTAGTAGCAGGTGCCCTTGGAAATTCAATTAGCACAGAAAACGAGTCGGAATTGAATGAGATAAAATCCACCAAACAAGCCAGTGATTGTAGCGTAGCAGCCTTGCTCGAGAAGACATACTCTGTGAAGACAGTGCTGACCCCTAGCGGTGGTTTAGGGGAGGATTTGTTGAGGTTGTGGCTGACAAAGACAGACTGTGATGCCCAGATTCTCATTAATGGCCATGTTTTTCATGTTCATAAGTATGTATCAATTGTCTTCTGATATTTCCATAGGTCAAATTACAAGATGCTCAGGCCTGCTTTTATTTTAGGCCTTGTCCTAATTTCAGGCTTTGAGATTTTCAATTTTCCTTCTGAGTTCATATTGAAAATGTTTCAATTCAGGCCTGGCTGTTACTATCTCTAAATTGCTAACTTCGGTGACAGTGGTGCAAAGGTAGAGTGTCAGTCTCTTCAACAAAGGCGAGGTAAAAAATGTCTTGACTAGCCCTCAAAATTGACTCAAGTACTGGTTTAGTATCCAGGAAGTAGTCATTTAGAGCGAAATCAATAAGCTTCAAGCTTCCATCACTATTGATGTAACATAGATAAGTTTAAGCTAAATTAAGTTGGTAACTTTGTTATTTGTGTACTGTATATTTTACAAGCAATTAAGTCATACTCCTTCATAAGTGGTGCTCATTGTAACAAGCATGAAAGAACTCTATTATCTATTAGAATTGTTTTAGCCATAAATAAGAGTTGTCATTCTCTTGCTTACTTGCTTATTTCTTTCCAAAACCCTATATTGTGGTAACTCAATAGAGATGGTATTAGTTTACAAGCAGATAAATCATATTCCTTTACAAATAGAGTTAATTCTTACAAAGAAATCAGAACTCTATATTTGTTCTATTAAAGGAAGTAACCTCTTCTTTTGCCTTGCTGTTTTCTCATTGTTCTTTTTTCTTTTTCAAGAATTGAGAAAATGCTTTACTCTTCGTTTTTAGAACTGCTTAACCTATTCCCAAACAATAACAACATTTGACCAGTTTGTTGCAGACAATTCTGGAAAACATTATGAGAAAAAGAGAAATTGCTCTTAACGAGCAATTTCTCCTTTTCTCACAATGTTTTCTGCCCTATCACAAAATCCTGTTTCAATTTTACAAAGTTTTGAAGTGTGGTCAGCAAACTCAATTTGGGACAGTCGAAAATTTGGCACTTGGTAAACGGGTTAAGGGTATGCATGCTAAGATAATGTTCATGTATGATATGAATGATCACGATCAAATCTCTTGGTAAGGCTTTCTTGTAAACCTCATTTTGTTTTTCAGATGCATTCTTTCTTGTCGTTCAATGTATTTTGGTGCCATGCTTGGAGGCTCTTGGAGGGAAAGTGATCAAGATCAGATTGTACTAGAAGGGTAAGATTCTCATTGGTATTTTTATGAATAATGACTTTTAAGTTATCTGATTTCATGACATTTTCCTTTTTAAGAAAAAAGCTTATTAGGTTTATTTTCAGTGAGAAACGATAGTAAACTCTTTCCCCTTTACTCAGATTTGTGACTGGTTCAAATTCAAAGAAACGGCAGATGAAATTTGAAAATTGTAAAAAATAGCATGCTTTGGGATTGAATAGCAACACTTGTTGCATAAGGAGAATTTGTGTATTGCAAATGATTTCTCTTTTTGAGACACTTGTGACTGTATTCTTAAAAGTCTTGAATTGTATCTTCCATGCCTTTTACAATGCTCTTCTTTATATGAATTTTCAATTTTGGCAGTTATAAAGTCCATATGAATATACCACATATGTACATACACTTTTTTGTAGTCACCTTTTACCTGCTTTTGATATAATACTCTTGAATTCTATAATTTTAATGCAGTATACACAATACAAAGTGAGACAGACCCTACTTATAGCGATTTGGTTATGGCTGACCCTTCATGTTCACTAGGACTAAGGAGTGGTGAAAATGTTCGACATGTATATATCCAATGGAGAGATTGATGGTGGTTAATCTTAATTGTTTTGATTTAATTACTTTATATTACAGTATAGACAATACAACAATGAGACAGACCTTGCTGTATCTGTATGGAGGGGTGGTGGAGGTGGACCCCTCATGTTCTCTTGGAGGACTGGTTAAAATGTCTGACATGTATACAATGGAGGGATTGATGGAAGTTGTGGCTTTCAATCTGAACAAAGAATACTGCCACTACTTTCATAAGGTAAAACATTTTCAAGTTATTCACACTTTTAAAAACTCGAACAAATTGATAATTTGCCATTTTTCATTTCTATTTCAAACAACTGAAATTTTACATGCTGTTGTATGTTTGACAACACCGATAAACCCTGGATGTATATCCAAATTAAAAAAAAATTCTAGTCTGACAGGCAAAAAACACATTTATGTCGAGGCAGACGTAGTATCTGTCTTTCTATTACTATGGTTGGAATCTATAATGACTTGGACGCTTCAGTCTAAATAACGTTATACACTCTATTTATGGTTGATTGATTAAAACAAGAGTGATTGTTGTAAGATTAGTAAATAACTCTTTCTGTGTCAATGGAATCCAGCAAATACATGCCATATAAAGAAATTACATTCATCAAAATGATTTGCTGTTGCGCCCATCTGAACCGATGACAGAAGGCTTTATTGAAAAATAGGTTAATCAGTGCTTGTTTATATAAAGTTAACCCCTATAGTGATGGAACCGACTTCATGCTTATGCAAACAGGTTTAATCCAGACCAATTGGCGGCTGGCCTGTGATCTTAACAGTTTGCTTCTCTGACTATCTTTCCTCATCAAAATTAAGCAGAAATTAAAGATTTTGGAAAGCAGATAACACAAAAATCTTTTTTTAGAAACTTTCCCTGCATTCTAATGGTTAAATATTGATAGTTGACTTTTAGTTATCTCTAAAATCAAACTGTTTTACTTGTAAAGCATCCAACACATGATGTGTACAAATGAACTTGTCTGACATCTTTCCAGAGGAATACAAGGTTCTACATTGGTTTAACCCTTTACCAAACGCCAAATTTTCGACTATCCCAAATTGAGAGAGTTTGCAGACAACATTTCAGAATGTATTGAAATTTGAAAAATAATTTTCTGATAGTGCAGAAAACCTTGTGGGAAAAGGAGAAATTGCCCGTCACGAGCATTTTTTCTTTTCCCACAATGTTTTCCAGAGTCATCTGCAACAAACTGGTCAAACTCTTTCAATTTCAGGCGGTTAAAGATTTAACGTTTGGGAAAGGGTTGAAGGGTCCAAAATTATGCATTTGGCTCCAACACGTGTCTCAAAATGATGACCCAACTTTAACAGGATGAAATGAATTTGTTATGGAAATAAAGAAACTAAATGTGAATACCTTATAACAGTTACTACAACAAGGGATTATAGAACTTTGTGATATAGAATTATTTGCTTCATTTATTTATTTCCAGCCTTGCCCGAAGTGTATTGTGGGAACTCCGGAGGCGCTGACCTTGACCATGATTTATAACATGGATACCATGCGTGAAAAATGCGTCAAATGGATCAACAAAAACTTTGGGAAAGTTTGGCCCACCAAACAGTTTGCTCTTCTGCCTCAGGAGGTTTTGGAGTTTTGTGTGACATCTGCTGTGAAAGACTTGGTAAGTTCTTTCTTGAAGAGTTGTCTTCTTAAGCAGAACTTTGCAAAGAACTGTCAAGCTATTATTATTGTCTTGGAACTTTTATGCAAATTAGGGAACCTTATGTAATGTTATAGAGAACATGTAGGTGTTTTTCACTGATTGGATGTGATTATGTCTTCTAGAGATTATTTTGCTTGGCTTGCACTGGTCTTTATATTCTTTGGTGTCACTGTTTAGTTTTTATGTGTTAGGAAGTAGCTTATTGAGTGATGAAAGGAATGCATAATAATTACACACATTTTTTCTTTGCGATTATTTTAGCTGATTGCAATAGGTTCTAAAGCTGTCAATCACTAGTTTGGATGCTCGTTTGGTAGCTCTTATTTTGACTTAAAGATTTTTGAATTTATTTTATTTTCGTATATGATTGCACTAGTCTATATGAGGAAGGAAAGGAATTGAAACAACAGACTTGTACTCAGTGAATATTTTTTATCTTTTAAGAATCTTTTACATATACTTGCCATTTATATAACCTTTAAGAAACAAGCAAATATTTGTTTAAACATGCCATTGATACATTCCAATGTGGGAATATGTTGAACTAATCAATTTTTTTTTTGTAAAAGTCAATATTATAATAATTCCTATAGCAATTGAGTGACTGGTTTCTTGAAGGATCTCAAATCAAATTATGTATGCTACATATATTTGATAATACAATGTAATTTTATTTTTTGATAGCTATAGATAATGATAGCTTTGTTTATTATGAGACAATTCCCTTTTTCCTAGTGAGTCGTACAGTTTTGTTTTATAAGAGAAGTATAAAGAATCTTGTAAAGTATTAAAAGTAGTACTGCTTGTAATTTTTGGTTCACTGATTAGATATGTTTTCATTACACAGGCAATCAACAATGTAATAGATATAATGGTGGAATGTCAACGTCTTAATGAGAAGATACCTCGACTTAAGTGGTCTGAATCAATCCTGAGCATGACGGCATCACTGATGGATGCTGCAATTGAGTTTGCCAGTCAGAACTTTGTCAACATCGTGAGCAGTAAGACTTTCCGCAACATTGACAATGTAAGATTCTTTTCTTTACATTTATAAATATATGAAACAGATGGTATACAGTATATGTGCATTAATCATCCCTTTTTAACCCCATACCAGATGCCAAATTTTCGACTTTCCAGAATTGAAAGAGTTTGCAGACGACATTTAAAATTGTGAAGAAATTGAAAAATAATCTTCTGATAGGGCAGGAAACATTGTGGGAAAGGGTGAAATTGCTCTTTAATTGCTCAAGGAATTCAAACCCACAACCCTCCTGTCCCGAGTTGACGCTCTACCCCTGAACCACTGTTCTGTATAAGAGTGCCAGCTTCAAGAAACAAGGGTTCATTTCTCATGAGTAGTTAAGTCAATCTTCGGACTTTTCAGTAATCAACATCTGTCCGAGTAGAGGTTAGGTAGCCAGGAACTGAGAGTGATTTATATATGTGTTGTTTCAAGATATTAAACCTGCTTGTTCACGGATATGAGGAAATTTGGTAGTTAAAAAATTAAAATCTTTAAAACTACAAAACAGCTGTACTGTTATATGATATGCACTGAAGAATAGTCATTGGAAGCGTAATTATATTGATCTTCAATTCTTTAAAGTATGTATACAATGAATTAACATGTATTTTAACCTAAAAGCGTGACATTGCTTAAGAAATCTACTGCATATAAACTAATCATACTTAGATACATCCTGAATTAATCATGTTTTCAATAGCTTCTTTTAATTTTATATCAAACAGTGATTTAAAAACTGTATATTTTCAACATTTTATTTTGACTTTCAAATTCTATGCTTCTATGAAAAAGCACCTTTGTATAGATTAGTTTTAACCAATTAGAAAATATGCACATGTATGTTATTAACATTACAGCAAGGAATGGCATTTAACATACAACCACTAGAGGACATTTTTGGAATGGTTATTATGGCATTGTCCCCAGAGAATTCCTGCCAATCTTACATGGCTCTACAGAAGTGGGTATCACTGTTTAAAGCAAGAAAAGAAGAGGAAATCATCCCCATATATTCTGAGGTAATTTAACTTTTTATTCAATCTCTGTGTTGATGATTCCAATTAAGGTGTTTTATGGATTACTTAATTTGACTTGTTTGTTTGTTAAACCTTTTTCTTTGTAAACAATCGCCTTGGCCCTGGGGTCAAAATTTGCCCCAACCCATTGTTTCAATTACTTAAAAGGGCTTGTTCATAGATGGGAAATTAGAAAATGATGAATAAAAGTGCCTTGAAACCTATGATTTCTGTACTGGCATTTTCTTCAGAATGAAAATCGCTATTAATATGGATAATAGAGAGTCTTCATAGTTGCTGCTGAACTGCTGTCAATTTCAAAAGTGATGCATGGCTTTTGAATCTTGATTGAATCTAAGAAAAGATATATTTTTCAATTAACTTGTTTAGAAAATTCCAAATATGGTATGTCAAATCCTTGATTAAGAAATTAAGCATTTACTTGAAAAGTTCTAATTATCCATTATTTATAATTTCAGGAGTTTGCAGACTTTGTCAAGTTTCTGTTTAAAAAGTGTAAAGAACACCTGTGCCTATACATCCACCAAGCAGCACATACAGTAGAGTGGACTTACCTACCAAAAGATAGTCAAAAAGAAATCATGGAAGGTAAATAGAACAGTATTTGACTTGTTTATTGTGGTCTATAGTTATCCTCGGGTCATTGCATCGTAATATTACATAGTGCTTGCCCCAGGATATCTATAGAGTCTGATTTGTTTGCATTGGTATTAGTAATAGTTTATCAAAGTGCTTACAACAAATACATTTCTTTGTTAAATTGCAAGTTAAGGCATGTTGCCTTTGGATGTTATAAGTGATTGATGATAGAGAGATGGGAGGATAGGTGTTTGATAACTGGCTTTGCAATAATCATAATCAGATTTCCTCATCTCTATGTGTTAATTGGAACTTTTAAATATTATATACCCTATAACTGTGTTTTAAAATGTTATTGGAAATCCCATTATCTACAGAAAGATATTTGATTTCTTGTTATGTGAATTACTTTTTCCTTGTTTTTCAGAGGCAAACTATGTTTGTATTGACAGCCCCAATAAAAGCAGAATGGTGCGCCCACAATTAACCAGTATGCAAAAGGTATTTATTTAAATGTATTCTTATCGATTCCATAGGTTTTTGTGCCTAGTCCATATTTATTGTAGGTTACATGGGCCCTCTCCGCGTGGGTTCAAATCCCGGTGAGGGATATGTTTTTCCATGAGAGGAAGTCTCCTGACTGTCTTAGAATTCTCATGGTTCTAACCTGCTTGTTTTGTTGGAGTGACCTATGACAAATGACTTCAGAGCCCTAACCTAGTACTGGTAGATCCAGGACAGCTGTTACAAAACTGAAAAAATGTTGATACCGCTTTAAATGCTCTAAAAAAACTTACAGATCTACCTGGCTTGACCAGCCCTTATGCACAGTTTAGTATGGGGTCTTCCTTCATCATTAAGAATTGGCATCACATCAATAATAATAACTGAAATAATCATGATGCTATATAAAACCCAAATAAGTATATGAAAAATATTCAAAGCAGCTTTAGATAAAAACAGTAGAATAGAATATATTTAGCCAATGGGTTCTATAGACTTTTACAGTAGCTGAGACAAAGTATGGAATAATGGGTTTGGTGAATGATATGAAATTGAAAGTTTTTAAGGATTTGTTTACCATATAGAAGAACATGTCCTCATAGGGTTATGTCATTGGCTGATGTCTGACTTGCCATTCCTATTTGATATGATATTTGGTAAAAACCATGCTGACAAAAATTCTTTCACATTGTTTTCTAAAATCTTCTGGTGCAAATGGCGTGAATTTAAGTATTATGAGTAAGGGGTTAACCCAAACCATTAGTGGAATTTTATAGCTGGTCAAGATTAAAATCAATGGCAGATGACAAATGTTACATATGAAGTTACACTTGCTTTCTTCCTATTGGGTAGAAACCATTGCAAAAATAAATATTACCTTTGAACTTCTCTATTTGTTTGCAGAAGAAATGTGTTGAAAAAAGGGTAGGCACTTCAATATTTCCAATCCTTAAATATGTAGTTTATTTGAGAATTTTGTTATTCGGTTTGAGAAAGTGATTATCATTTATAGTACATGTATCTTATGTTTCAATTATACCCATAACATAACCATCCAACATTTTCTTTTCAAACAAGGGAAGCATTTGATATATGTTTTTCCTTTGGTTTAGCTTTCCATTGTTTCTGTTCCTACTGAAATTAGGTGAACATGTAACCTCTTTTTAGGTAAAGGTCCACTGGTTTATCCCTTGAATGTGATTATTTTACTGTCTCATCTATGATTATCTTGGTCTTTCCAAAAGAAGTTGCAAATAGTTAAACTTGTTCTCTGAAAGGATTAAGAAAGAAACCAATAACAGAATAACTTGTTTTTTTGTTTGACTGGTTGGGGTTGGCTTGGCCTATTTGTATTTGTAGTATGGTATGCATTCCAAATGCATCCATATACCTCTTGTGATGAAATGGGCAATAATTATGTTGTTTCTGAAACAACCTTTTTTGTAACAATGGGACAAACCCATAGTTACAAAAGAACAAATGACTGGCCAGAAGCAAATTTTCCTATAATCTCAATTGTTTTTGAAGGGATTTGATTTAGATGACTTAGAAACGAATATAATGTAAAGATAGGGCTACATCAATTATTTGTTACCAAGATTGTATAAAGCAAATTAGATTATATCATGGGTGATTGATCTGGTCCAGGCTGAAAAACTGCACTATTTGGTATACAGTTTTCATAGAACTCCATTCACATTTTACTTTATACAATGAACTATACTGCTCATGTTTATTGTATATAGATATATGTCTTTAGAAAGTAAATATCAACGTCTACTCTTGCTTTCTTTGAATAGAATAATTGGTATTTAAGGTGTGTTCATTTTCATTAACAGAAAGTACCAGCTGCATCAAGGTTATCATTGAAGGAATATATTGATATACACTTTGGTTTCAAAGGAGTCGAAAAGAAAAGTAAAATACCATCACCAGTCAAACACCCTTCTGCAAGGTCAGGAAAGACAATGGGGATTCCAACCAGATTGAAAGTAAGTAAAACAGATGCACATGATAAAGGGCAGAACAAAAAGGAATCTTCTGCTGGAATCAGGAAAGATAAAGCACAAAAGCTGCCTATATCAGGTGCCGCAGGACAAGAACAAGTAGAAAAACATTCCTCTCTTGGTGCAAAATCAAAGGAAAAAGTTGAAAAACTGTCCAAAGAAAGAACTTTGAAGTCTACAATCACAGGTGTCAGATCAAAGCAAACAATAGAAAAGCGTGCTAGTCCAACTGTCAAACCAAAGGATGAAGTTGAAGGCTCACATGTTGCTGGTGATAAAGTTTCAAAAACAGTGCCATTTGTCAAATCTAAAGTTCAAGGAAAAGCTTCTCCAAAATTAAATGTCAAATTAAATGAAGAATTTGAAACCTCACCAATGGCAAGCACCAAACTAAAGGAAAGGGAAGAAACTCCTTTTTTAGGTGCCAAACCAAAAGACAAAGTTGAAGTACCACCAATGACAAGTGTCAGATCACAATCGATTAAAACTAATACCTTTAAGAAATCACCTTCAAAACCAACTGGTATTGTTTCAGACCCAAGCTTAAACAAATCTAAACTTGTTACCTTGTTTAAAACAAAGCCCAGAGGTCTTATGAGTCCCATTAATAACTCAACTTTTAACAGATCCAGCTCTGATACTTTAGATGAAACTGAGTCTTTAGATTTGAAGCATGATATCATTGAACCAAGCTCAGATAAGCCTTATATAAGTGTTGAAAAGTCTTCTGCATCTGACAAGACAGATCCAATCGATGTAAACGGTGATATACCTGAGTCAATCTCAAATATAGGTGGTATAACTAATGATTTTGCTGAATCTGATACATTTGACAACACAGATACTACTGACATTAAACATGTTTTAACTGATCCAATCTCAGATGATATTGCTTATGTTGATAATTCCACCGCATTAAAAAAGACAGATGCATTAGATCTAAGTAATGATGCACCTGAACCTGGTCCAGTTGAATGTGCCATTACTATAAATGTTGAAAAATCTGATACTTTTGACAATACAGACACTGTCGACATAGAAAATGGTAAAACCAAACCAAGCTTAGATGAGCCTGAAATTTGTACCAATGTTGAAAAGTCTAATGGGTTGGACAAGACAAACACTGTGGATATAACCGAAACAATCACAAATGACATTGATGCTTTAAGAAATGTTGAAAAGTATACCGACTTGAGCAAGACTGATATAAGATGTGACATACCAGAACCAATCTTTAATGATTGTGGTACTATTGTTAATGTTGGAAAGTCCAATTCTTTAGCCAAGATGGACACTATTGATGCAATAGATGATATGACTGAATCAATCTTCATTGAACATCAAGTAATTGTTGATGATGAAAAGACTGATGACAAAGGTATGGAACCTAATGAAACTGCAGTAATCTCAGATGAACTTGGTGTGTTTCCTGATGTTGAAAAGGCTCATAATTTTGACAATGTAGACAATATAGACATTAAGCATGGTAGTAGTAGATTGAAATTGGATGAGATTGATATTGTTGTTGCAGCTGAACAGACTAATGACTGTTGTATGACAGATGGTAAAGACACGCAACATGAAACAACTGTAATTGATTTAAACAAAGTCAGTAGAATGGCTGGTGCTGAACAGATGAGTTTGGACAAAACAGAAGCATTAGATATTGTGCATGATTTAAGTCAACACGACTCTGACAAACACAGTACTGCTGTTGATGATAAAAAGCATATTACCGTGGACAAGACAGATGACATAGACATGAATTTTTACAAAAATGACCGAATCTTAGATGAACAAACGGTTGGTGGTTGTGTTGAAATGGCTAATGTATTGGACCAGACAGATAACTTAGACAGACAGAAATACATAAATGACAGAATCTCGGATGAACAAACGGTTGTTGGATGTGTTGAAATGGCTAATGTATTGGACCAAACAGATAACTTAGACAGACAAAAATACATAAATGACAGAATCTCAGATGAACATAGCATTGTTGAGAGTGTTAAGAAGGCTATTGTTTTGGACAAGAAAGATGACATAGACGAGAAATATGACACAATTGGACCAGATACAGATAAACCAGCCATTGGTGTTGGAGATCATTTAGATTGGAACAAGACTTGTGAGTCAGTGCTACAAGAAGTACCTTTGGTACACGACATTGAACTTACGCTGCCATCTCAACGCTGTTTGTCTTCTGATCAAGCACTTGACAACTCTTTTGATTACCGACACGAACTTCGTGTAGTTGAGGAAAAACTGACACCAATTCTTGAGGTACAATTTGTTTTGCCTGAATGAGTGCCCTAGATCCGACGACCAAACAAATGAATCTAGGGTTCAATGCAAGATTATAGTAAGTGCTTCAAGTTTCTAAGGGACTTACTATTGTAGTCTTGCACTGAACCCTTGAAACCCATTAACGTTTCTACAGTGTACACCAAGATTTATTATACTTATATATGTTTCAATAAGTGTACATTTCATTACAACAAGCATGTTTTAAAGTGTCAATGTGATTTTTGACTTTTGCCCTCTTTATTTAGAATTTATTTGAATGGTCAAGAGCCGTTTGTGTTATAACTTTGATACGAGTATATATATTTAACTGTGATAAAACCTAAACCAATATACATGTGCAATGTTGAAATGTTATCAATTTGCCTTTTACTTGTCTTGAGTTATTTTCTGTTTACGAAGAAAGAGTATCATATATTCCTGTATATCTGCTGTTCTTTATTTTAAAATTGTATGATCTAAGCCTTGTCATTTATTAATACTTTCAACATATAAGTCATTGGAGTTGGTTAGAACAGACACTTGAACACTTTTATGTTTAGTGTATGTTGGCCCTTGTTGGGCATTCGATTCAATATACACACAGTCAGGGTATTGGATACCATTTATGATTATTCTACTAATCATTTTGTTCAAATGTAGTGATGCAGATGCATATTATTTATGTTAAGTGGTTATACCACTTTACTTCCTTGTTATATAACTTTCCAATTTTTATTTTATTCTTCATATTGGTTGTTTATTTTTACGTTATGTTGTGTTATTTAAAATTTTAATAAAAATAACTATGGTATACAAAACTATTGATATACTTCTAGTCATTCAGGTCATTTTTACCCCAATGTGACGACCTTTGAAGACAAATTAGTCTTCTCACTTCCCTTTGATGACGTCTGCACTGGTCTTTGGTACCATGACCCGGTCAGGTACCATACCCGTTACCTTCCACAAACGAGGCTTGCTCTTCACCATCGTTTTGATTACATGACTATTGGTAATGGTTTGTTGGACTGCTAGATATGAGTGATTGCGACATGCCTTAGCCCCTGTGGCATATGCAATGTTGTGAGGTATTGTGGAGTTAATGCCCAAGAGATACATATCTGTTCATACTACGTGTATTTGGGTTGGTGGCTAGCTCCGCAAATAATCTACCCGTTTTTCGGTTACCTTATCATTCGCAATGCCCATCCTTATAACCCAGACCGACATGGAAGGAAGCCTATGACCGCCACTGTTTTTGTTCTGTAGTATGATCCGTCCTAGGTTCGGACATCTTCCAGTCTAGAGACGAGGAAAGTGTTTGTACTTTATAATATGTTATGAAACACCTTGTCATCGTTTTGTCAGTTATACTACGGCTATTCTAGAATTTACCAGCACTGTGCTAGGGTTCCATTTGATTGTTTTGCTAATGAGCATCCAAGCGAATTCAGCGGCGCAGTTGAAGCTCCAACTCCGGGTTCCCAAGTTACAAGATAACCATATGGCCACGCATGATTCCCCGACCCCACCACCACAAATACACACACACACACAGTAAGCAAGAATGTGGAAATGTAGACTCGGTGGAAGCAGACTGTCAACGACAAAATGATAACATTACTAACGAAATAAAAGCAACAGTTTACATTTTTATATTTCAAGACGGCCCATTTCCTTTCTAAGAGATTTTGAGACTCTGAATTACTTCAGCCGAAAAAACTCATTACATTTTAAAAATTACGGCCTCACTGTGTCGGGGAATGGAGGCAATTATGATAAGAGGGGAAATTGCTTATCTTGTGTATGTTTCCTTTTTCACAATAGTTTCTTGAGCTTTCTGCTGAAAGCACATTGAAACAAGTTTATAGCTAGCTATGGTTAAATAGCTTGATGTTCTTAAATATTTACAAATGTTTTTGCCTTGGTCAACTGTATCAATTATTTTTAACATAAGAGAGAGGTATACATAACAACTCTTTCTGAACGTTGTATATATTCTTTCAAATGACTCCAATGTCACTACAAGTCGGGGATTTGTATGTCGTCTAGGATATCATGAGCCAAAGATGACGGACTAGTACGGGTTGACATCAGTTTCCTTTGCCGAGCCACGCGTTTTCTTTGGTTGCCTTCGTGTTGCGGGGGCGTACGACGGCAATGGTCTCCTGACGGGCCCATAGCAACGTCCATGGCAACGCAGTGGGATGGCTTCTGTTCATTGGTCAACGGTCCCTCGTGACCTGATCTTGGTTTAACGGAAGTTCCCCTTGAAACGTGTTGGCGATGCACCGGTCTCCTTGGTGTGGATTTCGGAGTTCCAAACGTGTGGTGGTGTAACACCTGTTGTGTTGGAGTGGACGGCACAATCTGTTCACCTAGAGTGGAAATATGGAAATATACGTTACTCCTTCCATTCAATTGTAATCCAGTGGCGATATCATAATTTTTTAAATCAAGCTTTAATAATTTTCATGTCAACTTAATCTGATTTTAATCTTGGTTTTCAACAACTGTTAAGTTTTATCGCGACGATAAAACCATGCTCCAGCGTTACTACCTTAATACAAGTCGAAATTTGTAGTCGCAATTATATCCATTCTCCCAAAGGACTGCTTTTCGAAAGCAATTAATTGTCATTATGCTTTTGCAATGTAAAAAAGTATGGAAGTTTCTATTGACCCGAATTTTAACCAGTACTATCTTTATTGACATAAAGCTGCTTTACCATTTGCAATGCTTCAATATCTCGATTACACAGACTGTCATGAGACAAGGCAGTGTCTCCGTTTTATTAGCTTTTCTTTTATTTTTCTATAATTGTTTTATTATTATTCTCATAATTATTTAGTGTAATCCGGCGTGGGTTTTAAACCCCTCAGAATTCAGGTGGACACTTCATCTTGCCGGCCACACTATGCATTATTGAACATAGAATTATTATTATGATAAGAAACTATTAACCTGACAGTGGTTTATTTCGGGGAGTTCTCGTACTGCTACCGCTGGACAAACCCGGAATTTGCCGAGGGGTTCCGGCCGTCCACGGAGAGTTCCGGGGAACCACGAAAGGTGACGCATATCGGCGAGGTGTTCCGAACGTGCTTCGTACGCCAAATGCGCTATCTAAGACGGAAAAAAATTTGTTTGACGTAAAACAGTCTGTGATAACTTCTGTGGCCCTTCCGGCTATTGATGCTAATCTCCCTATTATACATGAACTTGGTGAGTTTATGGATGTAGTTACGATCTCCTCTAGTTACGATTATTTTGTAATGTCTTCACTAAATCACATTAATTAAGCCAACATTTTTTATATTTTCATAATATAGATTAAGCAATCATTGGAGGCGTCTGGAATGTCCCACTGTCTTAATACAGTATGCCAGTTGTGTACAGGCGCTAAGCTACTTGTACGCAGAGAACGCTCCTGCGTTGGCCTACATTTTGTCCCGAGAAATGGGAAATACGATGTCTTGATTAGTCTCGTATAAACTACTTATTTTTTACGCTTGCAGTTTTATGTCTATTTTCTTGTTTGAGACACCCTTAGATTCCACCAGACAGAACATAGAGAATAAACATTTTCCGGCAAAACATGAAAAATAAGTAAATTGTGGCTATGTGAATTACACAAAACCTCTCCGAGAGGGTTCAAATCCTATCATATTGTTTATTTTCTTGTTTAACATCCTGCCAATGGGTAAGTGCATTTTATTTATTATTATTTTTTCCTATTTGATTGAAAGGATGAAGGCTTAATCTTTTAGAAAACTACATATATCTTAAAGGAAATTCCAATTCGGAAGGTGCCATTTCCAGGCCCTTTTTACATAATGTATAAAAGTCACATAAGCCAGGCAGGGGTGGTGGACTCTGAATAACTTAATAAATGTCCGTAAATGTCAAGTCTTTCCGTGGATTCACTTGTCCCTACGCCTATAATGCTTATAAAGTAGATTCAAGGAAACAATACTTGTCCGTTAATTATTTTGGACAAGCTCGGCAAATGGACAATTGATTTTGCCATCCCTGCCCACAAATACAACAAAAACATTGTTGAAACTAGGATTAACCCCTTTAAGTTTAACACACAGACCTTCATATCGGGAGCCATCCTCGGCTCCAGACGGGACGACGGCGGCTGGCGATTGGCTGCCACCGAGACAGGTCCAGTGACCGTGTAGGTATGGGGTGCCAGGCACCTCTTGGTATGGCGAGTCCGTCATCAACGCTGTAAGTCAAAACGTTGGTTAAATTTACCATAAATAATTATGTCTTGTGTTATTAATATAGGCTTGGAATCTCTGACGGATCAAGATTTAAAGAAAAAGCGGACAACAAAACTGGAATGAACAAGATATGCCTAACATAAAAACCTATTTTGTACCCACTACTAGAATGTATTGGGTAGAATTCAAGTGAACTATTGTTTAAAGTGTAGATATATAATGTTATAAGTTGATTCTTATTTGAAATCCTAATTTCGTTCTGGTTTTACTCATTCAATCTTTATGTATGTATACACTTAAGTGTTTAACACTGCAAATTTTTATGCCTCTCAGAACGATGTCAAAAATAAATACAATAAATAACTTATGCATAATCTTGAACATGAAAAAGGCCTGCTGCATACATCTGAATGATTTCGAAAGAAATGTTGGATGAATCGGGGTATTCTGAACTCAAGAACGTATTTTAAACAAAGGCTTTGGTTTGTCAAATTCTGAAATGCTTGACCGATTTTTCGATTTAGACAGAGATGGAAAAAAGCTTTGTCTTTTTGTCTGATAAATTCTACATCGAATCGGAAGAATAAAGCCAATCTGTAAATCTATATATATTTAAATTTCCTAACGTTAACAGTGATTTAAGACTGATTTAGGCGCCCAAAACTTTAATGGACAAGAGTTATATTTCTTGCATACTCTTCACATCGAAGGGGAAAATGCTTAAGAAACCAGAAAACCAGAGGGAGAAATTCAGCTGCAGAAAAGGTAGACTCGATAGTTGTAAAGAAGATTACCTTTCAAGACCGTTGCTATTTCTGCATATGCAAAGTATTACTTTAGCTCAAACAACACGTAGCATCACATAATCACGTGATATCTTCATTTTCTTCCTCCAAGAGTTCACGCCCTTGATTTGAGTGAACCCAACTTTCAAAAGTGTCAAAAAGACCAAACGATGTTTGTTGTGTCCAGTAGAAATAATCTTGAGAGGAGATTGTTGATGCACATATATCAGAACAAGAACGAATGCAATAATTCCTTTTATGTCATAGAGCACACTATTGGCGCCACTTGATCTATTTTAAGTGCGTATGTATGTGAAAGAAGTCAGAAAGAGGTCCTTTCCTCGCTGGTATCTCTCGTAGTCTTTGTCTCCCCAAAATGTGCAGAAAAGACAAAATGTCAGGGAGATGGGGCCCTTAAAGAATTTTACTATTTACCTAATATTTGAATCGTTTAATTTGAAAGAAACAGCAAACTATACAGATTAAACTTGAACACATATTTTTGTTTTATATATTTTGTAGGAACTAATGAGAAATTTTGAGTAATTTATCATTTTGACATTGTAATTATTAATGTCCTCTGCTCAATTGCACTCCACATTGATAAAACTATGAGCTACAATGGGAAATAGAAACATTGCTACAGATAACGTTTAAACTTCTTTTCAAAGGTACAAAATATATTATCAACAGTCATCGAAAATAATCCATTTTCTAAAGAGAATAATGCACATAAAGACAGAGATCATATCTTGTTTAATGGTCCTGTGACGGTAATAGGGTGTATGTATAAATACTTCTTCTACCGCTGTAGAAGCCGGCTTTTATGTGTGATTCGGTAGAGTGGTTGGCTTTCTCTCGAAGTTAAGCAACATAATAAGTGGTTAGTACCTGGATGGGTGACCCACGTCCGCTTTACTCCAAGAGGGACCCGATACACGTTACAAAATTGGTGGCAGCGGTGGGATTTGGTTTGATAGCACCATCATTCCCGTACCCTTAAATTGTTCGTCAGATGTTCTCGATCCTTGTTTCTGCTATGTAGCAGTGTCTATAGTGGCAGTAGTACCTACTTGAAATGTAAAAAAGTCGGTAACTGCCCATGTATGTCTTTGTGACATTTGTGACTTCGGTTTGTGACTTCGGGACAAAGTCATTAGAAAGGTGGGAGAAATGTGACGGTAATAGGGTGTATGTATAAATACTTCTTCTACAGTCTCGCTGTAGAAACCGGCTTTTATGTGTGATTCGGTAGAGTGGTTGGATTTCTCTCGAAGTTAAGCAACATACGAAGTGGTTAGTACCTGGATGGGTGACCCACGTCCGCTTTACTCCGAGAGGGACCCGATACATGTTACAGTCCATCATTTTCAAATGTCTTCTGTCAAAGCATTTGAAAATGGTAATTTCAAGACTCAATTATTATAATGATTGCTTTCATTTAAGCTTAATTTCTTAAGAATTAGCAAAGCAGTTTACCCACTTCTGTTATGAAGTTTCAGTTTGTTTGGGGTTTACATCACACCAACAATTTTTCAGTTCTTTTTCAATTGATGGTTCATCATGGATGGATGTAGATTTAAACCCCTTTATTAACACTTAGAATGCTGGGTAATTTTCTATAAATATATTTTTGTGTTATCTGCTTCTCAAAACCTGAAATATCTGCTAAATTTTGATGAGGAAGCTAGGATACTCAGAGTAGCAAACAGCTTAGATCATAGGCCAGCTGCCAATTTACTTGAAGGCTGACCTGGATCTAGCCAGTTTGCATAAGTATGAAGACTGTTCCAGTCCTATAAGGGTTAACTGCCGATAAGGACCAAGCATGATGTTCTTGCAGGACTTTTTTGTGTTATATAACAGCTGCATATAAAAGGCACCTTCCCAATTTGATATTTCTTTAAAAATCATACAGTTTTCCCAAAAATTTCAAAGTTGCTCCAGCTTTTTGGTTTCCCAGTTCAATAACTTTAGCAATTAAACTGCCAAAATTGAACAGGCCTCTAGGCTTCTTTAAGGGTCAGTCTGCTGGTTTGCTGAAAGACATCCTCTTGTGGAAATACTGTTATTTTAACTCATGCAGAAAGGGGCTTTGTGACTAAAGTTCAGTGCTGTTACTATTTGCCTCAGAGGAATTGACTACAACCTCAAGAAAGATTGTTTAAGAAATAACTCATTATACCTTATTTGTTTAACATTTGATTGTGTAGGAAGCTTGGAGCTTGTAAAATTCAATCTCGATGATTGCTTCCTGGATACTAAACTTGTACTTGTGGTGATTAGTGGGTTAGTCACGGCAATTTTCACTGTGCCTAACACCAGGGATCGAAACCGGCACCCTCTAGAGGCAGACGCTCTACCTCTGCCCAACTGTTGCCATTTACCTTTGATTTCTTTTTTTGTTATATAGGTAGGAGTTTAGTTTTAAGATGTCAGTGGGGACATGTTTAGAGAACATTGAGCTGGAAACATTACCATTTGGTTGGCATGACATCATAGATGAATGGAGAAAACAAAGTAAAACAGGTAGATTGAGAGGTCCAGGTATGAGATGGCATAAATTAATTTACATGCAAACTTTATTTCTTCTTCAAACTCTATATTGTTGGTACTCAATGAAGTCATCCCAATCAATTTAATTGAGTACCAATATGGGATCTACTGAGTATGTTTTGAAACAAAGTTCTGCAAGTCAAGGCTATTCATCGATATGCCTCAATATTAGACCTCTGAGATCTGCTTTTAATTGACCACCATAATCATTTCAATCATTATTAGAAAAAAGATAACACATCAAAAATACAGTTCAATACTAAAGTATATTGAGAGACTTATATTTTTAATTATTGCTGACTCATGCTTAATACTACAAGCATAAATAAGCATTATCAATTTATAAAGATCAATATGACAATTTTCACTACATGCATATTGCAATATGGATGAGCTGTATAATTCAACCAACAATTGGGTGCCTGGATATCTTCACAGGTTTTAATAAAGTTAGCAAAGTAATTATTATATAATCTCAATAGCTTTAAAAATAAGATAGTTTGAGCAAAGTAATTATTATTGCATTCAACGAAAGCTCATAAAGGGGTTTCCAAGGCCTAGTGGTTAGAGTCCAGAACTTCAAATCACATGGCCTCTCTTAGCATGGGTTCAAATGGGGATATGGATTTTCATGAGAGGTAGTCTCCCAACTGACTAAATACGGAATGCAAATGGTTCTACCCTGGCTTGGCTAGCCCTTATGGACAGTTGAGTATGGGGCCTTCCTCAATCATTAAGAGACAGACAACGCAACAGAACTGAAATAATGTTGAAGTGATGTAAATCCTTATAGATAGAAAATAGATAAATAAAAACCTATATAAGGAAATGATTCAAAATTAAATGTATTACGAAGTAAATCAAAAATTGGTTTGGTTGCTTAGGTAATGTAAAAGATATCGATTTGTATCAGCCATCATTGGTCTTGCATGGCTCAGTTGACTAGGTGGTAGACTCAGAACCTTTGGGGTTCCAGGTTCGAGACCTCTGGTTTCGTGGGAGTGGCCTTTGGCAGGTCATTTCAGAGCCATAGCATTGTACTTTTGCATAAGAGGCCCATATGGGACCTCTTTAACTTTCTTTAACTATAACTATTTTATTTTTCCGGGGAGATAAACGCTTTCCAACATTCAATGGAACAAGCAGGCACAACATTGTGGTAAAGTAAAAGAGGAGTTTGTCACAGGACCTTTCCGACAAATTATGTGTGATTGAATGGGAGCTTCCCAGTAAAAGAGGTAATCATAATTCACATTAAAAAAAGGCAGCAAATTTGACTTGGAAATGCTGGGCCGAGAGTTTGTGTCAGAACTAGGCCAAATATTGATTTGGTGGTTTTTTTTTTTAAGTTAACCCTCTACCAAATGCCAAATTTTCAACTGTCACAAATTGAAAGACAACATTTCAAAATGGGATGGAATTGGAAAATAATCCTCTTATAGGGCAGAAAACATTGTGGGGAAGGAAACTCCTTTTCCCACAATGTTTTCCAGAATCGCCTACACCAAAGTGGTTAAGCGTAGTTATTGTTTGGTAATGGGTTAAGCGGAATTTATTGTGACAAAATCTGTTTTGATCTTATTAGTGTTAAAGTGTATTCATGTGGGACAGTAATTAATGGCTAAAGAAGAATGTTTTGCAAAGTTTATAAGAGAACAATGTGTATAGATAAAAGTTGTGATATGACTGAAATATTGTTGAAATCTGTGTAGAAATTTAATCCAGCTCAACAATACATTTTCAAAACTTTGTAATCATTGCAATAACAGTTAGATTGGTCAAGGATAGTCATATTACTCATTTCATGAAATAGACAGCACTTGATATGGTGTCAAGACTACAATCCATTTTGATAAAATATTTTTAGATATGGAAAAACTCTTATTTGATACCAAGAATCCCTAAATCTGCACTTATTTGATAACCAATATTTTATTTCAATACTAAATGCAAACTGTTTGATGGGTAAGCACTTGTATTAGTATAATTTGACTCTGCTGATCAGATTTTCATTAAAAAAAACATCATGTAGTATAGATAAGAAATACAAGGATGCAATGGTAGAATTTAAGTGAACTTATGTAAGTATTATCAATCATTTTCTCCATAGTAACACATTTTGGTGCACCTGCAGCACAAGAAACTATTGTGATACTATCTATACATTGCTTATGAGGAAAAATTTACCCTTTTGTAACAATAATTTTTACCCAATATTATAAACATTATGTATCCAATCCACAGGGGTCCATAGTTATGGGTTAGTACTTTGTATTATAATTATCATACTACATATGTCTGACCCCAGGATAAATATGGACCCCTGTGATCCTTTCATGCTATTTATTCAACTATTAATTGTTCCTTCGAGTTTGAACCGGTCACAAATTCCCATATTGTAGTTCTGACTGTATGACTGTCCAGTGAAACCAACCAATACCAGTTCCTGAGGGATTGTATCTTTTTCAAAGATGAAATGACTAAAGAGACATGGTGAGGAGTCTCTTTGGTCTAATGGTTGAAATATTTGACTTAATGTATTAGGGGTCTATTTACAAGGCATAAAGCTAAATTTGTTAGTGGGCAGGATAGCTCAGTTGGTAGTTAGTGCATTTGCACGTTTTGTGGAGGTCATGGGTTTGAGTCCTGGTTTGGCTACTTGTTTTTTTTACCCTGGTTACATTAAAATCACATGAAAATGTATTTTGCAGCCCCAACCAGAAGAGGACTTTTATCCGATGATCTGCAATAAGCCTTTGGGAATCAAGTCTACAAAACCGTTGTACAAGTCTGTTGTAAAGAAAAGGAATGTCAATCAATTTACCCTGTGGAGAAACCTTTATGAACTGAAATCTGGATTTTTGGACCTAACAAGGATTGAACTTCAACAACAGGTTTCTTGGTGTAAATTTTGGGTCAGATTTGGACCATGGACCTTGGAATGTGGTTTTGTATATCATAGTTATGTTTTTGATCTGAATAATTTAGCCCTTATCGATAGTGCCGCAACCGACTTAATGCTTATGCAAACAGGTTAGATTCAGGCCAGCCGCCAAGTAAAATGGCAGTTGGCCTGTAATCTAACATGTTTGCTACTCTGAGTATCTTTTCTCATCAAAATTAAGCAAATATTTAAGGTTTTGGAAAACAGATGACACAAAAATCTATTTTTAAAAAAAATTCCCAGAATTTTAAAGGTCAGATGATAGTATTGTGCATGCTGAAAGTGTGAACTGCTCAAAGAATGCTACCTCATATTGTGACTTAACCCTTATAGTGCTTGAACCGACTACATGCTTATTCAAACAAATTAGATCTAGGCCAGCCGCATAGTAAATTGGCGACTGGCCTGTGGTCTAACCTGTCTCTACTCTGAGTATCTTTCGTCATCAGAATTGAGCAGATACTTAAGGTTTTGGAAAGCAGATGGCACCAAAATCTATTTTTAGAAAATTACCCAGCCTTCTAAGAGTTAAATGATAGTGTTGTGCATGCTGAAAGTGTAAACTGCTCAAAGAATGCTACCTCACATTGTGACTAAAACATATTAACCCTTTAACATACAATGAAGACATTTGACCTCTTTGTTGCAGACCACTTTGGAAAACGCTGTGGGAAAAAGAGAAATTCCTTATGATGAGCAATTTCTTCTTTTCCCACAACGTTTTCTACTCTACAAGAAGATCACTTTCCAATTTCATCACATTTTGAGATGTCGTCTGCAAACTCTTTTAATTTGGGACAGTCGAGATTTTGCGTTCAGGGCAAAGGGTTAGATGAAAATACCTCTAATATCATTGGGTTCATACTGAAAGGCCCTGTAGCATACAAATCAAGATCCAGAGATTTCTGAAATACAGTAGAATTTCTATTTTTTGTTTTAATTTTGTGATGGCTATAAAAATGCCTTTTTGCCATTTTATGCTTAATAAAGCTGAATTGAATTTGAAAGTCATGACTTGAAATGTTTTCAAAGCAACAGCAAAAAGTCTTTGTAAAGGATAACAGTTGGTGTACCCTTTGTGTTAAAGGATAGAGGCCATTGCACAAAACTGGAGAAATTATGAGCAATGTCCCCTACTGTCACTCTTGTTTTTTTAATTCTTCATTTGTGAGTCATACCACAATTCATTGTCAAGACCACAGAATAACTTTATACCCCCAGTGATATTTTTCTAAATTAAATCAATGAGATTTTTTGACCAAAACTTAAAAATCAATGGTTTTTTCTATAGAAAAGCGATTAAAATGAATGAAAGTAATGAGTTTTGGGGAAATTTAATGAGAATTTTTGGGCCAAAAATTATCACTGTACCCCTATGAGTCACTCTTGCCAATTATTCTAATCTTCGGATTGACGATTATTGAAACGTCTATATTTATCCCATTATCAAACAATAACGACATCTAACCAATTTGTTGCAGACGACTCTGGAAACATTGTGGGAAAAGGAGAAATTGCTCGTGACGAGCAATTTCTCCTTTTCCCACAATATTTTATCCACTATCAGAAGATTATTTTCCCATTTTATCACATTTAGAAATTTCGTCTGCAATTCTTTCAATTTGGGTCTGTAAAAGAAATCTGCATTTAGTAAAGGGTTTAAAAGAAATGTTTTTCACCCCACTGAACGGAGGTCGACTCGTCGTCTGTGAATTTACATACACAACATATGGGGTTTTGAGACCAATCGAAAGCAGTAACAGACGACAATTCAGTAATTTATATTATTCAAATAGTGTTTTACACCGTATCAATAGTAATTCGATTATTTTGTGATTCCCGGCTATTCATGAATGGTGGAGAAAGACCCCAAAATTGACTGCTCAAAAGGAAAACTCATGCCGGGTAGAACCACCGGTATTCCGTAAGCCAATCGGGAGAACTGTCTATCTTTTATGAAAATCAAAATGCCGTTCCGAATTAAATCTTCGATAGAGGCTATTTGTTTCAATGTGGCCGCGGTTCTCTCAGTTGAATGCACCTGAAAGGAACACTACTCCCTAAATCGTAATACTGCTAAATTACAAAGGAAACATATACATGGCCTATAATAATTGTGATATATTTAAACAATTGTTAAAAGGGTGTAAGCCTAACAGCGCTGGACCCGATTCTTTGCTTATTCAAATAGGTAAGATTCAGGCAAGCCGTCAAGAAAATTGGCGGCTGCCTGTGATCTAACCTGCTTGCTACTCTGGGTATCATTCCTCAACAAAATTAAGCAGATTATTTAAGGTTTTGGAAAGCAGACGACACAAAAGAAACTACTTTTAGAAAATTAACCAGCATTCTAAGGGTTAAAGGCACATAAAAGGAGATAAAGAGAAATAAATTATTAAAAAAATATATTGAGTTCTTTTATTATTTTCATAAAAGTCATGACAATTAATTTACGAATGCATTGAGACCCTATTAAATAGAATCCTTTAACATAAGTTATTTTGTGCTTGAAATATAGTAGTCTCCAATTCAATCATGTTTATCAACAACCTGTTTGTTTACATATTCAAAATAACGAATTCTGATTGGTCGGTTCAAACATTTGTGTATCATCTGTCAATGTCAGGGGTGAAGAATCACACAATTAAACTGGTTAATCTAGGTTAATTCTTGTTGGCTTTCACATTTAATTTGTGCTGATGTTTTTTTTTGGTGATAACTATTTGAATCTGACCAAAAGTTTACCAATTAATATAGTTTTATATAGCATTTATCTCCTTTTATGTGCCTTTAAATCCCGCTTGAAAATATCCAACGTCAGCGAGCAAGAAAGGTTAATATCGTGATGAACGCTTTGCTTGACTGCTCTCGATGTTCGATATAATGTTCTAGATTCGCCTTTAAAAGTACTAAGCATTTTGGGGTATTCAAAATCTATAAAAAGATTTGTCATAGAAAACCTTTTCGCATTCAATCATACCCCATGTGTTTGTGACTGGAGATTGGTGTAAATTTTGGTAAGACTAAAATATATTGAAAAATTTAGTTGATATTTTGAGATTTTCTTTTCTTTCTTTTTTTCGTGTGTATTATACAGTTAAAGTTTTTAGCAATTGATTGTTAGATTGAAGAACAAATATATGTATTGAAAAATATATTACATATTTTAAGTTTCTTTGTTCGTGTGTGTTGTTTGATTGTTGGAGAAGCATTTCCAATATGTGATAATTCATTCATAATAAATTTTGGTACAATCCAAACTGAAACTAAAAGCAGCCGAAAGTCGTAAAACTATTTAAATTACTTTCGTTGTGCGATATTTGAAGAAAATCATGGCAACAAAATGTAGAACTTCTAATTTTTAGCAATGTCTTCTTTTGAAACAAATGTTTCTAAAATCTGCTGAATGTGCCATAAAACGACTTCAGCTATAACGGAAAATTGTTGACATGGCGTTAAACCCCCTTTTTTTTTGTATTCCGAGACCCAGGCACAACTTTTACGTTTTTCAAATGTTTATGTGCCTCTTAATTACTTGCAAACTACGATTCAATTTGGTGTACGTATATACATGCATGTTTGGCTTAACATTGCTTCTATAGTAAATCGGTAGTTTTCTTTTCTCTCTGTACGATATAAGATTAAGCGGGGTTTTTTTTGAAAGCCATGACACCTATGAGGGTCAGTGCAAGACAATAGTAATTGCTTAACAAACATGCAGCACTAACCATAGTCTTTTATAATTGAACGCTCGGCATGCATTGTTTAACCACACCTTGACATAGGGATAAGATCGAAAACGATTAATCCTATCTCGCCCTTCGCCCTTTAACAATTGGATATAACAATACAAGTAGCCTACTGTGCATGTAACAATGGTTGATAGTCATGCCACATTCGGAACACCTCGGCCATTTCTTAAAATAACCTCGGAGGTAATTGGGAGCCATTTTTGAAAGTAGGTCAGCAACGAAGGGCCAATCGTATCAACTCGGCAATCCCCGTCACTAGTGCCTGTGTGCATTTTGCGTTAGCCGCCGGAAATAAGGCGAATAACCCCAGGATTTCTGGTGTATTCATGTACTGCCTACGAGGTATATCTACCGACTTGTTACGGGGATTGCCGAGTAGATACGATTGAGTCATGCCAAAACACGTGCCGTCATACAAAGAGAAGATTTAAAGTATCTCTTCAACTAGATCAAAGTTTTAAAGTCGGAAAGTTTTTTTACTTGAAAAGAATACAATATTTGCCTAATTTAATATCCTCAATGTGACATGGTGAGGATTTGCACTATGAGCAATTTCGCATTGTATGACAGTGTCTCCTATACACGTATCGTCTACTGAATAATGCTTTAAATTATTCCTAGTAAAGCTCAGTTTTAGCTTGTATCACAATGAATTCGAGCCAAAATCTCACAATAAAAATGCCATTATTCATTCTGTGTTTGTAGTCTGCTGTTCTTTACAATAAGTATACATTAATGTCTCAAACCTTTACAATAAGTGTACATGAATGCCTCAAACCGTAATGGCGTATAGTTAAAAATACGATTTACGAATATGACCCAAGTGCCCTCGGGAGTCGCCGAACGTTTAAATATCTCCTTTCACACACTAGTTCATTCATAAATAATTCTTATTCAGAAACTCGATTGGCTAGTTGTGTACACCCGAATGTTACACTAACTATTTTCTACAAACAAGTCTGTATTTATAAACACTTAGTTTAAAACGCAATAGATAAAGCCGTAGAGTGACTCGAAAATGACACATGAAACAATTTCTCAAGGCAAATGGGGTCATACTTTGTTCTAACGGGTCTAAAAGATATTAAAAGATGTTACGTTGAAAAATAAAATGTGTTTTTTTCTTCCATTTTTCACAAAATGCTCTCGGCTTGTAAATTGCTATGTAAATAGTTACGACAGAATTAAGGATAATCCGCAAAATGTAATACTGTTGAAGAAAACTTTCTATCGGTTTCTCATATCATTTTTTGGATACATATTTTGTCTATACATGTTTTTCATATCTTAAAGGATAACAAGACTGTCCAACTTTCAAATAACATTTACAGGATGGGAAGAGAGGTAATGCCCCACAATCAAGGATAAAAAAAGCAGGACGAAGGCATAGAGGAAATTACAATTACACAAGAAAGGCCAAAATCAAAGATTCATAATCGATTGAAAACTTTCCATAGCAACTATCACCATGGAAACCAAGCAGACATTGAAAGAAGTGATGGCGTTATGGAAGGAAGCTGTGACGTCATACAATGCCGGGGAAAACGAGAAATGTTTAGAACTCTATTCAAAAGTAGAGTCGAAGTCCGGGAGGATGTTTTATAACATGGGATGTGTCTACAGTAAACTCAACCAACGGACAGAGGCACTGCAGGTAAGTCAAATCCAATTGGATAGAGCGGTCTTAACCCTTTACCAAACGCCAAATTTTCGACTGTCCCAAATTGAGAGAGTTTGCAGACGACATTTCAAAACGTGATGAAATTGAAAAATAATCATCTGACAGGGCAGAAAACATTGTTGGTAAAGGAGAAATTAAGAACAATTTCTCCTTTTCCCACAATGTTTTCCAAAGTCATATGTATTTGACTGTCAAATGTCGTTACTGTTTGGTAATGGGTTTGGTAAAGTCATTGCCCAATTAATATTGGAAATATGACTGGTCCAATTTGGAAGCAACATCAGAAGACAAAAACGGAATAACAAAGGTACAGCTCACTCGTGATTGTGATCAACTGGGTACAATTATCCCTTATATTACATTGTTTTCGAAATATTTCTATAATAGTATGATATTATGGATAAAGGGCTTAAACTATTCGTCATCAAACACAGATTTAGAGAACGACCACAAACACCTAAGCATCACATGACAAGCATACGGTGGCAATAGAAAAGAAACCACACGTGCCTCACATGTAATTTTGCCTTCATGGATTCACGCCGTCTTTCGTCTGTCCTACGGAATATCGACGGAAGTAAATTGGCGGCTGGCCAGTGATCTAACCTGTTTGCTGCTCTAGGTATCTTTCCTCAAAAACATAAGTAGATATTGAAGGTTTTGGAAAGCAGGTGGCACAATGATCCCTATCAGATACCGCATAGGAAATAAGTATTCATACATTACATTTGACGTCTTTTAACCCTTTCCCAAACAATAACGACGTTTGACCACTTTGTTGCAGACGATTTTAGAAAACATTGTGGGAAAAGGAAAAATTGCTCTTGACGAGCAATTTTTTCCTTTTCCCACAAGGTTTTCTGCTCTATCTGAAGAATAGTTTTCGATTTCATCACATTTTGAAATGTCGTCTGTAAACTCTTTCAATTTGGGACAGTCGAAAATGTGTTGTTTGGGAAAGGGTTTAAACGGACCAGTCGTTTAAGACCGAGTAAGTGAACAGGTAGATTAGGCATTCTGTAAACTGAAACCTCACACACAATGCTTCCGACATATTTGTGCAGAAGATTATATTATTGATCCTTTTTCTATTACGAAAAATAAAAACAGCTTTGGAGTTAATTAGAAAAGAAATGATTAGTTTGAAATCGAAAGCAAAGCAACAATTCAAAATGTTAAGAGTTTTCATATTGAGGTTGAAATCAAAGTGATAATTAAAAAGAACCTAAAGAAACCAACTTTCATTTATACCAATGCATTTCTTTGAATTTGACTTACTTCATATTTGAATTTTGAATGCCTAAAGCATGAGTACATGCCCTGCTAAGGTCATTAAGGAGGGTAAATATTTGGATAAATCATGTTATGCTGTCACGATATGCTTATATTTAACTTAAAAAGAAAACCTAGAAGGGTATCCTAATATAGTCAGTCTACCCTTACTTTAAAAGTCGTGTCAATAAATTTTCAGTTATATAAAGGCTTTCCTGGATTCACCAGTACTAGGATAGGACTATTAAGTGTATTGCCTCATGACACTCCCACTAAATCTAGAGTAAAACTAGAGGTACTTGTGGGGCTCGAATCCGGGACCCCAAGTTTTAAGGCTATCACCTAAAGCACTGGGTCTCGCATATATTTACCCTTGCTCTGTAAGTCCTATTTGACTTATCTTGTTCGACTTATTCAGGTCATGAATACTCTTTTAGAGGTTCAATTAAGGGACCTTCCTTTTAAGACGTTAATTGTATACATGTCTTAAAGAGGAAAACGGGTAAGTATTCCCCTGTAATATATCTATCCTTTCTCGACCTCTTCCTTATCCTTTATGTCTGATCTCGACTGACTTATTTATGATTTGACTACTCATTCAGTGATTTATTTAAAGGTCTTTTTTATGTTTTCAAACACGAAAAAGAAGAAAAGCATAGATCGTAGGTAGCCAATTTTTAATACTTAAAAAAAATCTCCTTACAACAATTAATTCATCTTTACTTGCAGTGTTTCACAAGTGCAGTGATGAAGGATCCCCATTTAGCAATCGCATTTTTCCAAAGAGGTGTCATTCTTTTGGAGAGCAGGAGGTAGGTTACTTTAACATAACATAACATAACATAACATAACATAATTTTATTTCAACATTAAGCACATAGGCTCATAGTTATTACATTTATATTTTTACATGCATGCTATGAAAATGACATGTACATTTACAACTTATACATATGCATAAAAAGCAAAATTCGATAGACATACAGGATGAGAGTGACGACTTAGATAAACTTAATACAATTCCTGAAACTACTTTCTATTCTATAGAATAGTAACTTCTTCTTATCATAAATGCATGTTTGTAGTAACTAGAAAGTTTAATGAGTAATGATTTTTTATCAGTGTTAAGCAGACTGATGAACTTGTACATACTGGGGTGTTTGATGTAATACTTCGGTAAGTATATGGATCTTAAGTCTTTAAAATAAGGGCAAATTAATGTAAAATGGTACTCATCTTCAACATCACCTAATGGGCATAAATCACAATATCTTTCGTTTCTTGAAATATTACTATGTCGCCCCTTTTCAATTTTTAGATCATGTGATGACAATCTTAATTTACTTAACATACTTCGTTGTGATCTACTCTCTAAAATATAAATGTATCCGGATTTTTCATACCTTGGTTTAAGACTATAAAAAAGTTGCATTGATGTTGAAAGTGAAATTTGTTCATGCCAATTACTGATATGAATATCTTTCATTCGAGATGAGAAAATAGGTATAAATTTATCTATCTGCACTGATTCTGGAAATAACCAAATAGCAGCAAATCCGGATGACTCTAGACAGACCTTAAAAAGATAGGAACACAAAGCGCTGGAAATTAACATTTTCTTAATAAAGTTCGTTTGGAATCGTATGTGTACATTTAAGACATTGATCGTTACCAACAATATCTTTTTTGCCACATTATTACGCCCGATTCACTTATTACCAAACGTAAATTTGTCCCAAATTGAAAGGGTTTACAGACGACATTCAAAATATGATGAAATTGAAAAAAAATCATCTGATAGAGCAGAAAACATTGTAGGAAAAGAGAAATCGCTCGTTAAGAGCAATTTCTCACGAGCAATTTCTGTTTTTCCAACAATATTTTCCAGGGTCGTCTGCAACAAACTGGTCAAATGTCGGTATTGTTTGGTAAAGGGTTAAGCTGATTCGTGTGCTTGAGCGGTTACACTCTTATTGGGTGTGGTTGGCATGGCCCATGTGGTATTTGCATGGATAATTTTTTGTGTCCAATAACAGGGCATTTTACGTGTTTCAAAACACTGGAGATTTTTATATGAAACTGTGTTAGATTTAATTTAAAAAACAAAGTTTCTATGGTGAATCTAAAAATCTATGCAAAAATAGAAGAAAATTGCCGACGTGTCCCGCCCCTTTATCAGACATAGCTGATAATTAGATCAAAATCATCGAGAGTGCGGTAAATAAACATATAAACATCTATGACGTTAAACTATTCCCCTGTTTTCGTCTTTATAGATTGGACGATGCGATGTCGGACTTCGTAGCGGCCCGTTTCTTGCTGCGTGGAAATACCTTCATTTATTACAAACAGTTAGGACTCCAGTACAAGCTTCATGTGTGTGAGGTAGCCATCATTAACTGTATTTCTTTTATGTTTCTTACATGTTAAACCTTTAGAGTGCTAGAACCGGTTTCATGCTTACGCAAACAGGTAATATCACAGGCCAGCGAAATGACCAAATACGCGTTCTCAAAATGTTCTTAGTATATTTGTCGTTATATTTCAGACATCTATATGTCAAACTCTTTATATGTCGAACCTTTTCATCGGTCCATTGAATTCGAGGTACAGATATTTTACTGTATGTCTCATTATGTATTAAGGCTTATAACTCGATTTCATTAGCAATATTTTGGTTGTCACGTTTTGATAATTAGTTTAATGATGGTTTAAATGCCGTATTAAACTCAGCCTCGGTAATTTGGCCGATATTCTTGTGATCCAAATTAGTACGTTCCATTTGGTCTAAAGCTGGCAAGGCCGTTACTAGTAAGGGAAACCATTGATAACGTACATTCCCTCTAGCCTATCAGATATTAAAGTTCTGCTTTGTATAACTCCGTGCAACTTCCAATTGGATTTATTTTAGACCCTCTTAGAAACTAATCACGACGGTTTGACGTCAGTCTGCATTCACAACGAGAACAACGAAGAAGCAATCCCGTTTTTCATTGGTTGATTTGACAGTTTCTTTTTTTTATCGCCCAGATCCTGTACAACATGGCGCTGGTCTGCATCTTTAAGGGGGATGGAAACGAGGCTGAGAAGCTGATATCACAATGCATGCACGAGACCGAATATAAACACCGGAAGCAGGTTCTGGTTGCACAGGAATACTTACAGGTAAACAAAACAAATTAACTCGTTTAGTCAACCCATACAGACATGCAGCCAATGAACTTATATTTCTCAAAAGAAGACTGGGCATACTCTTTTCGAAAAAGAAAATGTACCCAACAACCAACTAAATGCAGCCGCAGACGATAAATATATTATATGAAAATAACGTAAATGCATTTAGGAGCATTGTGACATGATGTGAAAGTTTAGAGTATGTTCAATGTATGTACATAATTCAGTAAGTTATAGTCTTTTGCTGAAGAAGCCCCCAACAAGTTTGAAAAGCTTCAAAACCAGAGGTATGAGTGGGGCTAGAACCCGTGACCCTCGAGTTCTTAGTCCGCCAACTCAGCCACTGGGCCACACAGGGCCCGGAGACTAATTACTGTATGATGGAAACGGTTGGAAATCCCACAAAGAATGTTCTCGGGACCCATACAGTGCGCGTATCTTGCTAGCAAAAAGGTTAGTACCACAGTGTTTAAACGTCATCATTCACGATCACCATTCTTGACCTTTATTTCAGGGTCGGTTCACCAGGACTGATCTTTTGACCCCAATGAAGGTTCCGCCTGACGTGACCTTCACCCCACCGAAAGACGTTGTCGATAATCTAGATAGGAAGAATGTTATGGGAAAAGCGAAAGTGGTGTCGGCGACTGACTTGAACGATTTAGATCCCGCCTTTAATGGTCCGAAACGGGTAAGGTATTTGTATGTAGAGTTAACGATGTGTCATTTTCTGTAGGAAGAACATGTGGCTCAACTAAATAATTATGAATAAAAACTTCTATCCTACCCTTGTAGTTTACCTTTGCGGTAGTCCAGATACAGTCTAACTTGTGGTAAGCAGCCACCCTTTTAAGCAGCCAACCTGCCTTAAACAGCCACTACAGAAAGTCCCATTGTTAGATTTATAGTGTATATCAATTCACTCTGTCCCAAAGGCTGGCCTATCAACACAAGTTTGACTGTATAATTCAAGGAATGAATGCATGAATGGGTTTAGGACGTATCGACAGACAAGGTCATATAACGAGCATTATGATTATCCATTTGGAAATATGAACTTGTATTTAATCTTTTTCAAACTAAGATGCTTAAGTAAATGAAAAAATAGATAGGAATCCGTAATCATATGCTAAATAATAACCTGTAATTAGTGAATAGTGATATTGTATGAGCATTTCAAATCAGTCAGAAATCACAGTTTGTTATTTGGTCCGATATGAACGTTTAACAATAGTAAGAGTTAGGAGAAAATAGGAAATAGAAGGAATACCTGGTCAGTGTTTTGAAAATAGAGCGCATGTTTTTGTATGGTATATACGTCAAAATAAAGATTTGTTCTGTTATGTTCTGCTGCGATATGTGAAAATTGATGGAATCGCTGTTCATTCCCAAACAAACTCAATGTACAAACTTAACACAGATACATTTCAGCGAATGATCTTTTTTTCTCTTGTTTAAGGTCGAGGAACTTCAACAGGCTAGGAAACAGTCACCTTGTAAAACCATTTTTCAGAACGCGAAGCGGTTTGTAAAGAATACAGGCGCAAAGAAAGACAGACGAAAATCTGAAGGCTTTCTCATTGGTCAATCGAACTTTAAATTCAGCCAATCAATGTCGGATCTACGACCGATGAGTGAGAGTGATGAGATATTTTCCCAAACTTTGCAAACAACAAGTAAAATTACTTTATTTGAGAAAAAATCGAATTCAGTTTTGAATCTCAATATGCATAAATCGGCTTCTGCTCAACAATTAAAATGGAGCTTTGGCGACAAATCGCCAACTACAAAGAAATCTCCAAACATCCAAAAGAAACCCGCATTACAGAAACCCGATTTAAAGTTAAACATGCCTAAGTCTGCATCAGCCCAGCAACTAAAATGGAGTTTCGGAAAGAAGTCCCCAAACACAAGCCGTAAGGTGTCGCTTGGGTCTATTTTTGGAAGCAAAGTTTCACCGGTAAACGCTCTACTTTCCGAATCGTTTGACATGCTGACTGCAGTGGTTGCACCAATCACCGAAAACAATCTCGGCAAAGGATTTTCTCCAATTTCCTTGAACCACGAACATTACAGTACCAGCTCTGACGACGGATCGGACAGTTTGGACGATGACGTCACTGATGTATTTATAGATTATAACAGACTTGGGGAATCCCTGCCAGAAAAGCATGAGTGCGGAGTCCAAGAAACAAACACTCTCGAAAAAGAGTCACGGACATGTATTTTCTACTTCTCGGGCAAATGCGATCTGAACTCATCGGGTTCGTCGAATGAAAACAAGTCACAAAAAGACTCGAGTAGTAACATTTGCGCAGAAACAATCGGAAGTGGTGATGATGGTAATGACGTCATAAGCTCGTGCGAGCGCAACGAGAACGAGAGTGATGTCATTGATCGGACAAAATTGAATTCTGGAACAGAGTTACGATCCCCGCGAACGAGAAAAATACCACCACCACCCTCGTATCCGCCTCCTCCTCTGCCTCCAAACATTGCTATAAAAGTTACAAGGGAACATTAAATAGACATTCGTGTTGGCCTTTAAATTATACAGACAATGAGGGTACGATCGTTCAGTATATAAAGGGATTTTCCACATTATGAATCTACTTCATTTATATATAAACCCTTGCCGCCTTAATGTCATTAAAGATCCTAAGACCGTCTAGAATGCGCCATTATTTTCAAAATTTTCAGGGGGGGGGGGGGCATCCACACCCATGGAGAGTTAGCTACGCGCCAGGAAAGGTAAACCCTTTAAGTGTGTACATCTCTATACAATTTCCAAACAAGTATAACGTATTCTATAACAATCTGGTTTCACTGCTTCAATGTTATTCCGATTATCCGAAGAAACTATTTTCTACCTTGGTATTCAGGGGCGTAGCTGCCTATACGCGGGTATGCGGCTGTAGCCACATGATTCTGACAAACAAAAACAGAAAGAAAAAATAAGGAATCTTCTAAAGTCTACTTCATTAATGTATAAACCCTTGAGACCTTAATATATTCTATTCATATAATTGAGAACTACATCAATGACCCTGAAAACGCCTAGAATGCACAAAATTTCACCATTATTTTCAAAATGTTCAAGGGACGCATGCACCCCCACACCGATCTCCCTACCGCAATCCTGATCCACATCGATGGAGGGCTAGCTATGCGCCTGATCTTGATATGAACCCATGTGGCATCGAACCAACAACCTGTCATGTGAAAGTTTAACATTCCCCCTTGGTGCCTGTACGTAGTGGTCTGGGTGCGAAACCAAAGACCGTTTAACCCTTTACCAAACGCAAAATATTCGGCTGTCCCAAATTGAAAATTTGCAGACGACATTTCAAAATGTGATGAAATTGAACAATAATCATCTGATAGGGCAGAAAATATTGTGGGAAAAGGAAACATTGCTCGTTTAGAGCAATTTCTCCTTTTCCCACAATGTTTTCGAGGGTATTCTGCAACAAAGTGGTTAAATGCCGTAATTGTTTGGTAGTTATTTATAAGTTTAACACGTTAATTAGGTCTTTGACGAAACCATCTACCTTTAAAGGTCCTTGTTAACAGATGTGAGGAAATTTGGAAGCTAAAAATTAATTTCTTTAGAACTGCACAAGCTGTACTGTTATATGATACGCCCTGGAAAATGCCACTAGAAGCAAAATTATATATGGGCCACGTCACGCGAAAAGGGGCACTCGGACATAGCAAACAGTGTAGCCCCAGACCAACCGCCACGTCACTGACGTGGCGGCTGGTCTGGGGCTACACTGTTTGCCATCTTAGAGGACATCCAGTTATACCTTTAAATAAATACAAATGATAACTGTCGTGACTAGATGCTGGAATAATAGCGCTAAGAAAGAGCCGAGTCAGTGGTTTTTATCTGTGTCCGAGTGCCCCTTTTCGCGTGACGCGGCCCATATCTTTTATTCTTTAAAGTCTGCATACAGTGAATTAAAATGAATTTTAGTGTTAATTATTATAAAAAAAACCAACGTCACATCACTTATGAGTCACATTACTTATTAGATCATCCGAATATAAACTGTACATACTTTGATTCTTGAATTAATTATACTTTCAATAGCTACTTTAACTGTATTTATGTGGGTTTTAACATCACATCAACATCATTTCAGTTATGTAGCAATGCCCGACTCTTAATGATGGAGGGAGACCCAATAGAACTATTGTCATTCAATAAGTCATTTGGGCAACTGCCTCTCATGAAAATCCATATTCCTCATCAGGATTTGAACCCACACGGAAAGGGGCCATGTGATTTCAAGTTCTGTACTCTAACCACTAGGCCACGGAGGCCCCTACTTTTAACTGTATATCAAACAGCAGTGCAAAAGGCTGTGGTGTTTCAACAACATTTTGTTTTGACTTTCAAATTTTCTCCTCTGTGGAAAAAACACCTTTAAATTACCTTGCCAATCATGTATTCTTTTGATACAAGCAATTGAAATATGTAGATAATATCCAATGAATGCTGAACATATTTGGGAAATTATACAAACACACCAACTTTTTTTTATCAATTAATAAATTTAATTGAAATATTCAATAAAAAGAATATCAAACATACATGACATCATTTTACAAATTTATGCAATTGAGCATTACAAGAGTTGGTAAAATCTGAATTTCATCTAATTTTCCATAAATTCCAAAGCTTTAGCTGCACTACTTGATAAAATTTACAACTTCTAACATTTTGATATGCTACAGACATGTTTAGGAACCAGTGTGATGGACTGATTAATTGCTCACACAGAGCAATTTATCATTTATCCATTAGCTTCTACCCAGAAAATATATGCTTGTAGAACAAGTTACATTGCTAATCCTTAAGGACCAATGGCAAAATGCTTGTATTACAAGGGGTCCTGGGTGGCTCAGTGGTGGACTCAGAACACGGGGGTCCCGGGATTGAGCCCCACCGAAGCCATTTAGTTTCGTGGGAGTTGCCTTTGGCAAGTCACTTCAGAGCCCTAGCAGAGAACTGGTGTATCCAGGAAAGCCGTTGCAGAACTGAAAAATGCAGGAACGGCCCTGATGAAGAGGACCCATATGGGACCTGTGTTGGGTAATGACTCTAAGCTAAGCTCCATTTCAAATCCTTAAGGACCAATGGAAAGACTATTGTAGAACAAATTCCATTGCTAATCCTTAAGGACCAATGGAAAGATACTTGTTTAACAAATTTCCTTGTAAATTCTTAAGGACCAATGGAAAGATGATTGTAGAACAAGTTCTGTTGCAAATCCTTAAGGACCAATGGAAATATACCTGTATAACAAGTTTCCTTGTAAATTCTTAAGGACCAATGGAAAGATACTTGTATAACAAGTTTCCTTGTAAATTCTTTAGGACCAATGGAAAGATGATTCTAGAACAAGTTTCATTGCAATTCCTTAAGGACCAATGGAAATATACTTGTATAACAAGTTTCCTTGTAAATTCTTAAGGACCAATGGAAATATACTTGTATAACAAGTTTCCTTGTAAATTCTTTAGGACCAATGGAAAGATGATTCTAGAACAAGTTTCATTGCAATTCCTTAAGGACCAATGGAAATATACTTGTATAACAAGTTTCCTTGTAAATTCTTAAGGACCAATGGAAATATACTTGTATAACAAGTTTCCTTGTAAATTCTTTAGGACCAATGGAAAGATGATTCTAGAACAAGTTTCATTGCAATTCCTTAAGGACCAATGGAAATATACTTGTATAACAAGTTTCCTTGTAAATTCTTAAGGACCAGTGGAAAATACTTGTAGAACAAGTTTCCTTGTAAATTCTTAAGGACCAATGGAAAGATGATCTTAGAACAAGTTTCATTGCAATTCCTTAAGAACCAATGGAAAGATGCTTGTATAACATGTTTAATTGCTATTCCTTCAGGACAATTGGAAAGACCATTGAAGAACAAGTTCTGCTGCAAATCCTTAAGGACCAATTGAAAATGCTTTACATGAAGAGTTCAGTTTGAAAATCTCTATAGATATAATTTAATGGTCATAAAGACAAGCTAAGTCAAACACTCATAACAACAGATTGATAATAACAACAAAGATTTCAGTAAGAAACTCTTGAACTAGGGAGAAAGACTCATTTATGTTTGGCAACTTCTTACGAAATGAATTGATGATCTTAATAACAAGCTAGGTCGAAAACTTTTCAAAAAAGGATGAATAAATGAAGAAGGTTTCAAGGTGCATCAGCAGCTATGGTCATATAGCGCAGAATATGATAAAGATGAAAGTATATTAAATTATTCACAGGCTAAAAGTATATGTAAAAAGTTATCAAATTTTAGATAATTTACAATTCATGGATGGAAAGGTTAGAAAGTACGAAACATAATGGTACTATGGTTGCATGTTTCGCTATCATAAAAAGCTAATATGGACTGGGTTTTTTTTATGATATTGAATAAGGTTTTTAGTGATTACCCCAATGAAAACAAGTGACATAATGAAATGGTAATCATAATTGAAACTCTTTAATTACAATGTAGATAAGCTTCGTGGAAACAAATGACATAATGAAATAGAGGTCATAATAGAAACCCTTTAACCCATTACCAAACAATGACAACATCTGACCAGTTTGTTGCAGGCTCTGGAAAACAAAGTGGGAAAATTAGAAATTGCTCATAACGAGCAATTTCTCCTTTTCCATGATGTGTTCTGCCTTATCAAAATATTACATTTCAATTTCATCACAATTTGAAATGTCGTCTGCAAACTTTTTCAATTTGGGATAGTCCAAAATTTGGTGTTTGGTAAAGGGTTAAGTGTAATGAAATGATTTCAATGGTGATCATAATGGAAACCATTTAAATTCAGTGAAGATATGCTCCGTGGAAACAAATGACATTATAATACGGAGATCATTAAGGAAACCCTTTAGGTTTAACCCTTTCCCAAACACGAAATTTTCAATTGTCCCAAATTGAAAGAGTTTGCAGACGACATTTCAAATGTGATAAAATTGGATAACAATCTTCTGATAGGATAGAAAACATTGTGGGAAAAGGAGAAATTGCTTGTTACAAGCAATTTCTCCTTTTCCCACAATGTTTTCTAAAGTCATCTGCAACAAAGTAGTCAAATGTCGTTATTGTTTGGGAAAGGGTTAATGAAACGATGATTTCAATGACAAGAGATCTTGCCTCGACTTGTACTCCCTCTTGCATCCCCTTGTAACATTCCTACATGACGTCAGATCAAGGCTGTGGAGATTGGGGAGATGTTTTATAAGATTTCTGTAAGATAAGAAGAACAAAGATACACCGATGCATCAGAATCTGAATAACCTGACAACTCAATTCATCATTCAAAAATTGCTTAGAGGCATAACATTTTGTCTCATATCTGTTTGTTTGTTTGTTTGTTAAATGGTATCTAGATCTAATTGTCTTTCACTTTTCCTTCATATACAAAATATATTATATGCGCATCAAGGACTATAATACATATATATCATACATATATCGAGGACTTTTACTTATCTACATTTAGCATGGGTAATCGTTATGTATACATTTAGCATGGGTAATCGTTATGTATACATTTAGCATGGGTAATCGTTGTGTATACATTTAGCATGGGTAATCGTTATGTATACATTTAGCATGGGTAATCGTTAAGTATACATTTAGCATGGGTAATCGTTGTGTATACATTTAGCATGGGTAATCGTTGTGTATACATTTAGCATGGGTAATCGTTGTGTATACATTTAGCATGGGTAATCGTTGTGTATACATTTAGCATGGGTTATCATTGTGTATACATTTAGCATGGGTAAGCTTTATGTATACATTAAGCATGGGTAATCATTATGTATACATTTAGCATGGGTTACCATTGTGTATACATTAAACATGGGTAAACTTTGTGTATACATTAAGCATGGGTAATCGTTATGTATACATTTAGCATGGGTAATCTTTATGTATACATTTAGCATGGGTAATTGTTGTGTATACATTAAGCATGGGTAATCGTTATGTATACATTTAGCATGGGTAATCGTTGTGTATACATTTAGGATGGGTAATCCTTATGTATACATTAAGCATGGGTAATCAATATGTATACATTAAGCATGGGTAATCGTTGTGTATACATTTAGCATGGGTAATCGTTATGTATACATTTAGCATGGGTAATCTTTGTGTATACATTAAGCATGGGTAATCGTTATGTATACATTTAGCATGGGTAATCGTTATGTATACATTTAGCATGGGTAATTGTTACATTTAGCATGGGTAATACATTTAGCATGGGTAATCGTTGTGTATACATTTAGCATGGGTAATCGTTATGTATACATTTAGCATGGGTAATCGTTATGTATACATTTAGCATGGGTAATCGTTGTGTATACATTTAGCATGGGTAATCGTTATGTATACATTTAGCATGGGTAATCGTTGTGTATACATTTAGCATGGGTAATCGTTATGTATACATTTAGCATGGGTAATCGTTATTTAGCATGGGTAATACATTTAGCATGGGTAATCGTTGTGTATACATTTAGCATGGGTAATCGTTGTGTATACATTTAGCATGGGTAATCGTTGTGTATACATTTAGCATGGGTTATCATTGTGTATACATTTAGCATGGGTAAGCTTTATGTATACATTAAGCATGGGTAATCATTATGTATACATTTAGCATGGGTTACCATTGTGTATACATTAAACATGGGTAAACTTTGTGTATACATTAAGCATGGGTAATCGTTATGTATACATTTAGCATGGGTAATCTTTATGTATACATTTAGCATGGGTAATTGTTGTGTATACATTAAGCATGGGTAATCGTTATGTATACATTTAGCATGGGTAATCGTTATGTATACAATTAGCATGGGTAATTGTTGTGTATACATTTAGCATGGGTAATCGTTGTGTATACATTTAGGATGGGTAATCCTTATGTATACATTAAGCATGGGTAATCAATATGTATACATTAAGCATGGGTAATCGTTGTGTATACATTTAGCATGGGTAATCGTTATGTATACATTTAGCATGGGTAATCTTTGTGTATACATTAAGCATGGGTAATCGTTATGTATACATTTAGCATGGGTAATCGTTATGTATACATTTAGCATGGGTAATTGTTGTGTATACATTTAGCATGGGTAATCGTTGTGTATACATTTAGCATGGGTAATCGTTATGTATACATTAAGCATGGGTAATCGTTGTGTATACATTTAGCATGGGTAATCGTTGTGTATACATTTAGCATGGGTAATCGTTATGTATACATTTAGCATGGGTAATCGTTGTGTATACATTTAGCATGGGTAATCGTTATGTATACATTTAGCATGGGTAATCGTTAAGTATACATTTAGCATGGGTAATCGTTGTGTATACATTTAGCATGGGTAATCGTTGTGTATACATTTAGCATGGGTAATCGTTGTGTATACATTTAGCATGGGTTATCATTGTATATACATTTAGCATGGGTAAGCTTTATGTATACATTAAGCATGGGTAATCGTTATGTATACATTTAGCATGGGTTACCATTGTGTATACATTAAACATGGGTAATCTTTGTGTATACATTAAGCATGGGTAATCGTTATGTATACATTTAGCATGGGTAATCTTTATGTATACATTTAGCATGGGTAATTGTTGTGTATACATTAAGCATGGGTAATCGTTATGTATACATTTAGCATGGGTAATCGTTATGTATACAATTAGCATGGGTAATTGTTGTGTATACATTTAGCATGGGTAATCGTTGTGTATACATTTAGGATGGGTAATCCTTATGTATACATTAAGCATGGGTAATCAATATGTATACATTAAGCATGGGTAATCGTTGTGTATACATTTAGCATGGGTAATCGTTATGTATACATTTAGCATGGGTAATCGTTATGTATACATTTAGCATGGGTAATCGTTATGTATACATTTAGCATGGGTAATCGTTATGTATACATTTAGCATGGGTAATCGTTATGTATACATTTAGCATGGGTAATCGTTATGTATACATTTAGCATGGGTAATCGTTGTGTATACATTTAGCATGGGTAATCGTTGTGTATACATTTAGCATGGGTAATCGTTATGTATACATTTAGCATGGGTAATCGTTGTGTATACATTTAGCATGGGTAATCGTTGTGTATACATTTAGCATGGGTAATCATTGTGTATACATTTAGCATGGGTAATCGTTGTGTATACATTTAGCATGGGTAATCATTGTGTATACATTTAGCATGGGTAATCGTTGTGTATACATTTAGCATGGGTAATCGTTGTGTATACATTTAGCATGGGTTATCGTTGTGTATCCAGAAAGCAGAAGTGAGAGTGATTAGTCTAAGTAATTTTTTAGTTGTAAGAATTTGTTTCATAATTGATTTAAAATAAATAAGTATAAAATAAACTATCAACGACTAATCGGAAAACTGTTGCAACTCGTTCTTTAAACACATCAAACTATGACAGTTTTCTAGTCAGCCCTCATCTTACAAGTACACACACCTTACACACCTTCTGGTAACATAAGGCCTAAATGCCTGTGATATATACACTGGGGAATAAGTAGATATATATAAATATCTTAAACAAAAAAATAAGAGATTTTTTTGTTTTAATATTTTGAAATTTTAATAATCAATTATTTCGAATGATTTAAGTCTTCAAACGACACATATTTATATTTTTTCCTAGAATTTTATGTGAAACTTTGGCTACTTGATTCCACTATTTAAACCTCATACTGTACTTATTGTACCTGAGAGCATAAAAAACATATTCTGTTCTTTGCAAACCTGTAGGAGACTAAAACTCTACTGAGCAGTTTCTCCTTTTGTTGTAGTACATTTTATCCAGTCCTGCAGAGAATAATCAATTTTCATACCTAGATATTGGCAAAAGCCCTGGCTCCAAAATTCGACCTGCCACAGAACCTCGAATCGAGGGTTCAGTGCAAAGTTATATCAAGTGAAGGACTTTTTTAATCTTGCTTTGACCCCTTAATAAACTTTCAAAACTGTAAACTAAAGACATGTTTACTTACTTTACCATCTCCATGGAAACATTGGTCCCTGCCATATTCAAATTTCTCAGAACACACTTCCCAGAATCCCCTGAGGTAATCTCACGAATGGTGTTGGATAAAATATCGCCCTTAAAGATGCTCCAGGACAAATCAAGGTCTGTTAGGCTGTGTCTCCACTGGAAATGTAGTAGAAAACTAAAGAAGTTTATAAGGCTTTTGGGGGTTTTAACCTACCACTTCATGTTAAGTTAACCATTACCACACGCCAAATATTTCCACTGTCCCAACTTACAAGAGGTTGCAGACGGCATTTCAAATTGTGATGAAATTGAAAAAATAATCTTCTGATAGGGCAGACAACTTTGGGGGAAAATGAGTATCTTTCCTCAATAAAATTAAGCCCATATTTAAGGTTTTGAAAAGCACACAATTCAAAAATATATTTTAAGCAAGCTACACAGCATTCTAAGGGTAAAGTATTTCAAATATCTAATCTATGAATTGGCTTTGAATTATTTACCTTGTTTAATATATGAGGCAGTTCATCTAATGAGTCTACTGCACTTCGACTAAGATAAAGTTGTTCGAGATTGGCAGCTTCGATATGCTGTAAACAGAATATTGCCGATTGGCTCTTACAGCCTCGCAGATCCAAAAGACGCAATTTGGTTGCTCCTTTTAATAGTCTGAAAGTGAACACCAGAGGGATTGGTATGGCTAGAACCCAGTACTTCTGTGTCCTCAAACTGCCACCTTAACCCTTTACCAAATGCCAAATTTTAGATGTCAAAATTTCAAAAAAGTTTGCAGAGGGCATTTAAAAATGTGATGAAATTGAACATTTATCTCCTGGCAGGGCAGAAAACATTATGGGAAAAAGAGAAATTGCTCATTACAGGCAATTTCTACTTTTCCCAAAATGTTTCCCGGAGTTGTCTGCAACAAAGCACAGGGAGAAAGATCATAATAGACCTTTATTAACACTATATATACACAAGGGAAACAACTTCAAAGAGAAACCAGTTCTGACGTTCCATGCTTATTAGTCCGTAATTTTTCATACGATCGCTAGTCGGTCAATTCTCTATATGTCCCGCATAGCCAAATGATTTCTGCGTCCAACGATACCTCTCTCAACAAGATCGGTCCAGTCAACCCGGAGAAATCTGCGATGACACGCGATATTTTTTTCGAATTTGATTAATTGGGAATAGATCGTTGAGAATAGAACCAGCCAATGTTTCGGCACTAAATCACCTCAATGAACATTATTTCAATGATGACACTTTACCGGCACTTAAAAAACAACTATTGGTAAGGATCCAAACTAAAAATTCTAACCTGTACACAATACACAACATGTATTTAAAATTATCTTCCACCATCCTCACATCTCTCTAGTCTCTACTCCATCTTGTTATTGTAAAATATCTTTCAAGCTCTCTGATTGGCTTAATGTGTAAGGTTGAAGGTTAGTTAGGCTGGTTTCCATCTTTATGTAATTTTAAACAAGTAAGTATAAACGGCGCATAGTACCATTCAAAAAGCGTGGAACCATGCTGTATTTCGACATGTTAAATTTAAACCAATCATATCGCTTTGTTCAAATGAATGATGAATATTCAAATTTGTTGTATAAATTGACAAAATGGAGTAGACTAGCAAAATGGGAGTTTAGTAAAGGATAATTGTTGGATATATGTTGAACATAGTGTGCAGGTTAGAATTTTTAGTTAGGATCCCTACCAATAGTTGTTTTTTCGTATGCTGGTAAAGTGTCATTGCTGAAATAACGTTCATTGAGGTGATTTAGTGCCGAAACATCGGTTGGTTCTGTTCTCAACGATCTATTCCCAATTAACCAAATTCGAAAAAAATATCGCGTGTCGTCGCAGATTTCTCCGTGTTGACTGGACCGATCTTGTTGAGAGAGGTATCGTTGGACGCAGAAATCATTTGGCTATGCGGGACATATAAAGAATTGACAGACTAGCGATCGTATAAAAAGTTACGGACTGATAAGCGCGGAACGTCAGAACTAATTTCTCTTTGAAGTTGTTTCCCTTGTGTATATATAGTGTTAATAAAGGTCTATTATGATCTTTCTCCCTGTGAAACAAAGTCGTTGATTGTTGTTCCTGTTTGCTAATTGGTTAAACAAAATGCTATTGAACAATCCTTAAAGTATAACTACCTTAAGATGACCCTATCCACAATTACAGTGGCACTAGCATCAACAGTAACAGCTAGACTCAGCTCTTCAAGGTGTTGGAAATCAGGGGACAGCTCCTGTATTGGAAAAATATCTTCTTTTAACCCTTTACCAAACACCACCTTTTTGACTGTTCCAAATTGAAATAGTTTGCAGACAACATTTCAAAATGTGATGGAATTGAAAATTAATGTTCTGATACGGTAGAAAACATGGGAAGAGGAGAAATTGATTTTTAATAGCAATTTTTTCTTTTCTCACAATGTTTTTCAGAATAATTACTTATTTTCTCAGAAAGTTTTCTTCCTTATCAAATGATTTATTTTCCAATTTCATCACATTTTCAAATGACATCTGCAGCTTCTTTCAATTTGGGACAGTCGAAAATTCGGCGTTTGGTAGAGAATTAAATGAGTGAAATCACTTGATCATCACAAGATAATTTTTATAAATAGTAGATCCATGGATCAGATAATCTAAAGTGCCACTTACCCTTGCACCAGCATGATTAGCAGAGACCACAAATAAAGAGTTTGCTAGCCCAAGGACTTTCAGTTTTGGACACGATGCCTGGAACTTCTCTATATCGATTGAGAATGGGGTGGAGAATCTCACATTAGACACGTCCAAATGCTGCAGATTGGGACAGTTTTTCTGAAGAAAAAGACAGAGTAAACAATTGTAAGAAGGTAGAATTAACATTGCATCAACATTTCATCAATAATATTGCAGTTTAAAAGAAATTGAAGATACAAAACTTAACCTTTTACTAAAAGCAAAATTTTTCACAGTCCAAAATTGAAAGAGTTTGCAGACGACATTTAAAAAACTGCTGAAATTGAAAATTTACCTTCTGATAGGGCAGAAAACATTGTGGGAAAAGGAGAAATGGCTCGTTAAGAGCAATTTCTCCCTTTACCACTGTTTTCCAGAGGCATCTGCAACAAACTGGTTAAACAAACTGGTTAAACAAACTGGTTAATTTCCTTTTGCAAGGGACACTCAAGGGTAATTTTCAAAGATGTGTGAAATATTGTTATTGTTGGGTCAAGGTATAACCATGAACTTTCTGTAACTCAGCCTGGAGACTGCCATTTTATATAAGCCATACAAAATTCTCTGCAAGGTCTTGGAACGAACGACACGACCAAAATGAAAACAAAATTCACAGGTTGTTGCGCAAAATTTATTCTCTGACATGGCGTATATAAAACAGTGGAAAACAAAAGTAATCTGCTGAAAAAAAGCATAAATAGATGCTCATTCATGGGAGCTGCCATTTGCAAACTGTTTTATATCATAAACATTGATCATGTTATCACCCTGCCTGTATGTACCTTAGTAAAAATTTCATTCAATAAGACAGTGTTAACCCCTTCCCTTTTCAATTTCCTTAAATAGGCATCCCAAATGGTGTTTGTTTAGGTACATTTAGGAATTTTAATGACAAAAATTCAGTTTTTAAAGGGAATCGAATGTAAAACAATGGTAGAAGTAAGTAGAATTACTGTGGGACAAATTCATAGCACTGTGGGCAAATTTTAAGCTCAGTGGGATCAATTAACCCTTTACCAAATGCCTAATTTTGAACCGTCCCAAATTGCAAGATTTTGCAGAGGACATTTCAAAATGTGATGAAAAAGAAAATAATCTTCTGATAGGGCAGAAAATATTGTGAGAAAAGGACAAATTGCTGGTTACAAGCAATCTCTTTTTCAAACAATGTTTTCCAGAGTCGTCTGCAACAAAGTGGGTAAAAGTCTTTATTGTTTGGTAATGGGTTTAGGCACCAAGGGAGATCTGATTTTGAAATTCAGGCCCTGCCCAACACTGCTGAACAGGCCTAGGTAAGACCCTGGCCACTTTTAGTCTAAAGCTGTATACACACACACAAACATACTTACCATGATGGAATCAAACATGGTGCTGAAACCTTTTATTGCATTATTTGATAGGACAAGCCTTGTCAGGTTACTAGAACAGGTTGTTGCGACATTACACAAGGTTAAACGGGAAACACTGTCTGCCTACAACATAATACAGCAATCTATTAATAGTGTTAACTTATTCTAGATTACATTCTAGAAATGTTGGATGCAGAAACATGAAAATAGCTTCATTAAGATACTATGTTTTTCCTTTTGTAAGGGACACTCAAGGGTAAGTATCAAAGATGTTTGAGGGGTCATCGCAGGTTTGATAAACGCTCTAGCTAATTTCTTTTGTCTTTATGGATAGTCCTTCAACAAGATGCCTCTTTCAAACTCTGAATTGCTAGCTAATCTAGGGAGCATTTATAAGTAAACTGTGGCCATTATATGTCAGAAAATTTTTTGAGGAAAGATACCCAGCGTAGAAAACAGGTTAGATCACATTTACTTGGTGGCTGGCCTGGATCTAACCTGTTTGCATAAGCATGAAGTCGGTTCCAGCACTATAAGGGTCAAAACCAAACAAACGAAATCTAATTCTTGCATTGACTTCTAAAATTTGTTTTCAAATAAAAATTTAATGAATGTTGTTATTATCTTATGTTACGAAATATACATAAGGATCATACTCCTTTAACACTTTACCAAACAATAATGACATTCAACAACTTTGTTGCAGATGACTATGGAAAACATTTCCCACAAGGTTTTCTACCATTTCAAAAGATCATTTTCCAATTTCATCACATTTTGAAAAGTTGTCTGCAAACTTTTTCAAATTGGGACAGTCGAAATTTGGAGTTTCGTAAAGGGTTAAATGTTATTAATATTTCTTTCAGCAAGTTTAAAATGGAATGAAATGAAATCAACTACTTACAGTTGTTGCTGTGAGATCAATGTCACTCAGATGCTTACATCCTTTCAAAAGGACATTGATTGAATCCTGCGGAAGCTTGTTGCAATGGGCCAGATTGATCCTTGTCAGCTGGGGGCAGTTTTCTGAAATGGCCTGTAAGAGTTATGAACAGAAAGTTGAACTGAAATGTTTGGTTCTTTTTGTTGTTGTTTTACAGTGAATCAACAAATTTCTTTCCAGTTAAATAACAATTTCTAGTTCACAATTGATGGATTCCTGACTACCCTGTCCATAACTGCCAGTGATGTCAATAAATGCCAAACCTAATCTATGAATGGTGTTTTAAGAGGCATCGACAGCTAAGGTCATTTAGCGTTCATCAGCGTTTCGTAATCAGCCTGGGGACCTCTCATAGAATACATATCTATCTACCACATAAGCAATTTACTTGTAATTCTTTCACATGCCCACTTCAAAAGCAGTGAAAAATATCAATTGAAGAAGAACTGATCCTTTAGATATTGAGGTTGTAATTCTAACTGGTCTTAGTTGCAGGGGTATCGAAATCAAATATTGATTGACCTGTACTTAGATACCCGATCTCTTCCTGCACTGGTACGCATAATGGTTATATGGTAAATTTCAGTAAAAATTGTCTTGTCCACCTTCTCAAATAATATAAAGTGTCAAATAAATAGTAAAGCTATCCACAAAGAGGGTTTGGATATTCAAATATTTTGGTAATTTATCTTTATGCCAGTCATTTCGGTAAATCCAAAGTATTAGTCTGGACGTTTAAATATTTTGGTGAAGTTATCTCTATGGCATTCTTTTGATAAATTCAAAATATTTGAAAGTGGTTTTTTTGTGCCCCTAGCTAATCACAGTTTTTCAAACTGACAAAGGTTTGTTAAAACACACATAGGAATTTTCATAAATGAGCTTTTGTTTTCTCGGATTGCTTTTGATGAAACTGGCCCCTCAGTCCTACTGCTTCCTAGATTTACCTGTTTATTTATTTATATCTATATAGGGTTTTACATTAGGTCAACATTGTTTCAATAATGTTGCGATGCCCAACTCTTTATGATTATAAAAGAAGAACCCCATACTCAACTTGGCTGTTCAAGCCAGATAGAACCATCGGCACTCTGTAAGTCAGTCTGGAGACTACCTCTCAAGAAAATCCAAATTTACCTGAACATTTTCTGACTTTGCCAAGAGCTTCGACCCTGTCAGGTTGAGCTCCCAACATTCCCCAAGCTGTCTCTGGCAGAAGTTCTTGAAGACTTTGTCAGACATTTTCAACCAGCCAAAAGACAGATCCACCTTTTTCCAGAGTCTTGGTTTCCTGCTTATTTGTTTCCATAATTTACACACTGATGGTGCTCTGAAATGTATTATGTGACAGAGAGTCTTAATGTTGTATAACAGTAATTTTTTTCAATTTTGGGAAGGGATCTGGTATTGGACAAAAATCACTGTGTTTTTCTCTATAATTGGGATTTTCTTCACGAATAGCTTAAATCAAACACAGGGAGAAATATCATAATAGACCTTTATTAACACTATAGTGTTAATAAAGGTCTATCATGATATTTCTCCCTGTGAAATCAAACATAAAATTCATTGGGATATTTGAAAAAATAGTCAGCTGATTTGATAGGGTATGGTTCATGGTGCCAAACATATAAGGAAAAAATCACTGAATAATATGGGCATATACAAAGTGTTTTTCTTTATTGAAAGTTTTTTCTAACTAATATAGCTTTCTGACAAATGCAAAGTTACATCAGCTTTGTGGTTTTATAATTCAGCAGTTTTGGTGTAAAAAAAATACTGAGAATTATTATAACGGAAGAGTTAACGCATTACCAAACCAAAACGACATTTCACCAGTCTGTTGCAGACCACTTTGGACGACATTAAAGGAAAAAGAGAAATGTTGTGGTTATGGTGGTGGACTTACATTTCAGAGGCTCTGAGTTTCAGCCCCACTGACACCCATTTTCTTGGGTACAGCCTTTGACAAGTCACTTCAGAGCACTGGCTTAGTACTGGTAAATCCAGGAAAGCTGTAACATAACTGAAAAACTGTTGACATGTTGTTAAACACTTTAAAAAAGAAAGCAAAATGAAAAGATAAAAAAGATACTCACATTCTAAAAAGGAAAGGAATTGCTCCATCTTCCGCAATGACACACTCAAATATCGTCTCCCAAATTTCCACTGGTAAAGCTGGAATCTGTCCCTTAAATGTTTTACAGGGTTCACTTTCTTTAACATCTTTTGCATCAGATGTTGCTCCCCTTTTCCGTTTCACTGGTTCTTTTCCTTTCGCTTGCTTTTTTATTTTCCTTTTGGGCTTACTGCTTTCCTTTTGTTCATCTGCATCTGAACTTGCACTAATGAACATAGAATTTAAGGTTAAGAGTTCAATTACTTAGTTGATCAAACCAGGATCACAAGACAATGGCAATAATGCCTCTGTTCCATGATCAGGGCCTTTTTGCAATACTTAACCCTTACAGTGCTGGAACAGACTCCATGCTCATGAAATACAGGTTAGATCCAACCAGTCGCCAAATAAATTGGCGTCTGGCCTGTGATCTAACATGTTTATCTTTGTATCTGAGTTGAAAAATACAATTCCCATTGTATGGTAGGTTCCTGGCTCTATATCCTATTTAAAGCTAGTCATAACAAATTCAATGGTGGTTTCAATGACTCAAAAGAGAGTATGTGTGAGAGTATGGGGCGTGCAGAGGGGATAGCAATATGTGCCTTTTACCTAGATGGCTGATAAAAATGTTGAATTGTTGAAGATGGTGTTAAACACAAAAAAATTGAATGTGACATACTATGGATCATAATCCGAGTCATCTTCATCTGACGGCCATTCCTCCCCATCCCTTACATTGAAGGAAAATAGGATCTGATTCTTTGGGTCTTTTTTCACTCCCAGAATGCCTTTAGTGCTCCTTGATGCCATTTTTTTCGGGGAGGTAAAATCAGGGACATATATATACTTCAGACAGCCATGTTGAATCTGTAAAGAGAATTCTGGGTATTTGTTTCAATAGGATTTGATATCATAAACATAAATTTTACAGCTTTAATAAATCTAATTTAATAAAGCCTTTATGGATGCAATCACAGGTGCTTGAAACAATCTTCGATAATATCCCAATATATGCACTATATACTATATAAGAGTATAGTATATAGTGCATATATTGGGATATAATCAAAGAATGTTTCAAGCACCTGTGGATGCAATAGCTGTCATATTAATGTAAATCAAAGTGACAAACTGTGAAGACTTACCCTTTTCCAAAATCATCCGTATGGAAATTTATCCCTTTGTAAAGCTATGTCTACCACTAGGCACAGCCAACCATGGTGCACAAAAAATGTCAAGCGCCACTCGAAACGCAATAAAAGAGCATACAAAAGAGCACGAAGGACTGGATTTGACAATGACTTCCATCTCTACAATTCCCTCAAAAAGGAGCAGAAACTGGAATGTCGTAAGGCAAACCATGCATACATATGTGACATGGTGTCAGAAAACCCAAAGAAGCTCTATACCTTTGTTAAGAGCATGAGATCAGACGTAAGTGGCATCTCTCCGCTAAAATCCGAGGGCATTGCCTACAATAACCCAACCAAACAGGCTACTATCCTCAACCAGCAGTTCTCTGGAGTGCTTACCTCAGAAAAAATATGTGATGTGCCGACCATGGAAGGTAACTCATTCCCAGATATGCCACACTTCACGGTAACATCAGAAGGAATAAACACACTTCTCCTTGGTCTAAACCCACACAAAGCTACAGGCCCTGACAACATTCCTACACGCTTTCTCAAAGACTATGCAGACGACATAACTCCGGCACTGACTCTTATTTACAACGCATCCCTGCATCAAGGCGAAGTCCCATCTGACTGGAAGAAAGCCAATGTTGCACCAATCTTAAAAAAAGGAGACCGCAGCAATCCTGCCAACTACAGGCTAATCTCATTAACTTCTGTATGCTGCAAAATCCTTGAGCATGTCATCCACAGCCAGATTATGAGACACCTTGACAGTCACAATATCCTCTCTGACTAACACCATGGTTTTAGAAAGCCACACTCCACTAAAAGTCAACTCCTTCTCACTCTACAAGACCTATCAGCAGCCCTTGATGAGGGAGAACAGATCAACGCCATTCTGTTGGACTTCAGTAAGGCTTTTGATGTTGTTCCACACCAACGGCTTCTTGTCAAAGCAGACCACTAAAAAAGGCACTATGGCATCAGAGGAAACACACTACATTGAATCCACAGCTTCCTTTACAACCGTAGTCAACAGGTTGTCGTAGAAGGTCACACTTCATCATCAGCCCCAGTCACGTCTGGAGTAACTCAAGGATCTGTTCTTGGTCCCCTCTTGTTTGTTCCTCCTTTATATAAATGATTTGCCAAATGAAGTTGCGTCATCAAGCTGCCTCTTTGCTGATGACAGCCTGGTTTATCGCAAGATCTGCTCATCTGCCGACTCCTAGGCACTTCAAGAGGACTTAGACAGACTGCAAGAGTGGGAAAAGAAATGGATGATGTCCTTCAATCCAAGCAAATGTGAGGTCATCAGAATTACACATAGGAGGAGCCCAGTTACACATACCTACAACATTCACAGTTAAGACCTCCAAATTGTGAAAAGCGGTAAATACCTTGGTGTAACAATTGCTCACAACCTATCCTGGAAACCCCACATAGAAACCACTGCAAAAAAGGCAAACAACTCCCTGCCTTTCTTGAGAAACCTGACAAGCTGCCCACAAGACATCAAGGCACAATCATATAAGTCACATGTCAGGCCAATCCTTGAGTAAGCCAGCACTGTATGGGACCCACATACAACGACAGACATTAACCAGCTTGAAGCTGTCCAACGCCGAGCAGCCCGTTTCGTCAAAGGGGACTATAAGACGACAAGCAGTGCCAGTCAGATGATTAATTAACTGAACTGGTCCACACTGCAGCAACGCAGATCAAATGCCAAGCTGGTTATGGTATACCGGATAACCCATGCCCTGATTGACATCCCAGCTTCAAAGTATATCCATCGTTCAACACTTGGCGGCCATGGTTATGGACACAGATTTCACGTGCCCTACTGACGCACTGATGTCCTTAAATGCACCTTCTTTCCTTCAGCTATCCGACTGTGGAATCAGCTACAAGTGCACCTAGCAACAGCAAGCAGCCTCGAGGCTTTTAAGAGGGGGCTCGTCGTTGTTCCACCGTAAAGAAAGATCGAAGGAGAATGTGTCTATCACTTTTAACTAGCACCCTATTTTCATTCTTTTAAAATATTATCCGCCGCACATCGCCTTTGTACATACACCCTGTACGACTATGCCCCAGAGGGGATCTTGAACAGTACTGGAAGAAGAGCTCTTGCTGGTTGAGCCAGTTTTGCTCAATTTGCTGTATACGTACGTTAACTATAAATTAACATTAGATTACAGGATGAAAGCACCTTGTCGTTTATCTATTAATAAGGGTATTATGCCATATATCCCTGTGATTCATACTTTGTAATGTTGATTTCAACTGTCCCTTTCAATATTAACAAACGTTTAGAAAGTGGCAACAGTACCAGCAAAATCATTTTTTTAAAACTTTCTCTAAAACAATCGAAAAGTTTTATTTTACCTGTTAAACTACATCTGAATGAAGGCGAGAACTGTGTAGAGATTGGCGTCAACTACCCAACATTCAAAAATTGCGAATGTTTACATTTTCTTGTGCAATTTTGGTTCCCCGCTTGATTTTAACACGTTGTCTACTCTAGCTGACTTGTCATATAGAACGAGAACCATTTACAATATATCTTATTCGCACAGTATTGTGTTCGTACTAGACGAATTACGATATGCTTAGTTTAAACTCATTTTTTTATCGATTATGAAACAAGTTCTTACAACTTAGATTAACAAGATGCTTAAACCCGAATTTCCTGTAGATATCAATTTTGCACGAATATACGCAAATCTAATAGACGTATGTTTTTATTGTATTACCTTATTAGCAACACAAAATAATTTATCTATTTATAGTTTTACGTCGATTGTGAAGGAAGCTTACAGGTTGTTCTAAGTCACTCTCGATGACTGGATACTAAACAAGTTCGCTGCGATTTGTTGTTAGTATCGTCAATTTTCACCTCGTTGAAGAACTTTTAAAAGTCTAAACGCTGACATCAGTTCGGCTTTATATAGGTCTTTGTTTTAACAAGAAGGGGCCTAGGATTTTCCCATCTCACAAGAACATCTTCAAAACAAAGGCTATGACATGGACCACTCGTTACATGTGTACTACACATATAAGTATCCAGTTTAAGAACTTTCGACCCGGGAAGAATTCATAAAATCTGCGATACTTCATTTAATGAGGCGATGTAGGAGGTATTTTCAGACAAAGGCCGAGGGCAAGGGCGTAGCTTTACTGAAATGAATGGCATGTCAATGTTACAATGTCTAAACAGTTTCTGGTTTCAGAGGCTTTAAAACAATTAAAAGAAAGAGATTTACTAAAGCAAGATTATTAGAAAATACAGTCTCTTGAAGGGGCCTGCCTAACGCTTCTCCAACATAATTATGTTGACTAGATCTGATTGTCTTTTATCATGAGGCGTTTCAGATTAATTTCTTCTACTTTGGGTGAAACAGTCAGCAACAAAAATACATAGGCGTAGGAGCAGGGGGTACAGGGCCCCCCAATATCCAGACTGGGGGGGCAGAGTATGCTTTGCCCCCCCATATTCACAATGGCAAATGAAGATACTTGAAAAGAAAAATGAAAGAAACGAAATTTAACAGCAGAATAAAAATAAATATGTTTTTTTGTGCTTTATCTAATACCAATTCGCCTTTTGTTACGAACAATAACCAAAATCCTTTTGACGTCATCATCGCAAATGGCAATCTGAACACATCGGGTTAGCTAAAACTTAAACAATAATTTTACTCTTTGTCCAGTTGAATCCGTGGTGTGACAGCCTGGTCGCTGCTACTTTTTGTTTAGATCAATACAGTTAATTTCCGCGTGAGATCGAGACCTAACATATCCTTTTTTTTTTTTATTAAAGATGCACATTTTCATACGCTTTCTTTTAATTCTTAAAATGTTATCGAATTTGTGTATGCACGAATAGTCATGAAAAAGTTAAGGAACATTTATTCTTAGACCGGTTCTCATCTGAAGTTGGCCCCCCTCCCCCAATGTTGAAAACGCTCCTACGCCTATGAAATATATGTTTAAAACAGCTATTCCCTCGGCAATTGTTTTCATTAGTCGAGTAACAGGCTTTTTGTTGTAATGAGTTTGAATGACGAGATATGTTTGCACATAATATAAATGAATTTCTATTCTATTCTTTTCATGTTATGTTGGAAGTTTTGTTTAGGAAGACAAATTAAAAAATTGCGGGCGACTTTGAGGCTTGCATCAATTTTCTCTTGTTGTTATACTATATCTTCTTCAAACGATGAAGTGTCATAATGAATTGCTTGAACTTACCGTCTGGATTTTTCTTCTTTTAATCCATTCCATTGTTAAACATTGTTACAAAGATCGACATTTGTTGCAAGACACACTGCCAAATATAAGAAAATTTAAAGAAAATCCAATGTATTTCATTATCTTTATTTTCAGGAGATCTGAACGGATGGAAACAATCACAAAAATATGTATCAATCAATACACGATGTTATATGGAAATAATATTGAAAATTTCCTCCACATATGCGATCAGTCTAACCATCAACGGGTTTGCTTTTCTTTGTCACAGGCCGTACGTTCTTTTTTCGTTTTCTCTGTCCAGGTTTTTTCCCATTTGTCCTGGGGGCAACTACATTCGTCTGATCGTCTGTTGAGGTAACTAGTCGATCGTCTTTGACCATACATTGTCTGTATCGGCTGTACAATTTTGTCCGTCGAGCGTCGAACATGTCAATACATGTTGATTTGGAAACTTCGAAGTGGTTGTGTGTGCTGGCCAGGCGATATTTTCTATTGGATAAACCCGATGTTTTCAGATTGATTTGCCAGCTGAGAGAAGGCCACTTTGAAGTTTATCCTTCGACCCAGGGGGAATCTCAGATAGACCGTTCACGTTCTTACTGAGTTGGACAGATACCTAGTTAATAGTAAGGAACCCAGACCTAAGCACCCCATGTGTATCAGACTCAACTACAGGTTACAGAGACACATCAAATGTGGTAATTATAATTATCGAATACGAATATTTTAATGAGACGTGAACTTACAAAGTGCACCTCGTGTACCTTGTTAAACACGTGCACGCTATTATCACATTTGCCTATAGATGACGTGTCGGCAATTATATTAGATGATATAAAATGCTTAATCTAATGACAAAAGAAAATAACTAGTCTATACAAATTTTGAGATGTTTTCTATCTATTTAAAGGCACATCAAAGGAGAGGAGTACAAATAAATTACTGAAAAAATATATGGAGTTCTTTTATTATGTTCATAAAAGTCATGACAATTTAGTTTAGGAATGCACTGATACCCTATTAAATAGACACATTTAAAATAAGTTATTTTGTGCTTGAAATATAGTTGTCTCCATTCGATCATGTTTATCAACAACCTGTTTGTTTACATATTCAAAATATCGAATTCTGATTGGTCGGTTCAAAAATGTGTGTATCAACTGTCAAGGTCAGAGGTGAAGAATCTGGAAATCTGAATTATTAAACTTGCTAATCTGGGTTATTTCTGGTTTACTTTCACATTTAAGTTGTGCTGATGGTGTTCTCTGGTGATAACTATTTAAATCTGTTCAAAAGTTTACCAAATAATATAGTTTGATAAAGCATTAATCTCCTTTAATGGGCCTTGAAGATTTGCTAAAACTTTGTTTCAATGATTCTATGCATTCTTCTAAGGCATTTCTCGGACTTGTTGTCTTTCAAGGATTGGTATCTAAATTTAACAAACTGAAGCTTATCATTTTATCAATAAGTATTTTACAACAAGTGTGATAACAGATGCATTTATCAAAAAAAATCTTTATGTCAATAAAAGTTTTGTCAACAATGGAACAAAATTACACATGTGATCTAAACTTGGCTAGGCAAACTAGCAAGCCATACTGTTTTATAATAACAAGTTTTAGTAATGTTTGTAAATCTCTATTTGAATATTTTGTTTTTATGTACAAAACTCCTTTTATTTACTTAAGGAATCTCATTTGTGGTTCCCATCTACCTAATTTACAAAAAGAAGAACCAATAGCTAGAAGGAATCCTCCTGTGTTTGATTGCGAACCTTAACTAGATTTTAAACATAGGGGTCTTCGTTTTGTAGTTTATATAAATAGCATTGAGCAATATTTGCATCATGATAGATTTACTTTCATTAACTTAAATTCTTCAAGGCAGGGATTGTCCTTTACATCTAGGCGGCGGCGTTGCCTTGTGGCGTTTTTTGTTCTGCCCAGATATGTCAAAAATGATTTCTGTTATGTAATTATTTAGTTGTTATGCAATTAGCATGGTGAGTTATGGTATTCTCTAATAAATACCCATATTTCAATTCAATACAGAGTTGTTCATTTTTCACATACTTAGTGTGTAAGATTCAATCCACTGCCCTATCCTTAATACATCGTCCCATAAATATAACGTTGAATAAAACGATTATTAGACAAAAAGATTGTCTCGAATTTTGTCATATAAAACATCAAATTTCAAACCATGTATACGTATATGTCTATGATAGTTTGTTTTCAAAGGACTTTCGTGTTTTCGGGTAAATTTTTCAAAAATACGAAAAACTGATTTAAACTATCCTTCGTTTTCATATGACGTCACACAATGACAGTCTGCAATGGCAGCCATTTTAACCACCAAAGTACTAAAAGTTAGTCCGAATGATCCAGACGTAGATATTTCACTCTCCGTCTGGATGCATTCGATGTCAAAAGCGCGTCAAGCGGATATCGATTTTTCGAGGTAGTGCATGTTGGGAAATCTGTAGAAAGGGGCGGAGTTAAAATGACAGGTGAATTCTGGCGGGAATATAATATTGGTTCCTTTTCGTTTGGTAGAATAGATCTATTTTCATTAAAGCCGAGAATCCCTTTCCCTCATATGAATTTTGTCAATTGCTTAAGTATTGCAACAATTGATTTCAATTGAATACGTAAATATTCATTCATTGAGTAAAGATATTTGTGACTCCAAGCGAAAATCTAGACAACACTCAAACCATCAGAGAATTTTTTTATGGAAACTTTTGCGACAAAAGAAGCCTTTAGCCTATTATTTCTGATGGCCGATTCTATGGGAAAATAGGCTCTCAATTGAATATTTTCTTGATTATAGAAATCGTCATTATGGGTCTAATCTGAATTATAAATCTAGAAACTATTTCAAAGTACATCATTTGCAGGTTGGGCGAGCGCGAATGGAAAACAGAGATATAGATAACAGCTATGTCTTTTAAACAAATGATTCCTAAAGCAAAAAAAAGCTATATAAACAACTTCGGGGCATGTTATAAAGGGGGAGTATCGAATAGTACATCTTTCGGGTTGTTGGTCTAAATATCAAACGCCTAGTTTTATTACACCAGACGGGAGCGACGCGCCTCACACACAGATACTAATCCAGACACCGACGTACATCAGACAACACGTGCATTACCCTTTATCTTGTTAATATCAGCATAGTTTTGACCTCAAAGTATACGCATTTGACATAGATTTTTATTTTTTAAGTATATTAATATAATCAAATTTACAGATATAAGAGCAAGTTTCTTCTGAATATCATGTATGTTTGCAGCGAAATGGTAATCGTCAAAACCAAATGTTTTTTGCCAATGCAATATCGATTACTTTCTTGATATAGTAAAAGTTTGTATTTTACCTAATCGAATAGTTTGTGTGTTTTATTGCAGTTTGAATTTTAGAATGGTAACGACCTTGACTGGGGAACAGAAGGGTAACTAAATGTTGAAATCTTAACAAAACTGATTACCTTTGGATTCAATATTTTTGAAATCTAAAATGGTAGGCCTACGGGAAAGGGTATTGCCCAATGTTTTCATGCATGGAATGAGTCGGACAGACCGATTTTGATTATCACTAGATTGGTAAATGGGCTATAGTTTTAATGATGCATCAATATCCACGGTTATTTAGCGCACATATAACAAGAGGTGACTATCTTTTTACCAACACAAATAACCACAAAGGATTGATTTCGAAATAAGTGTGGCGAAGCAAATCCCTTCAACACCAACGACATTGTTTTAAACCCTTTCCAAAACACCAAATTCCGACTGTCCCAAATTGAAAGAGTTCGTAGACGACATTTTAAAAAGTGATGAAATTGAAAAACAATCTTCTAATTGGGCAGAAAAAATTGCGGGAAAATGAGAAATTGTTCATCATGAGCAATTTCTCCTTTTCTCACAATGTTTTCCAGAGTCGTCTGAAACAAAGTGGTCAAGTATCGTTATTATTTGGGAAAGGGTTAATCAGTTTTATCAGGGAGGCGTTGATGTTGTTTCATTTTTAGCATCGTGATATAGAGTTGACAAACAGTCCGAATGAATGTTAAGTTTTAATATATATAGGGTACAGATGACCCTATTTTATGTAAGAGATATTTCATCAAAATTGAAACTTAAATGTCTTTTCCTTCGACAATGGATTTCATCAAATGACTCTGCTTTGGTTTAAAACGAATTCATTTTTTCCCGTCAATCATATGTCTACAAATGTTAGTGTTTTTGTTTTTTCTGTAAATTACCGGAAATGGAAGCAATAAGCAATCTTATTGGTCAATCCTACCTTCTTTCTGATTGGTGCCCATATTTTTTCTCGTCGCCGATTGGACCCCTCACACACAGAGGGGGAATACTGAAGCGTTTTTATCGCAAGGCGCCTCCAAGCTGTCACGCAGTTTCAGCTTGGATCATCCGAATTAGGGGTCCTGGCCCGTTCGTATACCGCGAACTAGGCCTAATGCGGGTATGCATTGGCCAGGACCTCCAGGCTAGAATGGTTTATTCTCATGGCCCGTAGTCCAAATGATCCAGACGTGGATATTTCATACACCTCAATTACAGCTAGGATCATCCAAGTAACGTGGACCGGTGTAGTCCAGATAACTGGTCTCGAAGGCAATTGCTATTTTGACTGACGCCTTCGAAGCACGATAAATGTCCAAATGACGAAAAAAGCTTCGTTCACGTATCATTATTGAGAATAGGACCGGTGATACGTGTTACGTGTGTAAATATACTTTATTAAGCCTTTTCGGTTTCTTTATCAGAGAAAGTCGGTGTTTAAACAACTGCCTGCTTGCCTGCCTGCCTGCCAAAACACACCCGCCCGCCCGCCCACCCGCCCGCACAAGCCGGGGATTGCCGAGTAGATACGATTGACAAAATATGAATCAAAGATGTGTTGATATGGTCATCTTTAATGAAAAGGGTAAAAACAAACATTCAATTGTGATATATAACCAATTTGTGTGTATTTAAAAACATATTTAGTGCCTGTGTGCATTTTGCGTTAGCCGCCGGAAATAAGGCGAATTACCCAAGGTTTTCTGGTGTATTCATGTACTGCCTACGGGGTATATCTACCGACTTGTTACGGGGATTGCCGAGTAGATACGAATGAGTCGCAAGATTGTTCTTGGACGCACCCCACACAGCATCACGTGAGTGTCGACCCATTTCGTGATCTTGATAGCAAACACTCTTATCCATGTTGTTGATTTTGCAAGACGGAGGTTATTGTTTACAAATAAACCGTTTAAACACTTTACTGATGGTAACTTTAAGGGAACATTAGGTGTACCCCCTTTAAACCAAGGTGAAAATAAAAGAGGAAGTAAATTGTTTCGGGGATTTCTACTGTGTCATACGACTCAATAGTTTGGAGTGTATTTTTCCATTAAATTTTCCACTAATCCACTTATCACGTGATTGGAGACATTTTTTTTCGTCGCAAATATTGCTCATTAGGCCATAGTTCTCTAAAGCATTCAAGACATAAGGTAAGCCTTGATTCAGTTACTATTAACGATCACTTTTGCGGTTAAATAGACCTAAACCTTATCAGATAGATTGGAAATAATAACTTTCCCAACAAATATGGCGCCTTATTTCATTTCATGTTCCAGTTTTATTGGTGATTATAAATATGTCATTGTAACGAGTCATGTTACAAATAACTGGCAGCAGACGTCAATATTGAGTTATGAAAAGAAGTCTTTTTGGGATTTTTTTACTCTTTTGTAAACCTCTGGAACAAAATAGAACAATGTTGCTCATAAACGATTCTTTTCCCCTTTGTGTCGGCCTCTCTTCGATGGGAAAACAGTCGGCGACTCGGATGAATATTGTGTAGTACTGGTTAGTAATTACCATACAAGAAACTCGATGTGATGTTCTTACCGCCGTTATATACTTTAATACTGCTGAAAACGATGTGAAAACATCCAATCAAATTAACCAATCAACCCCCGAAATGATTTTTACTAGTGGTCTGTTTTACGTGTGTTCAAGCGAGGTTATAGATTATAATGGGTTAACAGCCTAACCAGCCATTCCTGAGATGTTCAAATGTGATGGTCTAATAATCTAAAAGTCTTGGTTGTTTAACTGCACTGAAAATCGATTCGCGCCTCCATTAACGACATGTTAACGCTTGTTATTTTCGGTTGTTGATAAATGTTGGCGTTGTTATGGCCTACGTTACAAACTGTGCCTTAAACTGAAAGACGTTAACCCATTATCCAATAACCAGATGTATGACCGGTTCAAATAAAAAACCTGTACACATATATTTTATCAAGTCGTCTGCTTTAACGTCTAACCTTTGACGCTATGATACCTCACGTTGATATATGATTTTGAATTCTTCACAAACCACTGTAACAAAAAGATAAATTTCTCCTTAAGGGCGATTTTCCTTTCGTCACAATAGATTATAACCAATACCACACTTTAAGTGTATTTCCTTTTGTTCTTGTTTTCGTCTGTTGTGACGTATTCCTATAATTAAGTGTAATCTTCTTTCTTATGTTTGTTTTATCGTCTGCTCTTGCCTTCAATTTGTAAAGAAAGAATTAGATATCGGCTCGTCGCACATAAAGCATGCAATTCCATTAATCTTTTTTTATACAAAAGGTACATTTGATTTATCAGGGTTTATTTTGTATTTGTTATATGATTCTTTTCCATTCGAGACATAAAGTTGATTGAAAAATGCATTCCTCGACAAGACGATAAAAGTATCTCTCTTTCTGCCCGTAACCTAAACAAAGTGACATATTGAATGAATGAATGAATGAATGAATGAATGAATGAATGAATGAATGAATGAATGAATGAATGAATGAATGAATGAATTAATGAATGAATGAATGAACGAACGAACGAACGAACGAACGAACGAACGAACGAACGAACGAACGAAACGAACGAACGAACGAACGAACGAACGAACGAACGAACGAACGAACGAACGAACGAACGAACGAACGAACGAACGAACGAACGAACGAACGAACGAACGAACGAACGAACGAACGAACGAACGAACGAACGAACGAACGAACGAACGAACGAACGAACGAACGAACGAAAAAACGAACGAACGAAAAAACGAACGAACGAAAAAACGAACGAACGAAAAAACGAACGAACGAAAAAACGAACGAACGAACGAACGAACGAACGAACGAACAAACTATGAAAGAATGAAGGAACGAATGAATGAATGTATGAATGTATGAATAAACAAAGGAACGAATTGATGAACGCACGCACCCCCGCACCCCGGCACGCACGCCCGCCCGCCCGCATGCACGCACGCACCCCCACACCCACGCACACACACACTCCACGCACACGCACGCAAGAACGAACGAACGCATGAACGAACGCACGAACGAACGAATAAATGAACGAACAACGAATGAATAAATAAATGAATGAATGAACGAACGAATGAATTACGGAACGAACGAACAATTGAACGAACAAACGAATGAATTGATTATTAATGTGAAAAAAAGAAAGCATAATTCGTCATGAGTAATTTCCTTTAAGGCACATTGATGCCATTGTTCATCTGTTTTATAAATCGTATTTAACAGAGTAGTAGATAACTAATTGAGATTCCGTTATGTATTGAGGTATTACATTCGTCAGACGACTTGGTCGCTCTAACAAGCAGGCGGATTTACGAAGCATATTGGGACGATACACTTATTGTTCTAGAACATTATTCGTCACAGTGATTTCGAGTGTCTTTAGAAGCAGCAATCTGAACACATCGGGTTTATCCAATAGAAAACACCTCTGAAATAATAGGGATGACGCCATATTGGTTCCCGCGAGAATGATGTCACTTTCTTTCGTTTCTAAAAATAGATCTTGAATGTAAAATCCAAAAAGTCGTTAAATTTGATTGAGGAAACAAGTATACATGTCATAACAACAAGTTCGCCATTTGGTATGAGTTACTGATCAAAAAAGATTAAAAAGGATGTCCAACACTTCCATACACATTGAACTACTTAACATGCACGCTTAGAAAAGGTGTTCATTGGCGGATGCCGATTTACCCGAAAAATTGTAACCCTACACTTATATCCGAGGTGTATTTCACAGCTCACGGAAATACCCGAGTAGTTCCGATTGTAGAAGCAGATGCATCAAAGAGAGTTGTTATGAGTTAAATGATTAAACCACAAAGCAGACGACTTGATAAAGTTCATTGTATTGGGGTATGTGAAGAATGTTTTGGATATGGCCTAATTGATTACAAAGCCTCATTTTGCCACACCATTTCAAGACGTTACATTCGTCAATGTGTTTGAAAGGTGCAATCCTGGACAAGCTATCTTAGTAAACAAGTAAATACCGATCGACTCTTTTGGCTCACGGGGACGGTTTTTCTTGATGATTGATACCAATTGTGGCTTTAATCATAGCAACAGGAAACTTGAACCATTATTGAAAAGAAACTGTAGTTTCAAAGACTTTATATTTGTCCTCTCTTTTTGGTTTGGAATCACACGAACTCTCATAAAGGGGTATGGGTGTATTGTCTCTTTCATATCGGATTACTTTACCTTTGTTAGTTGACGTATTGAAAGACTATTTCTTTGACTCCATAATACTTCAGTGTGTCGTATATGCTGAATATAACTACAGAAACCATCATGTTAAAAGGACAAGTAACTCCCAAGAGTAGACTTTCCTTTTTTATCTAGTCTTTAGACTTTACCATATGGACAGTTTAATTTTATCGTCTGCTGAAGTGCTGTTACTAAAATGTACATATAGTTAGAGCATGACATCCACTCTTAACATTTCTATCACATGTTTATCCGTTTTAATGCACAAGAAGTAGAGAAAGTAAAAAGTTGTGACAAAACGGTAAATTGCTCGAAACACGTACTTTCTGGTTAAGTCATGAAATAGTTCTCCTGAATTTCACAAAGAATGCAGGGTAAGAGTATGTCCGCTAATCTAAATATTTCCTTTACATACTTATTCGATTGAAGCGTTCATATTTCATAAAGATTTAACATTGCGTCAATTTTATTTCAGTTACGTTGTGATTTTAATAAACCGGTACCAGACGATTCAAGAAACGGTTGTGATTAAACGATGGATTGCTCGAAACAATTAATTCTCTAGTTTTGTCGTAAAGCGTTCTATCCCGTAACACAATGAAACTATATTCTCATATCTTTGAATTGTCGTCTGCTTAACTAACAATGCGATATCGGGTTACGATCTAATGGCAGTTAGAACAAAGAAGTAATTTAAAAAGGGGACCTTTGCGTCGGCCAAGTTTGATCTACCCCTGGGTAAATTCTATTACAAAATATGAAAATAAAATTCCTCGTTTCCTGAATGCATAATTTATGCTCGTTAATATTAATGCCGAAAGGCAAACATTAGGGATTTTTTTTTCAATTTATTCTCTCTTATATCGTGGATGTTGATGCAGGATAAGTAACTCTCGATATCAAAACAATAGATTTTTCGACGCGACATTTTGGTACGACCCCTTTCAACGTGTTTGTTCACAGATATGAGGGAACTTAGACATCAAAATTGTTTCTCTTTACAATCGTAATTCAGCTTACTGTTCTATGAGAAGAACTATAGAATAACTAAAAGAAGTAAAACAAGTTCGTATTTAAGTATTTAAAACCTATTTACAACGAAAGGATATGTATATACATGTAGATCCAAAAGCGTTACACCGGTTTTTGAATCGATCAAATATCGTATGTATATACTAAGATATATTGACACATTGTGAAGAATGTTTGACTACGGTGGTTTTTCGATTTAATATTATACTGCAATACAAAAACGGTATTGTTTCATCGATTTTTTTTAGCTCACCTGTGCTCAAGGTGAGCTTTATGATCGCACAATGTCCGTCGTGTGTCGTGTGTCGTGTCCGTCGTGCGTCGTGTGTCGTGCACCGTCAACAATTTCTTTAAACATCTTCTCCTCCTAAACCATTTAGCCAATCTTAACCAAACTTCACAGGAATGTCCGTTGGATGATGCTCTTCAAAAGTTGTTCAAAGAAATTGAGTCCATGCAGAACTTTGGTTGCCGTGGCATGAAAAAGGGGGAATTTCTGCAAGTTTTAAAAAATCTGCTTGTCTGAAACCACTGGTCAGAATTCAAAATAATTTCACCGGAATCTTCTTTGGGGGCCTCTTTTTAAGAAAAAGATAGCCGCCAGACTGCGTTGAACTTTGAACGCGTTTTTTTTTCACTACATACATGTATGCTAAAATTTATAACTTTATAAACATATTTTTATTCCAAACCTCTGGGCCAACTTCAATGAGATATCATGTGAAGCATCCCTAGTTGAAGGAAAGAAAAATTTGTCAAAAAAAGAATTAGTCATGTGGCCAAAATTGCTGCCATGCTCATATTTTATAAAAACCTTATAAAAATCTTCTCGTCACAAACCACTTGTCAGATTTCAAAATAATTGCACATAAATGTTCTTTGTGGACCCTTCTATTAAGATTGTTAAAATTTATTAGATATCTCGAAAAACATGGCTGCAAGGGTTCGTTGAACTTTGAACGCGATTTTTGTTTTCACTATATATACATGTATGGTAAAATTCATAACTTAACAACCATCTCTTCTTCCCAAACCTCTGGGCCAATTTCAATGAGATATCACATGAAGCATCCCTAGTTGGAGGGAAGAAAGATTTGTCAAAAAAGCAGTCATGTGACCAGATTGTTTGCCATGTCCATATTTGGTAAAAACCATGAAAAAACCTTCTGGCCAAAAACCACTGGTCAGATTTCAAAATAATTTCACAGAAATGTTCTTTAGGGGCCCTTCTATAAAGAATGTTAAAAAGAATTAGATATCTTGAAAATTTCCACTATATACATGTATGATAGAATTTCTGACAAAGTGCATCACTATCAATTTGGATATCCACATATGCCAAAATGACAACCATAAAATGGCAACAATAGATCGTACTGGACAAAAGTGCAGGCTGATCTTCGTACATACAATCTGTAAAAGTAAAATATTCAGTTTCCACATTGTAAGAATTATCTACCATTTTAATGTCCCACATCAAGCATAGAGTGTCAAACTTGTAAAATGGGAATAAAAAAGGGTCAATGCATAGAAGCACAAGAAACTCTGTGTAAAAGTTAAAAGCAATGTTTCTAACTATTCTTCAAATAGGTGGTAATCTCAGGTGAGCGATTTAAGGGCCATTATGGCCCTCTTGTTTAAATTGTCTCAAGTATGAACAAACACCTTTAAATCACACTGATAACATAAAGGACGTTTTTTTAGTGAGGGGATTTCTACTACGTCGAACAATATATGGGCAGTGTTAAGGCAGGTCTAGAGTGATTTTAACTTTAGATGTATTTGTTGGAAACATTTGATCGTCACAGATAACCGCAATTCGTGTTCATTAATATTCACGGCATAAGGTAAGCATTGCTTTAATCTTAGTGGTGTCCTTGATTTATGGTAAATCTAGCGTTAAACAGTTTCGATTCTTAAACCCAGATGAAATATAGTCTGGAGACAGCAAACTCTTTAAGCGTTTTGTGATTATTCGACATTCAAGAATTCCAACTCAGAAATCCCAATCTGGATGTCGAAGCCTGAAGCCTGGGTTGTCTTATTGCAGGTGAAACGCAAATCGATTCGCGCCGCCATTAAGAACGTGTCCACACTCGTTATCTGGGTTGTTAACATACGTTGGCGTTGTCAGGGCGTTCGATAACTGCCATACGAAATAATTGTAATAGAAATACATAGGAAAGAAAGAAAATCCTTTGGATTTAACTTTTTTTAACGTGTGCTACTCTTTGCTCGTAATTTATATGTCATCTTGTTGTTATTGTGGTTTTTGGAGTATTCAAAAGCAGAGACTTCAACGTTAGGTGTCTTGACGTAAAATGTTCGACGTTAAAGCAGACGACAGACGAATAAATAAAATATTTGTGTACATGTTTGTAAATAAAGAATTTGATATGGGCTTGTCGCATGTAAAGCCTACTTTACCCTTAACTTTTTTTCAAATGTAAACTTGTATTTGCTGAGTGTTTTTCTTTTTTCAAGTGGAGACTTACACTGATTGGAAATTGCATTCCTCGACAGACAAGCGATAAAAATATCTTTCTATCTGTACCCGTAACAAAGGGAAGTATTGGATATTCTTTGTTAAGAACGAATAAATGAATGAACGAATGAAAGAATAGATGAATAAATGAATGAATAAGTAAACGAATGAATTAATAAATAAATGAATAAATAATGAATAAATTAATGAATAATTAATTAATTAATTAATTGAAAAAGTGAATAAATGATAGAGCAATAGCGCCTCACAGTACTTTGATGGTGAAACTTTTTCTTAACATAGTCGCAAGGTTGTTCTTGGACGCAACCCACACAGCATCATGTGAGTGTCGACCCATTTCGTGATCTTGATATCAAACACTCTTGCCCATGTTGTTGATTTTGCAAGACGGAGATTATTGTTTATCCCGTTACATGGTGCAAAAGGTGACGTGAAAAGGGGTGCCGTGAAAACTAAGTGACTTGACACGTGATCTCCCTCATTTGCATATGGTCAAGCGACGCATGAGCCAGCCCATTTGAGTTAAAACATATATGGTGTAAAATGTTACTGTTGGTCCATCTAATGTTTCCAGTTACAAATCACCATAGGATGATAACTAAATTTGAAGAAATCGTACGTTTTACTCGGAACTATAGAATGCCTTGTGACGTCATATCACATGACGTCACACATGCCATTACGATTTGTTTCGTGACTAGTAGCTCATGCTTATGCTCGCTTACTTATTTGCGTTAAATATAAATCTGTTTTCTCTGTTGTTTTGTTGAAATTGGTTGTTCGAAAGATATGCAACGGGATAAACAGAATAATAGGTTAGTGCCGTTAATGGGTTAAGTTTTTCGGGCTCGGCTTCGTCATTTATTGGATTCGCCTTCCGCTCACCCAATAAATTCCTACGCCTTGCCCGAAAAACCTAACCCATTAACGTCACTAACCTATTATTCTCTATTTACAAAATAAACCGTTTAAACACTTTACTTTATTTACAAATTCTGTGTGCCATAACTTTACCGAACGGGTATGAACAGTGTTGAAAAGCGTACATATAACCCAGCTAAATAAACTTTAAAGATATGTTTTGTCATTTTTCTGATAGACGTCATTTTATTTTTAAGATTAAATCCCATTATTCGAGATGGTAACTTAAAGGGAACATTAGGTATACCCCCTTTAAACCAAGGTGAAAATAAAAGAGGAAGTAAATTGTTTCGGGATTTTTACCGTGTCATACGACTCAATAGTTTGGAGTGTATTTTTCCATTAAATTTTCCACTAATCACGTGATTGGAGACATTTTTTATGTCGCAAATATTGCTCATTAGGACATATTTCTCTAAAGCATTCAAGACATAAGGTAAGCCTTGATTTAGTTACTATTAACTATCACTTTTGCGGTAAAATAGACCTAAACCTTATCAGATAGATTGGAAATAATAACTTTCCCAACAAATATGGCGCCTTATTTCATTTCATGTTCCATACACTCGATGTGATGTTTTAACCGCCGTTATATACTTTAATACTGCTGAAAACGATGTAAAACACCCAATCAAATTAACCAACCAAGCCCCTTAGTGTTTTCTAAAAATGGTCTGATTTATGTGTGTTCAAGCGAGGTTAATAATTAAGAAGGGTTAACAGCCTAACCAGCCATTCCTGAGATGTTCAAATGTGATGGTTTAATAATTAGTCAAACTAATTTGACGAGATAGGAAAATATTGAGAAATGTTTGTATCGGGCAATTTCTCCCGTCACGTCAAACTTTCGAACGATTCATTTAATGGTGGACAAACGCGACAAAAAATTTGTCGCACCGTTTGAAGACCCACATTTCCAATGTTTTTAAAAATTGTCAAAAGGCCATTTGTGCTTTTAATCCGAAAATTAGAATAGAAAAAGTCCGACATTATTTGGATCGTTCGAAATTTCGACGTTAAATTGCCCCCATCAGAAAATAGAAAGCAATCTTCACGTCAAATTTTTTGGACCAGTCTTGTAATCTAAATGCCTGGGTTGTTTAACTGCACTGAAAATCGATTCGCGCTACCATTAACGACATGTAAACCCTTGTTATTTTTGGTTGTTGATAAATGTTGGCGTTGTTATGGCCTACGTCACAGACTGTGCCTCAAACTTAAAGACGTTAACCCATTATCCAATAAACAAATGTATGCCCGGTTCAAATTGAAGGCAAGAGCAGACGATAAAACAAACACGAGGAAGAATATTACACTTAATTATAGGAATCAACAGCAGACGAAAACAAATAAAATATTTATCAGCTTTTAAAGATATATTTAACAGAGTAGTAATTTACTCATTAAGATTTCATTATATTGATATGTATTGAAGTAGTACGTTCGTCAGACGACTTTGTCGCTCTGACAAGCAGGCGGATTTAGCATTTTGGGACGATATACTTATTGTTCTAAAACATTATTAATCACAGCGATTTCGAGTGTCTTTAGAAGCAGATGCATCAAAGAGAGTTGTTATGAGTTAAATGATTAAACCACAAAGCAAACGACTTGATAAAGTTCATTGTATTGGGGTATGTGAAGAATGTTTTAGATATGGGCTAATTGATTACAAAGCCTCATTTTGCCACACCATTTCAAGACGTTACATTCATCAATGTGTTTGAAAGGTGCAATCCTGGACAAGCTATCTTAGTAAACAAGTAAATACCGATCGACTCTTTTGGCTCACGGGGATGGTTTTTCTTGATGATTGATGCCAATTGTGGCTTTAATCATAGCAACGGGGAACTTGAACCATTATTGAAAAGAAACTGTAGTTTCAAAGACTTTATATTTGCCCTCTCTTTTTGGTTTGGAATCACACGAACTCTCATAAAGGGGTATGGGTGTATTGTCTCTTTCATATCGGATTACTTTACCTTTGTTAGTTGACGTATTGAAAGACTATTTCTTTGACTCCATAATACTTCAGTGTGTCGTATATGCTGAATATAACTACAGAAACCATCATGTTAAAAGGACAAGTAACTCCCAAGAGTAGACTTTCCTTTTTTCTCTAGTCTTTAGACTTTACCATATGGACAGTTTAATTTTATCGTCTGCTGAAGTGCTGTTACTAATATGTACATATAGTTAGAGCATGACATCCACTCTTAACATTTCTATCACATTTTTATCCGTTTTAATGCACAAGTAGCAGAGAAAGTAAAAGGTTGTGACAAAACGATGAATTGCTTAAAACACGTAATTTCTGGTTTCGTCATGAAAGAGTTCTTAATTTCACGAAAAATGTGTTATATTTCGTATCTTTATATTGTAGTCTGCTATCTATCTATCTATCTAGTCCTCATCGCGCTCCCTCGCTCATGTCTGAACTTGACCCCAGCTCCAATTAATGTTCTTTCCTCATCTCCTTCTCAACTGATCTACGCCAGGTTACTTCGGGCCTGCCTCTTGGTCTTCGACCAATAGGTGTCCATCTAAGGGCGACTCTTGGAATAGCTGACTCTTCCATTCTATGTACATGGCCAATCCAGCTTCATCTTCTTTGTTTGATCTCAATGGAAAGAGGAGTTGTGCCTGTTCTACTATAGTCCGAATGATCCAGACGTAGATATTTCACGCAGTTTCAGCTTGGATCATCCGAGTTAAAGGATTATGGGCTATTGGAAAATCGATGACCTTTTCAATCTCGATTCAATGGTTTTGTCTGTTTCTCTCTCCAAATTAAATCAACCGGAAGTCCTCAAAATCTCAAGGATTATGGGCTATTGGAAAATCGAGAATGCCAATCCTTTCTCTTTACTCGGGCACCAGTTAGCTAATGGAATTTGCGATGTAAGGGATTTTTCATTCTTCTCATTCTTCTCATGCTTCTCATTCTTCTCATTACCATCGTATAATAAATCATTTTTATCATCTGTCTAAATTCCTTTAGGTGTAGGCGAAGAGATGTGCATTATCTCTGTCAAATGCCTAAAATCGAGTCTTGAAGGATGATTGTTTGCACCATCGCCTGTAACGTTCTAATAAGGAATACCTAAAAAGGATTAGGTAACAAAAGAAAGAACTGGTTGCGATCCAGGGAGCAATGTTGATAGGTTGTATTCAAATTTTACTTTGTTTTCAACAGTATTTCCAGCGGAACATTCAATGTTCCTATAACCTCATAAACCACTGACTGCTTTTCCAAATGCACATCATTTATGTGTTGTGAGAGAAGACTGATTTATATCGCTATGCATTCTATGCTCAATGCTCCTTTTCCTTCACAAACACTGTTCATTTATTTTTCTAAGCCACATGATGCCTTTCCAAATGAACAACATTAATCTGTGATGAGTGACGAATAAATCATCACGTCATGCCTTCTATGCAGTATGTACAATGCTCACATTCCTTCACAGGTACTGACTATTAAGTTTTCTAAGCCACACGATGCTTTTTCATATTAACAACATTGAACTATGGTGAGTTACGAATGATTCAAGTCTCAATGACTTTATGAAACATCGGAGAGAATATCGACCTGATCGGGTCTCGAACTCTGGATCCTTGTATCCGAAGTTTGACACGCAACATACCATAGCTTACTAGGCTCGACACATGGTCCTTTGATATAAATGAGTATGTAAAATGGCCTCACGAAATGTTAAGATTGCAGTAATACATACTATACATTTAATTACGCAAATGATTTGCATCTATACTAGAAAGCTTAGCTGTGTGTAAATTTGTCACGCAGTTTCAGCTTGGATCATCCGAGTTAGATGTGGTCAGATTGTGGATACGCTCGGGTAATTACCGACATGGTTAGTTCGTAACTTGCCTAGGATTTTCTTGGGTCCCTTTTCACTCTTAAAGTGTTGGAATATTTGAGAAGTTCATAAGCGATAGATTCAAGTTAAGTGTTTACTTCAGTTTCACATGAAATGCCCCTATTGTTTTGTTCCTTGAGTACTAATACATTGAGAGAACTGTTTGCTTAATTTCTTTGCGGCTAAATCGTATTTCTATATGTCCTTGTGACAACGAACTAACAGGACTTACATTTTGGCTTGCGAAGTTAAACACTTTGCTTACACGTGACTTATCCTTGATTCCTTTGTTTTCAACCCTTCTTCTCAATCTGACCCCTTAGCAAAATCGGAATTATTGCATGCGCCATGTTACAGAATTAAGAAAAGTCGAATTTACTCTATTCGCTCGTTTTTATCATCTCACGCAAGAATAGTCCAGATAACTGGTCTCGAAGGCTATTTTGACTGACGCTTTAGGATAAATGTCCAAATGACGAAAAAAGCTTCTTTCACGGATCATTATTGAGACTAACGCAAGAACAATGGGTTAAAAACAGGAAAAATATATATATAAACTATAATTTTAAACTATTGTTATCTAAGCAAGCATATTTCACCTAAATCTGTAAATAGTTGATCAGAGTATTGGCAGAAAAGTGGTTGAAACCAGAGCAAAACAGGCTAGACTGCACAGTTTCTTTAACCCTTGTAGTGCTGGAACCAACTTTAAAGTTATGCAAACAGGTTAGATCCACACCAGCTGCCAAATTAATTGGCGGCTTGCCTGTGATCGAACCTGTTTGCTACTCTGAGTAGCTATTCTCATCAAAATTAAACAGATATTCAAAGTTTTGGAAAGCAGACTACACAAAAGATTATTTTTAGAAAATTATCCAGCATTCTTAGGGTTAATAACTCATGCTACTGAGTTTAAGGCAATCTGCATCGAAAGAACAGTGCTTTCTTACGACATGCTACCTCACCATTTAGAATTCTGTTTTATTGATTAACGGTGTGCAATTGAAACGTAAAGCATCATTGGTAAAGTGTACAGACTAACTTGGGGGTAAATCATTTACTGCAAATTTCCAATGAAAGTGTAATGTTCGTTGAACGTTTATGCAAATTAGGAACCTAATGAATTGTTTGAGAGAACATTCAGGTATATATATAGACAACACAACCGATATATATACGACAGTGTTTGTTATTGATTGGATGTGTTTGTCACTTTGAGAGGTCCATTTGGTCGGTTCGTTACAAAAGGTTAGTCCGAATGATCGAGACTTAGATATTTCATTCTACGTTTTTTAAACAGTTACAGCTTGGCCCCATCACCGGTGTTAATGAAAGGTCTGTGGTGAATGTTTTCTTCGGGAATTTGTTTTCACCTGGTTAATATATTTTCTTATCTTCATAATTAGATCATTGGACCATAGAAGAGTTGTCATCTGAATACAAAGGCCAATGGAATCACAACCAGACCCAGAAGTGTTTTCAAGAAACACATTGACAACCGAAGAGAGATGCTCGAAGCACGAACGAGAGATGATAAGTTATTATTGCCGCACGCACCACATGCTCGGCTGCAGTACGTGTATCGCATTGAATCATGGGAACTGCCTCCTGGGCTACATACCTGACATTGTTAATACTGAAGATATTGCTGAAGAGTTAAATGCAATTGAAACAGAATTGGACACAGTCTTGAATAACATCGAGGAAAAAACGCAACAGATAGGGAAAAACATTGAACTGATCGATTCAGCTCACAACGCTTTAGTTAAGGAATTGAAACAAATAAAAGATGGCATGATAAGTGCGGTTGATGAATCAGCGACGAATGCACAGGCAGAGATTGACGATCTTAAAGATCAGGATAAAGAGAATATGAACGAGGCAACAGAGTTGTGCTCGGAAGCGCTCAAGAAACTGAATGAATTTAAAAGTAAGAGAAAACAGCTGCAATCAGATGGCAAACGTTGTCAACTATTTATCCAGATGCATAAATTTAAGACCGAGGTGTTGGCACTATACGAAGCAATCGATGCACTATCGACGAAGTCGAAAGTTGAATTAGGCCTGAAGAACTGTAATTTAGAGAGTGAAGGAGGAGTCCTCCCCAAGATTTTGTTACAGAAGAAGGGAAGTGCTTCTGAAAGGGCCAATATTACAGGAGAAGCTCACAGTATGTTAGATAAGTATCTTAGCACCAAACTTCATAGTGCCCCTTTTTTACCACATCTTCAGCAGTAGCCATTAGATACACTGGTATACCACAAAGGGATAAATTGCTCATTAACAATTCTGCATTTCGTCATAAATGTTTCTACTGATTGACAATCATAACATGTATTTTCATCTTGCTATCATTAAAAAAGTACTTTTAATTGTCTACTGTTTGATATAATCAGATTAGAGTACAAGATTTGGAATCGCATTGCCCTCCCTGTGTGTGTTCAAATTCTGACGAGGATTTCCATGAGAGGTGGTCTCCCATGAGAGGTGGTCTCCCATGAGAGGTGGTCTCCCATGAGAGGTGGTCTCCCATGAGAGGTGGTCTCCCATGAGAGGTGGTCTCCCATGAGAGGTGGTCTCCCATGAGAGGTGGTCTCCCATGAGAGGTGGTCTCCCATGAGAGGTGGTCTCCCATGAGAGGTGGTCTCCCATGAGAGGTGGTCTCCCATGAGAGGTGGTCTCCCGACAGACTTTCATGTATAATGCTAATGGTTCTACCCGGCTTGACCAGGGGCTCGTTTTACTAAACAACTTACGGAAAATGTTTGCGTAAGTCATAATTGATTAACATGGATAATATCTTCAATGAAAGTACAATATTGCAATGTGACACGTCATTGGAAGCGTCTCGGAGAGACGATTCCAATGATGTGTTACTTTGCAGTATTGTTTTGCCAAATATAGAAATAAAAGGACTTGTTGTTTTAGACTTACGCAAATCTTAAGCGTAAACTGTTTAGTAAAACGGGCCCCAGGCCTTTTCGGCAGTTGAGTATGGGGTCTTCCTCCATCACTTAGAGTCGGACATTGCAACATAACTGAAATAATGTTGACGCAATGAAAAACCCATTTAAATAATTAAAATCCCTGACATTATTGAGCAAAAATACGTAAACCCATAACCATGTCTTTGGTTCTGTCTGACTTAAGTTAATTATGCTAAAAGACCTATCCCTTTTAAGTGATAAAGTAATCTGTATCTCATTGGGAGCAAACATGCAATATTCTTATTTAGTTGGTGTATGTCCCCTTCAGCATGTGTTCAAATAGCAAACTTCTCACATTGATCCCCCTTTATGGGATTGACCACTGCAACCACAAATGTCACATGACTATATTCTTAGCCTGATGCGGGGTACTTAGCCTGATGCGGGACCCCAGGCTACTTAGAAATGAAAAGATCATTTAAAGTTGGCACAAAAAAAAAACACCCAATCATTTGTGCTTTATTTGTTATGAAAACAGGACTTTTCAATTGAACTGGTCAGAAATCAACACAAAAAGACATTATTACTGAATTAACTTCCATATCCGGTAAAAACTTGAAAAAAAAAAATCATTTAAATTTCATCCAAACCTTGATGAAAATCTTGTATTGGCAGTGATTGATGCAGCGTAGCAAGGGGAGATTACTGTGAGGAGTTTGTTCAGAAACAGGTATAATGGAGTAATAAAACAATAGATATAAAGTTACAACAGCTGACAACTTAATCAATTGATCACATACAGAAAAACAGAAAAAAAACCCTCTTTAACCATAACACCAACAAGTGTGTAATGGTTCATTTCTTTATATATTTCAGGAAAACCCGAGTTAAAAATGGTGCATCTAGTAATTCTGCTTGTTGCTGTCGCCATTACAATGCTTGCCAGTCTGCCCAATCAGAATCCCAACGACCATGTGAAACAGTTTGCTCTTGATCATCTAGGTGTTATAGGTTCACGTGGTATATGTAAACATGAAAGAGTGGTTGTCATGTCAAGAGAAATACTAGTTACTTCACATGTTAGTTCAAATATGCAAAATAAAATCTCCACATTTAATACGAGTTCTGGGCATTTTATGAAAGTTACAAACTCACTTGAATATACAAAAAAAGCACATGAATGCTACATATCCAAAGATGTTGTACGTAAAAATGAGACACACTTAATATCATTAATAGACTACAATGGGTACTTTGATAATAATAGCTGTTACATTTCTGAAATTCAAATTGGACAAAATGTCATCAATACACAACAAATTCAACAATACGAAGGGTCTTGTGAGGGCATCACAATTGTTAATGACAATTTGGCTTTATTATCGTCAAAATCAGATATACAGGAAATTATGATAATAGACATCAATTGGACATTTAACAGGACAATTAAAATTGACCCAATTAATGCCGAATTAACTCGTATTCATGTTTCTCATGACAACCTTGCATTCTTTTTAATCGAGGAATTAACGGGCTCAATTGTTAAGCTGGATTTCAACGGGAAATTGATGGCGTCCTACCGAAACCTAAAACTTCGCTCTCCAAGAGGGCTTTCCGTAGACAGCGATGGCTTTGTGTATGTGATTGGGTTTGGCTCACAAAACATTCATCGCGTCACATCTGATCTGAAGTATGTACAGATTATACCACTAAACTTCCAACCTATTTCGATAGCTTTTGGAAAAGCTTTAAACAGGCTTTATGTGGGCCGTTTTGGATGTGAAATATATACTATCGATATACCGCAATAAAGTGTCTCACTATAATGATCATTACATACATTTTTCTAGCAGGGGTCCCGGGTTCGTGCCCCACTGAGTTTTGGAAGGTCACTTCAGAGCCCTAGCATAGTACTGGTGGATCCAGGAAAGCCATTACATGACTGAAAAATTGTTGATACAGTGTGTAACATGGTACTTGTGTTACTCTTCACACACATTTTGTTTGGACGCACAATTTGTTTGGACACACAATTTGTTTGGACACACAATTTGCTTGGACACATTATTGCAAAAAATGTTGTTTTTGCGTGTTTTGGATCTCTGTGCCAATTCCACAAGTGTTTATTTGTCAAACTATTACACAAGTTCTTCAATAAACGGACCATGCTTTTTATTGGAGATTTAGAAAAATCAGTATCGTCTAGAAATGAATGCAGCAATAATTTGTTACAATGTCACATCTTCCATTTACCTTTACAATAGACCTATATAATTATAACAGGCCTTTAACTTGGACAAATGCATTCAGAAAAAGAGGGTCTTGTGATTTAACCCTTTACAAAACACCATATCTATGTCTGTCCCAAATTGAAAGAGTTTGCAGACGACATTTCCAAATGTATCGAAATTGAAAAATAATCTTTTGATAGGGCAGAAAACATTGTGGGAAAAGGAGAAATTCCTCTTAACAAGCATTTTCTCCTTTTCCCACAATGTTTTCAAGAGTCGCCTGTAACAACCTTGTTAAATGTCGTTATTGTTTGGTAATGGGTTAAAGGTATTGTCTACTTGGAATTAAAATAAATCTGTGAATGTTTTGACTCCTGCTTGTTTATTTGCTTTTATTAAAGGGATTATCAAAGAGATTTTGTTCTGTGATTAATATTTTTTTAATTGTGACTTAAACAACCCTATGGTGCTGTGAGGCCCAGTGGTTCAGCTAGCAGACTTAAAACTCGGGGGTCTTGGGTTCAAGTCCCACCAACACCTCTGGCTTGGTGGGAGTGACCTTTGGGAAGTCACTTCAAAGCCCTAGCCTAGTACTAGTGGATCCAGGAAGGCTGTTACATAACTGAAAAATTGTTGATACAGTGTTAAACTAACAATCCTTGTCGCCAAACAAATGGCCATTTCAATTTCTTTATCGTAAAAATGCTAAAGACGTGTTTCCATTAAATGGTTTTAAAGAAGTCTTAGTGCCTTTCGAAGCTTTTTTGCATTATGTTGTATGGGCCTGTATAAACTATTGAATTGAAAAAATTGATATTTAATTGATGGAAAATCCAACTAAGACGAGTGATTGATCAAATTTCTCTCTGATACCCATTGCTTGTCTTATTTGATTTAAGTTTGGACCCATTTCATTCTTTGGTTCCAAGACACTTTTAGTTGGTGATATTGGTGCAGGGGTAGAGCGTCGGGCTCTTGTACCGAGGGTCCCGGGTTCGAATCCCTATAAGGCGGGTGAAATTTCCAAGACTAACCCATAAAAAGGGGGGAATTACTGGTTTAGTATTCATCGAGAGTGGCTTTGAACAAACTTTAAGCTTCCTTCACAATCGATGTAAAACAAATAAGGTGAACAGTGAATAATAATATACATTTGGACAACTTCAAAGGATGGAAATAATTGATCACTGTTAAACTGTTTAAAAAGTCAGCTGTGCAAGATAAATGGGTTAAATTTTTTATTAAATGGTTATGAACATGGTTTAGAAGCAAATTCTTCAAGTTTTACGTTAATGTAGAGGTCTGTGTTGTCATTTTATCTGTAGATGACATTTTATCTTAAAAACATAAAATATCAATCTGCCCTTTTATACCGTTGAAACAAATAAACCAAAAGGCGCCCAGATGAACAGCTAATACCCTATGCTGACCTCTGTTTTTACTTTGTGATATACGCCCATTTCAGTGGTTTTTCAGTTATTTAACGGCTTTCCTAGGTTCACCAGTACTACGCAAGGGGTTTGGAGTGTCTTGCCCAAGGAGAATCATACCAAACCAGAGTTACCGGTGGGGTTTGAACTTAGAGTTCTAAGACCATCAACTTAACCACGGGACGATAAAGGATCCCTCTGTTTATCTAAACTAAACCCATACATTGTGTGTCCTCATTATAATTGTTAAGATGAGACAAATCTAATCGGTGTCCACAAAAAAGAATTACCATACATTGTATTTGTTTGAAATACTGCTTGTAAAGACCCAAATGTGCCCCTTTATCTCGATAAAAAAGAAAGTGCCCAAGAGCTTAGCTTTTTACCTAGTCAAAATAATTCGATATGAAGATTGCTTTCTATTTTCTGATGGGGCAACCTTACGGGAGATATTGCCCGATAAAAAAAATTCTCTATTTTCAAACTGCATCAAATTAGTTTAGCTAGCTATTTACCGAGCCCAGCTTGGCAGGAGGGTGTGGTAGAGCCACAAGAAGGCATAATTTCTCAAGAAACAAGGCAAATGAATAAATTGCTTGTAATATGATCAACTTTTTCAAATAGTTTGTTACTAGTTTTGACCCAGGATATCTTCAGACCCTATGCTTGTAAAAGAACTAATGTTCCCTCTTATCTAGAACAAACAGAAAAGCGTTTAGAGCCTAGGTCCTTACCAACCAAGCTTGGCATGATGGGTCTACAAGAATGCATTACTTTTTCAAGAAACATGACAACAAAGAAATTGCTTGTATAAATTGCTTGTATTACGATAAAAAATTATTTTGTCTTGATGATTTCTCATCATTATCAGTTAGAAAACAATATTCTTCATACTTTAAAAAGGCTGTCTTCTGTTGGTTTCAATTTGGACCAGCCATAAAATATGATCTGAATAAAATTGTAAAAAGGGCAAAATACCATTTTTTTTACACGGTTTCACTTCAAATTGTCTTTATTTTTTTAAAAATATGGGGTTTACGGTCATTTTCAACATTATTTCAGAAATAGCACAGCAGTCAGTTCGCCTATCTGAGAAGCTTGTATTTCATCATCAGATATGCACAATATCATTTCAAAGTCACTGATTACCTAAACACTTTAACATAATTTTCAAAAATATGGGGTTTACGGTCATTTTCAACTGTGTTTTAGACATAGCGCAGCAGTCAGTTCGCCTATCTGAGAAGCTTGTATTTCATCATCAGATATGTACAATATTATTTCAAAGTCACTGATTACCTACACATATTAACATAATTGATTAGTGGTGAGATAAATAAGTCATATTGCATTGGTGTCAAAAAATGTTGGAAGGAAAAAACAACTCAACCTGGTCTCAAACTAGGAACAATTGTTTTCCTAGTTCAACACCATGCCCACTGAGTTTATGAGGCTTGATTTAAACTTATCTTTTTACACCAATTGTAACCAAAGCTTGAAGCTCATTGAATTCACTCTCGATGACTGTTTCCTGGATTATCAACCAGTACTAGCGCCAACATGAGGGCTAGCCCCAGCAATTTTCACCTCTTTTACCGAGATTGAACCCAGAACCCTCGGTACATGAGGCCAGCACACTACCAATGCACCATTGTCACCCTATGAGGGTTGTCTTCACTGCAGCAAAGAGTCCACTAGTTCATCCATCCTGCTCAAATCGCACTGGACAGCACGGAGAAGGAGTCCAAAATGAGAGCTTGCTGAAGAGTTGGTAAATGATCTCTGCAAAACACGCACCTTTGTACATAGCCTGAAAATAAACAAAACAGTTTCCGGTTTCAATATTGTTGTTTGTGTTTAATAAGATAACATACAGATTTCAACATTTTTTCCCCCAACTAATACTCTCCATGGCCTGGTCTCATATATGTACATGTATGTGACTAGGGTCCCTTTACTCGAAGCAGTACAACCTCTGGTTGACCAGAAATGGGTAATCTACTGATAATGCTGTCTTCACTTCTCAAAGTGGCCTGGACAGGGGACAGTGGTGCAGTATTAGAGCATTGGCCGCTTTTATTGAGAATGCCGGGTTTGATTCCCTGTTAGCAGTGAGGTGAAAATTGCTTAGACAAGCCCGTAAATAACGGCAAGTACTGGTTTCGTATCCAGGCAACAGTCATAGAGAGTGAATTAAAAAAGCTTCAAGCTTCCATCACAATCATTGTAAATAAGTTTATGCTTAACTAAACAAATGACTTCAGAGTATTCAATGATTTTCATTGTAATATCAACACAATTTATAAGGTTAAATTTGGATTTTACACCATTTCAACATTATTTGAGTAATATCTCAACTGTCAGCACACTTACCTAAAGTCATGATATTTACTCATCAATACTGCAAATAATTCTTATAAAGCTTCTTACTGCTTTCCCTCAGCAAAACAACTGATCAGTGAATATCAAGACGAAAAAACGTCAGTAAATATCAGTTTGATTAAGTTGCCGATTTTTCTACATCCAAGAAAAAGAAACATCGACACAAGCATTACATCAGGGGCCCGTTTTACTAAACAGTTTACGCTTAAGATTTGCGTAAGTCTAAAACAACAAGTCCTTTTATTTCAATATTTGGCGAAGCAATATTGCAAAGTAACACATCATTGGAATCATCTCTCCGAGACGCTTCCAATGACGTGTCACATTGCAATATTGTACTTTCATTGAAGATATTATCCATGTTAATCAATTATGACTTACGCAAATATTTTCCGTAATTTGTTTAGTAAAACGGGCCCCAGGGCCTCCGCTGCCGATCGCCAAATGCGAAAAATCTCTTCAATTTGCGACAAAAATAACAGTTTTGCGAAAGTGTTTGCGACAAACCGTATTTACCAATCATGCATGACATAAGCGACCCAGAGTAATAGCCAGTTCCCGTACTGGAGTTATCGAGGCATTCTGCGTGTATAAACACAGGAACCAGCCCGGTAATGACCCGTATCTTTCGCAGTTTGCACGCAACCGAGTTCGTACACAAATGACTGTCACTTATCGGATTAAAGTTTAATCACTTCATATGACTCGTGCGGCAACAGTTATTATATGGGTTTGAAGCCATGTTAACAGTTATTATATGGGTATGAAACCATGTCAACAGTTATTATATGGGTTTTAAGCCATATCAACGGTTGTTCAGTTATTTTATGGTTTTCCTGGATTCACTTGTAAAAGGCTTGAGCTCTGAAGTGTCTTGCCAAAGGACATTACCACCAAACCAGAATCATACTTCAATTCTACTTACAGTCTTAACAAGACCATTGTGATGAGGGTCCATTCCGCTGGTTTAAATATGATATTTTCACTGGTCAAACTGAAAATGGAATAAAAACAAGTTGAATAAATCTGTCACCCAATACCACACTCTAGGTGAGAGAACATAGAACCCTGGGTACCATTTTACTAACCAACTTAAAGAAAATATTTGCGTAAGTCATAATTGATGAACATGGATGGTATCTTCAATGACATTACAATATTGCAATGTGGCACGTCATTGGAAGTGTCTCGGAGAGACGAATCCAATGACGTGTTACTTTGCAGTATTGCTTTGCCCAATATTGAAATAAGAGGAATTGTTGTTTTATAGTTACGCAAATCTTAAGCGTAAACTGTTTAGTAAAATGGTACCCTGTTTCCTAATATCAAGAATGATCTTAAAGGTGTTTGTTCACGGAAAAGAAAATTTGAAAGTCAAATTCAATGTTGTTGAAAATATACCCTTTTTGAGTTGTTGTTTGATGTACAATTAAATGTAGCTTTTGAAAACATAACTCATTCAAGAGGCGACAATTTATCTAAATATATACAGTTAATATGCGGAAAATCTCAAAAGTGAAAAATGATCTGATTTGCTTCCAATAACTATTCTTAAGTGCATATCATATAACAACACAGCTGTTGGGCAGTTTTACAGAAATTGATTTTTTAACTTCCAAATTTCCTCACATCTGTGAACAAGCACCTTTGAATAAATCATTTTCTTCATAAATGGGCCACAAGAATGAGATAACTCCTTCACTTTTTACAATGGATTCTTTGGTTCCTCAACCAGGGGTAGCATAATCAATTGGCCGTATGGCCCAGCTTGTCAGAAAGCCTTAACCAACAATTAAATTTTCATCAAAATTTTATATACAAGTGTACCTCCATTAAATACGGCCAAATACAGAAAAAGGTTTGACATTTACGGACAAGTTAATCAAAATAAGAATTTGCCATCCCTGTCAACAATTAACCATTAATTGAAACTAATTAAATCTAATTAATAAAACTACTTACTTAAACGTTGACACTAGCTCTCGTAGTTCAGTGAACACATCTTGTGTAAGTAATTTCAAAGAGGATAGTAACTCCGGTAAACTGAAAAATAAAGAATGTAAAAGCATTGAAAATATGGAGTAGAATACCATATAATCATGATGTAGCTTATTATTTAGGGGTCCTGCGTGTCTTGGTGGTTAAGGTGGTGGACTCGGAACACGGGGTCCCAACAGGGCCTCTGGTTTTGTGGGAATGGCCTTTAGAGCCCTAGCCTAATACTGGTGCATCCAGGAAAGCCATTCCAGAACTGAAAATTGCAGGTACGGCACTGACAAAGAGGACCCATATGGGAACTGTGTCAGTTAATGACTCTAATCTAATCTAATTATTCTTCACATGTTCATCTTCAATTTCAAATCTAGTATGAATGGGCATCATTTTGTGATTTCTGTTTTGAAGTTTAGACAGATTTTATTGACAGTGGTTGATTTAAACAAATGTGTTTCTGAAGAACCTCTGAGTTTTTACACATTTGTTCCACTTGGCAGATCAACACAATAATTGCATTAATGTCAATTACATTCCTGAATTAATTAAAGGTTTGCAGCAGTTAGATAGCAGCAGTAGCAAAAACAGTTATCCATTGATAGAGCAAAATTCAGAATATATCAAATATATTTAGAATAAAGTATTGATGAACAAGAAGATTCTTGTTGCCATAAGCTATTTATTTTTTTATTGCATAGGCTAAGTTTTGAAAAATAAATTGGATAGAGCAAAACCTAACAAATTTGAAAATTCAAATTGAGATCAGTTTGGTAATATTGAAATATGAATCAATGCATCTACAATTACTCACACTTTACTAATTCTCTCCATAACTATTTTTCGTCGAATGACCATTTGGTTGTACTTGTCCAACGTAGGTAGCAGTATTTCCGATGAGGGTCTGGACATATCCTACAAACCAGAAGTTCATTAACTCTTATAGTGCTGGAACTGACTTCATGCTTATGCAAACAGATTAGATCCAAGCCAGCTCTCAAGTAAATTGGCAGCCATGATCAAACCTGTTTGCTACTCTGAGTATCTATCGTCAACAAAATGAAGCAGAGGTTAAGAGTTTATAAAAGCAGATGACACAAAAATCTTTTTTTCAGAAAATTACCCAGCATCTTAAGGGTTAAACGTTTATGTCACATTAATTCATCCTTACAAACATAGAATAGGTCATACAGTGTATCAGGGATGTAAGAGAAGAAGGTAATATCTGAAGAAAAAAACCACCTTTAGTCATAACAGTTTCTAACCTATATAGTGGAAGCATTTCTTTCTAAAGATCTTTTATAGTTGTTGTCTTCTGTTTTAATCTGGCTATAAACAGATATGAAGTGAAAGGATTACAAATTTTTCAGAATTCACACTATTAATCAATCTTAACTACTGTGACCTGAGCAATACACCAAGTATATAAGTGTAGGGTTACATATTTCGGTTTATTTGCCCTGGCTAACAACACTTTTTCTTTGAGCTTCGAGGTTGAGTAGTTCATTGCATATGGAAGAATTGAACATCACTTTCAATCTGTGACTGGTCAAAATTAAAAACAACAGCAGACTTCAATTTTTAAGTATGAAAAACATTACTTTCTTCAATCTATCTGGAAGAAATTATACAAGAGAAATTATTGCTCATATCATGGGCAATTCCTCCTTTTGTCACAATGTTTACTGTTATTTCTGTTAGGGGAGGAGGTTAAATGTGTATACAAGGTACATATATACTTGTAAACAAAATGCTTTTTACCATAGATATGGGCCTTTTATGGCCTTCTCTTTATTGAAATTTAGGATTTGTTATGTAATTAGTGGGTGAAGACATTAAAGCAATACCTTTACATTGAATATCAAGGATTCAATGCAAGACCATAGTTATTGCATCACATTTGTAAAGAACATATGACTTACTATAGTTTAGCCTTGCATTAAACCCATGATTTGCTTCTTACATGAAGCAAATAGATATGTATCTGAACAAAAAGAGCCAATCAGCAAATATAAAAGCATGATTAAATTCTACAACTTCCAGCCATTTCATTAAAAACTCAATAAGAAAGTAGTGCACACAACCAAAACAAGAGATAAATTCAAAACTCGTACATTGGTAATGAATCAATAAATGACTGGTGTTTTAAAGGGCATCGACACCTAAGGTCATATAGCGCATAGTATGATGGTGTGGATAAATGTACATTGAATCATTTACAGGCTAAAATGTAGTTGGTTTACGAGACATAAAAAAGAGGATGCAATGAGTGAATGATAATCATACATTGGTATTTTTCATGTCAACATACTAACATGGGTTGGATTTCTTTCCTTTATCTTGTAAGTTCCCCTTAAATATGTGTTCACTTTCTTAAGGTTTTCTGCCGTGTCCCTTTTCAACTGCTCATAGTCAGGGATTGGGGCTTTGAAAGTATCCTCTGATGCCTCCATTAGCTCTTCACCTGTAGAGGATAAAAATATAAAATAAAAAACATTTAACCCATTAGCAAACAATAACGACTTTTGACAACTTTGTTGCAGACGACTCTGGAAAAAAAAGTAGGAACATTCTATGGGTGGTTTGTTAGATTTGTCTACAAGGTTTTTTTGCCTTCAATTAGAAAGAGTCCGAAGGCTGTTCATTTTCGCAAGTTTTATCGCTGAAATTGTTGAATTTGGCAACAAAAAAGTCGTTGCGAATTTGAATGTTAAGGAAAACTGCATGATTTCAAAGAAATATCCAAATGTGATGGTGCATTTTATAGGCCGTTTCTATATTATGCAAAAGAAACCCTGGTCTATTAGAGACAATTTTTATAATGAGCCATAATAAAGACACTAGGTTTTTTCTATAAACTTGGCAAGGGAAATACACCTATCCGGCAATATGAAAGGTATACTTAGGCATATCTCTCTTGCAATGCTACCGAAACTTACCAATCATATTTTCAAAATCTTTTTCCTGGGCATCCACTTTGGCAACCAGCTCCTTGTACTGCTTCTCAAACTTGGATTTATCATCATTAACACATGGGGGACTGTCAACATTTAGATATTCGAGAGATTCCTTGGACATCCAGGACTTAACAACATCTATGATAATGTCAAATGGTGAAATTGTTTTAGTCTTTCTTGCAAGCTGGGGCTGTGCCTTATAGTCACTATTCTCAATTGTTAAAGAATCTGGTGTTACACCTTTCTCATTCTCATGATGTTCATCTGTAGTTTTTCTTTCTACCAATGAACTTTCTTTATGTTCATTTCCATCACAAATGTCACTTGACATTTTGAACTCCTCTTTCTGTACAAGTGATACTAATGGTTTAGTTGTTTTATTGTCATTATTTACTCTTGCATCCAGATCTTTGTGATCTTTGTCACTAAGAGCTTTACTACTGCAAGGCGCTTGATCAGCAGGGGAGAGCACTCCAGAAGGTTGAATGTCAGCCATTTTGGATAACAGCTCTTTCCGTTTATCTAAAAGCTTCATCAAATATTCAGTTTGTGGATTTGGTCCCTTTGATTTCCCCTTCAATTTTTTATTGGCACTTGAAGAATTAGTTTTACTTTTCATCTGATTGATGTCCAATTTATCTGTTTGATTTGTTGCAGTAATAGAAGCCTGCACAACGTCACTTGTGACTATTGTTAGACCATCATCAAGAGCTAGCTTATCAACCATATTTCCTGCTGTTTGATCCTTAGTTACACCTCCCCCTTTGTCATCTCCTTCTTTTACATCCTTATCTGAAGTTTTCTCTTTATTCGACTGATAGCTCTTCACAGATGGACCTTGGCCAGAGGAGTCAAATTTCTTATCAAGATTGGCTTTCCTTTCTGATAGGCGCTGTTGGTATTCATCCATCTTCTCGATTACCTCGATTTCTTCTTTTAGATCTTTGGCCATGTTCAAAACGATCTCTTCTCCCACCTTTCCACTGAAAAAAGATTTTGTTGTATTATTAATCTATTTCCTTTTATAGCACTTTGTTGGTTACTGGTCTAAGGTTTTTTTTACCAATTTTACAGTTATAATGAATTGCATGACTAATCAAATAGCAACAACAGGTCGAAGGTCCAGTTCAAGACTTGCAAGCTCTTCACTTTTGTGTAGGAGTGCCTTTAGTTCTGCATTGTACCCTTGTTTGATTGTAAGATATTTAAAACTGTATCAACAATTTTTCTGTTATGGAACAGCTTTTCTGAATTCACCAGCACAAGGCTAGGACTCTGAAGTTACTTGCCAAAGTTCACTCCCACAAAACCAGAGGTGTCGGTGGAGCTCAAACCAAGAACCCTCAAGTTCAAGTCTGCCACCGTAACCACTTGGCCACGCAGGACCAAGCATTGTACCCTTGACATAACAATTCTGAAGCGTGGTCATGTATCATATGGGGTTAAACACTCAGGGCCTTTTTTTCCTTAAATTGGGAACAGGTTTAGGCCTGCTCATTTTGGGAAGTTTTATGGCTGGAATTGATGAATTGGCAAACCTCAAAGCTGGTGTGACTTTGAATTTTGTGAAAACTGCATAATTATAAAGAAACTTCCAACAGGTAAGGTGACTTTTCTAGGCTCCTTCTATATAACACAAAAAAGCCCTGACACTTTGTCAACAACTTTCATTTATGTTATTGCTTTCCTCGATTCACCAGTAATCGGCTGGGGGGTCTTAAGTGTCTTGCAAAAAGAAGATCTCATGCAGCCAGAGGTACGGATGAGGAGGATGAGGCTTGAACCAGTGACCCCCTATTTCTTAGACCACAACCTTTACCACTGGGCAATGCATGTGGCATCAAGTAATAATTTACTCGTAAAAATATTTTTAAAGGAGAGTTTGCTTTAACCCTTTCCCAAACAACAAATTTTCGACTGTCCCACATTGAAAGAGCTTGCAGACGGCATTTCAAAATGTGTTGAAATTGGACAATATTCTTCTGATATAGCAGAAAACATTGTGAGAAAAGGAGAAATTGCTCGTTACGAGCAATTTCTCATTTTCCCACAATGTTTTCTAAAGTCGTCTGAAACAAAGCGGTCAAATGTCGTTATTGTTTTGGAAAGGGTTATCTTACTTTGGCATGTCCAGCGGTAGAAAAGAGAACTGCGTTGGGGGTTGACTCTTTCTCATCCATAGTGGATTAGAGGAGACCTGTTTCTCCACATGTAGAGAAGCCTTGTAACATTTCCCGCTACAAAAGTTCTGAAAATAGCACAAAGCAAATCACTTGGGTACTGTCTTAACCCATTACCACACAATAACGACATTTAACCACTTTGTTGCAGATGACTCTAGAAAACATTGAGGGAAAAGGAGAAATTGCTCGTAACGAGTCATTTTTCCTTTTTCCACAATGTTTTCTGTCCCTTTAGATCAATACCTTCAATACCAATTTCATCACATTTTGAAATGTCGTCTGCAAACTCTTTTAATTTGGGACAGTCGAAAATTTTGCGGTTGGTAAAGGGTTAATGAACAACTTCAAGGAGATACTTGCGTAAGTCAAAACTGATACACATTGATAATATCTTAGATGCAAGTACAGTATTGTAATCACAGGGAGAAATATCATAATAGACCTTTATTAACACTTTATATAGTGTTAATAAAGGTCTATTATGATATTTCTCCCTGTGATTGTAATGTGACACATCATTGGAAGCGTCTCGGGAAACGCTTCCAATGATGTGTTACTCACTTATATTTCTTCTCTAAATATTAAAATAAGAGAAATGGAGATTTGAACATATGCAAATTTTTAGCATAAAAGGTTTAGTGTTACACTACCCAAAATATTGTCATCAACAGGGGACCAGAGCATTATGTGTGCTTGTTTTAAGAAGAAAAAGTAGATGTTATACATAAACAAGTACAGATGATCAAACTTAAGGTTGTGCTCCTTGCTTACTCCTTTTTCAAGGTTTACTTTCACTCTTCACCTTTCATTAATTTCATATTCATTTCCATTTATTGCAGGTATTGATTAAAACTCTGAGAAAATCAAAGAAATTGCACAAATGCATCCCCATGTTTCTGAACAAATTAATAATGTGTTTTGTTTTGACAAAATGAGCACTGTAAACAGTTTTACGACACAGAATAAATGAAATGAAGTGAGAAAGCAATCTTTTAATATTGACGAAAACTATCATGTCTTAGTGGAAAGTTCATGCCTTGGTTATTAAATGCAACTAAATAGAGTCACTTGATTTATTACAAAATATTATTCAAACCTTTGCTTGAAAGACATTGTCGTTATAAGTACAATTCTGAATTGCATGATAATCAAGCCTGTCATTGAAAAAGAAGGCCTATTGGAATTTTTTGTTTTGTTTTTAACATAAAATCAATTTGATAAAATGAAAATAAAACAAAATGTCCAGAAGTTGTTTCAGATAACTAATTAGATAACGAAAACATAGCTATTTTACTGAAATAAAGAAGTATCAATTTCGTTTGACATCTCCCTTGACAACGGATAAACAGGTACCCTCTTTCCTTATCTCGCAGAACCTCGCGGCACGCGAGAGTTTGGCGATAATTCCGGAGTTGCCAATCTCTGTTATCTATGTCTCTGATATCACAAACCATTTAAACTGGTGTTTCTCTAAACAACACTCTAAACTTAAAAGACATTTAACCATTTTGTTGCAGGCTACTCTGGAAACATTGTGGGAAAAGGGGAAATTGCTTTTATCGAGCAATTTCCACTTATCAAGCAATGTTTTCTGCCTTATCAGAAGATTATGTTCAATATCATCACATGTTGAAATGTCACCTGCAAACTCTTTTAATTTGGGACAGTTTAAAACTTAGTGTTTGGTAAAGGGTTAATCCTTTCCCAAACGATAACGACATTTGACCACTTTATTGCAGAAGACTGTAGAAATCATTGTGGGAAAAGGAGAAATTGCTCCTATTAAGCAATTTTTCCTTTTCCCACAAGGTTTTCTGCTCTTTCTGAAGAATATTTTTCAATTTCATCACATTTTGAAATGTCGTCTGCAAACTCTTTCAATTTGAAACAGTCAAAAATGTGTTGTTTGGGAAAGGGTTAAACGGTTTGCATTATCAACAATATACACTGTAAATTTTCTTTATAAACTTTTCTAAACAGTTAAGAAGGTATTGGAAAGCTGTCAATAATCTAGTCTTCTGTTACTTTATAAATTTATATTTTCATTTTATTGAAAGAAAACTTTTTATTTTAAATTGTTAAAATCACCACATGCGAGATGGTCCTTTCAAGTAAGTCTATTGAGGCAGTATGATCTATGTCCACTGAATAGTTTTGTCAAGGTCTGAACTGACTGAAGGAAGATTTAAACTCGAAATGAAGAGGAATGTTGCAATTTGTTGTTGAGAAGGTTGCCAATAATCTTGATTCATTGGATTTTCTTGAGAACGTTTCATTCTGACTGACGACTCATTTGTTAAACTACGAGGGGGTTTGATTTGTCATGGAGAATGTATATTCTAGCTGTCATATTCACTTTGTTTTGATCGAGGGGGCGGGTTTCGAGTCGTATGGAGCGTCGCCTCAATTCTACTCAATGACAGAATAAGCTGTTACACATCAAATGTAAGCTGCTTTGTGTGTTAATAAATGTCTTTATTCTATTTTAACTGTCCTTTCTTATCTATCTTTATATTGTGACACGACTAATGAGACTTTTGTCTAACTTCCTAATTGATCTGAGCGTTAGTTTGGAGCTCGCTTTTTGCAAGCCGCTAGATGCAATATACTACTTCACGTCAGTTTCGGCCACGTGACCATGCCGGAAAAGTGGGACTATTTTCTGAGCCCGTCACAGAGATAAATGTGGGAGCGTAGCGGGAACCAATTTACTCTGGTAGAGATTGATTCGGAACACCTCGGCCATTTCTTAAAATAACTACAATCTGAACACATCGGGTTTATCCAATAGAAAACACCTCTGAAATAATAGGGATGACGCCATATTGTTTCCCGCGAGAATGATGTCACTTTCTTTTGTTTCTAAAAATAGATCTTGAATGTAAAATCCAAAAAGTCGTTAAATTTGATTGAGGAAACAAGTATACATGTCACAACAACAAGTTCGCCATTTGGTACGAGTTACTGATCAAAAGTGATTAAAAAGGATGTCCAACACTTCCATACACATTGAACTACTTAACATGCACGCTTAGAAAAGGTGTTCATTGGCGGATGCCGATTTACCCGAAAAATTGTAACCCTACACTTATATCCGAGGTGTATTTCACAGCTCACGGAAATACCCGAGTAGTTCCGATTGAAATAACTATATATCTACCGACTTGTTACGGGGATTGCCGAGTAGATACGATTGGGATCAATCCAATCGTATCTACTCGGCAATCCCCGTAACAAGTCGGTAAATGGCCATACACCTGTTACTTTTGAGATCTTGAATTCCCATTGACTCCAATGTTAAATCAGGCATTTTCAAGACTCTGCTGAAGGAAGAATAGTGTTTTTTACGCTTAGCTATATAGAGAAATATCAAGTTTGGCCATTTAACTCTCAGAAACTGTAATAAAATGGACACCTCAATCGTCTCATTTTTTTCTACGGAGCAAAGTGTATTAGTACCGTCCGAAAATAAGTGCACTAGCTGTCAAATCTAGCCGAGGTACCGGCATTTGTGTTCATACATCCCAAACAAATAGTCCTGCAATAAGCAATCAAAACAAACTTTGGGAGCATTGCAGGACTATAATCTATACAGGAAACACATCAGTGTTCTACCAGCTCATCTCTTACTAAGTTACTAGCAAAACTATGCACCAGAAGTCGAATCTCAAAATTTCTAAATGGGACTACTTTTGTGTTCCTAATGCTGTGAGCTGTGAAATACACGAGGTGTTTTCATTGGATAAACCCGATGTGGTCTAGTCCGAATGATCCAGACGTAGATATTTCACTCTCCACGCAGTTACAGCTTGGATCATCCGAGTTATTATCAGAGAGGATTTTAATGTGTTTGTGAAAGCAGGAATGAAAAATAACATACTTGATATATCAGAGAGACAACCACAATGACATAATTTGCTCATGAAATCGCACTTTCTCGTCTTCCTCTTGCCTAATAGTTTAATGACATCCGTTTAAGAGGGTTAAAAGGGCTTTCTTTATATCGGCTTGTTTCCAAAGAATGGGCGGGTCGATTCAGCTGGTAGCGGTCACGCCCATAATGTTGACATTGGTATATCCTTCAAACAGCGTGGAGTTGAAGACATGTAAAACACAAACAACACAGATTAAAAACATGTTGTAGAAGACATAAACAATCACACAGTACTGAAATGTACACTCTAAATGTAAAACTTTCCTGTGGAAACACCTTAGACTTTTAAAAGTTCATGTTTGGATACAACGACCCGGAAGTTCTTCCACACCGGGCCAATACCTTCTTATACAGCACTGATTAGGATTGGTTAGTCGAAAAACTGCGTTTTCTTGGAATCATATCTCGATTTGTTATTCCTATATCCTGTTTCATCCCGCTGTATATATGAACAAACGTTGTCTTAAGTGGCAGTTAAAGCCGTACATGTCATGCTAAGGGTTAAAACTCAAATGTCGTCACTGATAAGCAATTGCCAGTGAAACACCGTTATCAAGACATCATGTGTACAAATGGTGGCTCCCTGAAGGGCTGATACATGTATAGGGTGATCCGGTTCAAAATATTTCCGTACATAGATAATATGCTGTCACCTCAACTAGAAAGGAATCTAAACCCTCTTCAAACAAAATCTGAGATCTGCTGTGGAAGCATTTCAAATGAACATTTATGATAGGAGACATTGATTTAAGGAGTATTGTCTACTTCTGTCTTTGATATTGATACGTTAGTATTATACGAACATCTTCACTTCATTTCTTTTACATAACAGGACGATGCAAAAAAAGCGCTCGATGAAGCATTAACAAGATCCGGAAAATGACGTATGTTCGATAATTGGTCGGGTAATTCGGTGATGTCAGCCATATCTCGTTGCTCGACTAACCAACGCTATACAATTTGTTCTTTCGTATGGGATTTATATTGTGTTAACATTAGTTCAGTTATGTAGCGATGCCCGACTCTAATGATGGAGGAAGACCCTATACTCAATGGCCCATATGGCCTTGTCAAGCTACGAAGAGCAATCGGCATTCCGTAAGTCAGTCGGGAGACTGCCTTTCATGAACATGCATATCCTTCTGCAGGATATAAAGATATAAACCCACGCATGGAGGGGCCATATAACTTTATGTTCTATACTCTTACCACTAGGTCATAGAGGCCCCTTACCAGTACTATAACTAAGGGAATGATCAAACGTTTTTAATTATCCTTTGATATTTGGTTAACAAATTCAAGGGTTGAATAAGGACCTATTGATATTTGGCCAGGACAAATGTCTTCATGAAAGTTCTGGCACGAACACCATCAATCACTTCCTTTGTAGACATCAAAGCGTTTTTATCCAAACATCATAGAAGTGCATGGCAATGGCCAATAGTTAACTGCGTGAACAACCCTCAGTTTTAGTGCAGTTATGTAGTAACTGCAAACATTTCGACATGTGTTGAGCTATTGCATTGCATTATAAGCGTACATTGCGCATGCAATCCTGACTTGCTCTTCTAGTGTAACTCTCTGCACATGTACATTGTGTCCGATGTTTTATCCAACTTACAGCTAGTCTATTATCAGTACGTTCTAGCGGAGTAACTTTAAGGAAGAAAAGATAACACCAAGGTCCTTATCTGTCTTATTCACGTTGTATTTCAGACGTTACACACGCTTTGGTAAGTTTGTATTCTTTACGAACAGTTATGTCAGTTTGAGTTGAATAGATTGCCTTTTTGGAAACTTAAATTTTCATAATTTTCTTAAAGTATATGATTATTATAATAAGACCTTAATTGTTCTTTTAACTCGTTTAGATACACTCCTATATACACCTATATATGATTTTAGGCGTATATGATTAAAGAATAAGCTTTCAAGGAACGATGTGTTTAACATAAATATGATTTATAAGATCGCGAGTGGACAATACCTGCTATGATTTTGGAATACAATGTCGCACCTTTATGAACAGGAAATCGGTGGTGGCTAGTGATTGGAAAGGTGCATCTGAAATAGAATTGCCTATTTTCAAATTAATTCGAAGCACGGTACTAGATGGTTCATATATTTACTAGCCGGATGTGAATAGTTCAACCCGTTTTAACCAGCCCTTGTTGGCAGATGAGTTAGGTTTCTTTCTTAAGTCTTGAAAAGCCGCATATCGCAATTCAACTGAAGACAATATACAGCGAGGTATAAACCTAATAAACATAACAAAGATTATCTGATAGGTGCAGTAAACATGGCCATGCACTTGGTTACATTGCAGATCGAGAATCGCAATATAGATACAAATATAAATAACAATTGTTGACGCCACTTGATAACATATTTAAACAAGCAACATTTATCAGATAGGTGAGACCAACATTAGCAGGCACATAGAAATTGAATTATCTCATAAGTACAGGCAACATGAACAGGCAGTTAGAAGCACTACATAACAGGCATTGTAATATAATTGAAAAGTTGTAGAAGTGATGTAAAATCTCAATACAACTAACAAGAATTATCTTATAGGTGCAGCCAACATGAACCCTCACCTAGTAACACTGCAGATCATTATCTTGTAAGTTTGTTCTATCTGCAAGTTCCATTCTTATGAAAACAAAACGATTCCATTTTCATGTGTCATTGAAACAAACGTTCAGTGAACAAACAAATGGATACTAAGAATGTGTTTGCTTTGAATGTGCATTAACACGGTCTCTGTGTGAAGAGTTCAAAAGTATAGAATTGAGTCGGCATTCAACACCCATTTAGACAGTTTTCAGCAAAATGATATCATCACTTTTCTCTTTGATCATTTGACTGCCATTTGAGTTGTTATACTAAATTGTAAATATTGAATTAGTTCATATCAAATTATATTCATTTTGTTGTACCCTGTATGAGTAGCAGGTTGCATGTTTTAATGGATAAATAAACCATTGATCTCTCTATATTGTTTTACGTGCATTATGTCATTGATTCGTTTTGGCTGTCTTCGTCACTTTCCATGCCAATCCTTTCTCTTTACTCGGGCACCAGTTAGCTAATGGAATTTGCGATGTAAGGGATTTTTCATTCTTCTCATTCTTCTCATGCTTCTCATTCTTCTCATTACCATCGTATAATAAATCATTTTTATCATCTGTCTAAATTCCTTTAGGTGTAGGCGAAGAGATGTGCATTATCTCTGTCAAATGCCTAAAATCGAGTCTTGAAGGATGATTGTTTGCACCATCGCCTGTAACGTTCTAATAAGGAATACCTAAAAAGGATTAGGTAACAAAAGAAAGAACTGGTTGCGATCCAGGGAGCATTGTTGATAGGTTGTATTCAAATTTTACTTTGTTTTCAACAGTATTTCCAGCGGAACATTCAATGTTCCTATAACCTCATAAACCACTGACTGCTTTACCAAATGCACATCATTTATGTGTTGTGAGAGAAGACTGATTTATATCGCTATGCATTCTATGCTCAATGCTCCTTTTCCTTCACAAACACTGTTCATTTATTTTTCTAAGCCACATGATGCCTTTCCAAATGAACAACATTAATCTGTGATGAGTGACGAATAAATCATCACGTCATGCCTTCTATGCAGTATGTACAATGCTCACATTCCTTCACAGGTACTGACTATTAAGTTTTCTAAGCCACACGATGCTTTTTCATATTAACAACATTGAACTATGGTGAGTTACGAATGATTCAAGTCTCAATGACTTTATGAAACATCGGAGAGAATATCGACCTGATCGGGTCTCGAACTCTGGATCCTTGTATCCGAAGTTTGACACGCAACATACCATAGCTTACTAGGCTCGACACATGGTCCTTTGATATAAATGAGTATGTAAAATGGCCTCACGAAATGTTAAGATTGCAGTAATACATACTATACATTACGCAAATGATTTGCATCTATACTAGAAAGCTTAGCTGCGTGTAAATTTGTCACGCAGTTTCAGCTTGGATCATCCGAGTTAGATGTGGTCAGATTGTGGATACGCTCGGGTAATTACCGACATGGTTAGTTCGTAACTTGCCTAGGATTTTCTTGGGTCCCTTTTCACTCTTAAAGTGTTGGAATATTTGAGAAGTTCATAAGCGATAGATTCAAGTTAAGTGTTTACTTCACTTTCACATGAAATGCCCCTATTGTTTTGTTCCTTGAGTACTAATACATTGAGAGAACTGTTTGCTTAATTTCTTTGCGGCTAAATCGTATTTCTATATGTCCTTGTGACAACGAACTAACAGGACTTACATTTTGGCTTGCGAAGTTAAACACTTTGCTTACACGTGACTTATCCTTGATTCCTTTGTTTTCAACCCTTCTTCTCAATCTGACCCCTTAGCAAAATCGGAATTATTGCATGCGCCATGTTACAGAATCAAGAAAAGTCGAATTTACTCTATTCGCTCGTTTTTATCATCTCACGCAAGAATAGTCCAGATAACTGGTCTCGAAGGCTATTGCTATTTTGACTGACGCCTTACGATAAATGTCCAAATGACGAAAAAAGCTTCTTTCACGGATCATTATTGAGACTAACGCAAGAACAATGGGTTAAAAACAGGAAAAATGTATCTAAACTATAATTTTAAACTATTGTTATCTAAGCAAGCATATTTCACCTAAATCTGTAAATAGTTGATCAGAGTATTGGCAGAAAAGTGGTTGAAACCAGAGCAAGACAGGCTAGACTGCACAGTTTCTTTAACCCTTGTAGTGCTGGAACCAACTTTAAAGTTATGCAAACAGGTTAGATCCACACCAGCTGCCAAATTAATTGGCGGCTTGCCTGTGATCGAACCTGTTTGCTACTCTGAGTAGCTATTCTCATCAAAATTAAACAGATATTCAAAGTTTTGGAAAGCAGACTACACAAAAGATTATTTTTAGAAAATTATCCAGCATTCTTAGGGTTAATAACTCATGCTACTGAGTTTAAGGCAATATGCATCGAAAGGACAGTGCTTTCTTACGACATGCTACCTCACCATTTAGAATTCTGTTTTATTGATTAACGGTGTGCAATTGAAACGTAAAGCATCATTGGTAAAGTGTACAGACAACTTGGGGGTAAATCATTTACTGCAAATTTCCAATGAAAGTGTAATGTTCGTTGAACGTTTATGCAAATTAGGAACCTAATGAATTGTTTGAGAGAACATGAAGGTATATATATAGACAACACAACCGATCAGTATACGACAGTGTTTTTCATTGATCGGATGTGTTTGTTACTTTTAGAGGTTCATTTGCTCGGTTCGATACATTGGTGGCAGCGGAGGGATTAAGACTTCTCCTTCTATCGGAGTTGCCTTCCCCATGTGTCTCCCAAGGGCCAAGACGAGTTTTCTCGGAAGTGGGAGTTATGTAACGTTTGTTGAACATTTATGCAAATTAGGAACCTAATGAATTGTTTGAGAGAACATGAAGGTATATATATACGACAGTGTTTTTAATTGATTGGATGTGTTAGTCACTTTGAGAGGTCCATTTGGTCGGTTCGTTACAAAAGGTTAGTCCGAATGATCGAGACTTAGATATTTCATTCTACGTTTTTTAAACAGTTACAGCTTGGCCCCATCACCGGTGTTAATGAAAGGTCTGTGGTGAATGTTTTCTTCGGGAATTTGTTTTCACCTGGTTAATATATTTTCTTATCTTCATAATTAGATCATTGGACCATAGAAGAGTTGTCATCTGAATACAAAGGCCAATGGAATCACAACCAGACCCAGAAGTGTTTTCAAGAAACACATTGACAACCGAAGAGAGATGCTCGGATCACGAACGAGAGATGATAAGTTATTATTGCCGCACGCACCACATGCTCGGCTGCAGTACGTGTATCGCATTGAATCACGGGAACTGCCTCCTGGGCTACATACCTGACATTGTTAATACTGAAGATATTGCTGAAGAGTTAAATGCAATTGAAACAGAATTGGACACAGTCTTGAATAACATCGAGGAAAAAACGCAACAGATAGGGAAAAGCATTGAACTGATCGATTCAGCTCACAACGCTTTAGTTAAGGAATTGAAACAAATAAAAGATGGCATGATAAGTGCGGTTGATGAATCAGCGACGAATGCACAGGCAGAGATTGACGATCTTAAAGATCAGGATAAAGAGAATATGAACGAGGCAACAGAGTTGTGCTCGGAAGCGCTCCAGAAACTGAATGAATTTAAAAGTAAGAGAAAACAGCTGCAATCAGATGGCAAGCGTTGTCAACTATTTATCCAGATGCAGAAATTTAAGACCGAGGTGTTGGCACTATACGAAGCAATCGATGCACTATCGACGAAGTCGAAAGTTGAATTAGGCCTGAAGAACTGTAATTTAGAGAGTGAAGGAGGAGTCCTCCCCAAGATTTTGTTACAGAAGAAGGGAAGTGCTTCTGAAAGGGCCAATATTCCAGGAGAAGCTCACAGTATGTTAGATAAGTATCTTAGCACCAAACTTCATAGTGCCCCCTTTTTACCACATCTTCAGCAGTAGCCATCATTAGATACACTGGTATACCACAAAGGGATAAATTGCTCATTAACAATTCTGCATTTCGTCATAAATGTTTCTACTGATTGACAATCATAACATGTATTTTCATCTTGCTATCATTAAAAATGTACTTTTAATTGTCTACTGTTTGATATAATCAGATTAGAGTACAAGATTTGGAATCACATTGCCCTCCCTGTGTGTGTTCAAATTCTGACGAGGATTTCCATGAGAGGTGGTCTCCCATGAGAGGTGGTCTCCCATGAGAGGTGGTCTCCCATGAGAGGCGGTCTCCCATGAGAGGCGGTCTCCCATGAGAGGCGGTCTCCCATGAGAGGCGGTCTCCCATGAGAGGCGGTCTCCCATGAGAGGTGGTCTCCCATGAGAGGCGGTCTCCCGACAGACTTTCATGTATAATGCTAATGGTTCTACCCGGCTTGAGCAGGCCTTTTCGGCAGTTGAGTATGGGGTCTTCCTCCATCACTTAGGGTCGGACATTGCAACATAACTGAAATAATGTTGACGCAATGAAAAACCCATTTAAATAAATAAAATCCCTGACATTATTGAGCAAAATCAATATGTACTGTTCATACGTAAACCCATAAGGTCTTTGGTTCTATCTGACTTAAGTTAATTATCCTATCCCTTTTAAGTGATAAAGTAATCTGTATCTCATTGGGAGCAATCATGCAATATTCTTATTTAGTTGGTGTATGTCCCCCTCAGCATGTGTTCAAATAGCAAACTTCTCACATTGATCCCCCTTTATGGGATTGACCACTGCAACCACAAATGTCACATGACTATATTCTTAGCCTGATGCGGGGTACTTAGCCTGATGCGGGGTACTTAGCCTGATGCGGGGTATACGCATGGGCCTGGACCCCAGGCTACTTAGAAACGAAAAGATCATTTAAAGTTGGCACAAAAAAAAACACCCAATCATTTGTGCTTTATTTGTTATGAAAACAGGACTTTTCAATTGAACTGGTCAGAAATCAACACGAAAAGACATTATTACTGAATTAACTTCCATATCCGGTAAAAACTTGAAAAAAAAAATCATTTAAATTTCATCCAAACCTTGATGAAAATCTTGTATTGGCAGTGATTGATGCAGCGTAGCAAGGGGAGATTACTGTGAGGAGTTTGTTCAGAAACAGGTATAATGGAGTTATAAAACAATAGATATAAAGTTACAACAGCTGACAACTTAATATTTGATCACATACAGAAAAACCGAAAAAAAAAAAAACCCTCTTCAACCATAACACCAACAAGTGTGTAATGGTTCATTTCTTTATATATTTCAGGAAAACACGAGTTAAAAATGGTGCATCTGGTAATTCTGCTTGTTGCTGTCGCCATTACAATGCTTGCCAGTCTGCCCAATCAGAATCCCAATGACCATGTGAAACAGTTTGATCTTGCTCTAGGTGTTATAGATACAGGTCTTACCACATGTAAAAATGAAAGAGTGGTTGTCATGTCAAGAGAAATACTAGCTACTTCAAATATGCTAGGTAAAATCTTCACATTTAGTACGAGTTCTGGGCATTTTATGAAAGTTACAAACTCACTTAAATATACAAAAAACTCACATGAATACTACGTATCCAAAGATGTTGTACGTAAAAATGAGACACACTTAATATCATTAATAGAATACAATGGGTACTTTGATAATAATGGCTGTTACATTTCTGAAATTCAAATTGGACAAAATGTCATCAATACACAACAATACGAAGGGTCTTGTGAGGGCATCACAATTGTTAATGACAATTTGGCTTTATTATCGTCAAAATCAGATATACAGGAAATTATGATAATAGACATCAATTGGACATTTAACAGGACAATTAAAATTGACCCAATTAATGCCGAATTAACTCGTATTCATGTTTCTCATGACAACCTTGCATTCTTTTTAATCGAGGCATTAACGGGCTCAATTGTTAAGCTGGATTTCAACGGGAAATTGATGGCGTCCTACCGAAACCTAAAACTTCGCTCTCCAAGAGGGCTTTCCGTAGACAGCGATGGCTTTGTGTATGTGATTGGGTTTGGCTCACAAAACATTCATCGTGTCACATCTGATCTGAAGTATGTACAGATTATACCACTTAACTTCAGCCCTATTTCAATAGCTTTTGGAAACGCTTTAAACAGGCTTTATGTGGGCAGTGATGGATGTGAAATATATACTATCGATATACCGCAATAAAGTGTCTCACTATAATGATCATTACATACATTTTTCTAGCAGGGGTCCCGGGTTCGTGCCCCACTGAGTTTTGGAAGGTCACTTCAGAGCCCTAGCATAGTACTGGTGGATCCAGGAAAGCCATTACATGACTGAAAAATTGTTGATACAGTGTGTAACATGGTACTTGTGTTACTCTTCACACACAATTTGTTTGGACGCACAATTTGTTTGGACACACAATTTGTTTGGACACACAATTTGCTTGGACACATTATTGCAAAAAATGTTGTTTTTGCGTGTTTTGGATCTCTGTGCCAATTCCCGAGTGTTTATTTGTCAAACTATTACACAAGTTCTTCAATAAACGGACCATGCTTTTTATTGGAGATTTAGAAGAATCAGTATAGGTCTAGAAATGAATTCAGCAATAATTTGTTACAATGTCACATCTTCCATTTACCTTTACAATAGACCTATATAATTATAACACACCTTTAACCTGGACAAATGCATTCAGAAATTGAGGGTCTTGTAATTTAACCCTTTACAAAACACCATATCTATGTTTGTCCCAAATTGAAAAAGTTTGCAGACGACATTTCCAAATGTATCGAAATTGAAAAATAATCTTTTGATAGGGCAGAAAACATTGTGGGAAAAGGAGAAATTCCTCTTAACAAGCATTTTCTCCTTTTCCCACAATGTTTTCAAGAGTCGCCTGTAACAACCTGGTTAAATGTCGTTATTGTTTGGTAATGGGTTAAAGGTATTGTCTACTTGGAATTAAAATAAATCTGTGAATGTTTTGACTCCTGCTTGTTTATTTGCTTTTATTAAAGGGATTATCAAAGAGATTTTGTTCTGTGATTAATATTTTTTAAAGGTGACTTAAACAACCCTAGGGTGTTGTGAGGCCCAGTGGTTCAGCTAGCAGACTTAAAACTCGGGGGTCTTGGGTTCAAGTCCCACCAACACCTCTGGCTTGGTGGGAGTGACCTTTGAGAAGTCACTTCAAAGCCCTAGCCTAGTACTAGTGGATCCACGAAGGCTGTTACATAACTGAAAAATTGTTGATACAGTGTTAAACTAACAATCCTTGTCGCCAAACAAATGGCCATTTCAATTTCTTTATCGTAAAAATGCTAAAGACATGTGTTTCCATTGAATGGTTTTAAAGAAGTCTTAGTGCCTTTCGAAGCTTTTTTGCATTATGTTGTATGGGCCGGAGGCCTGTATAAACTATTGAATTGAAAAAAATTGAATTTAATTGATGAAAAATCCAACTAAGACGAGTGATTGATCAAATTTCTCTCTGATACCCATTGCTTGTCTCATTTGATTTAAGTTTGGACCCATTTCATACTTTGGTTCCAAGACACTCTTAGTTGGTGATATTGGTGCAGGGGTAGAGCGTCGGGCTCTTGTACCGAGGGTCCCGGGTTTGAATCCATATAAGGCGGGGTGAAATTTCCAAGACTAACCCATAAAACGGGCGCGATTACTGGTTTAGTATCCAGGAAGCAGTCATCGAGAGTGGCTTTGAACAAACTTTAAGCTTCCTTCACAATCGATGTAAAACAAATAAGGGGAACAGTGAACAATAATATACATTTGGACAACTTCAAAGGATGGAAATAATTGATCACTGTTAAACTGTTTAAAAAGTCAGCTGTGCAAGATAAATGGGTTAAATTTTTTATTAAATGGTTATGAACATGGTTTAGAAGCAAATTCTTCAAGTTTTACGTTAATGTAGAGGTCTGTGTTGTCATTTTATCTGTAGATGACATTTTATCTTAAAAACATAAAATATCAATCTGCCCTTTTATACCGTCGAAACAAATAAACCAAAAGGAGCCCAGATGAACAGCTAATACCCTATGCTGACCTATGTTTTTACTTTGGGATATACGACCATGTCAGTGGTTTTTCAGTTATTTAACGGCTTTCCTAGGTTCACCAGTACTACGCAAGGGGTTTGGAGTGTCTTGCCTAAGGAGAATCATACCAAACCAGAGTTACCGGTGGGGTTTGAACTTGGAGTTCTAAGACCATCAACTTAACCACGGGACCATAAAGGATCCCTCTGTTTATCTAAACTAAACCCATACATTGTGTGTCCTCATTATAATTGTTAAGATGAGACAAATCTAATTAGTGTCCACAAAAAAGAATTACCATACATTGTATTTGTTTGAAATACTGCTTGTAAAGACCCAAATGTGCCCCCTTATCTCGATAAAAAAGAAAGTGCCCAAGAGCTTAGCTTTTTACCTAGTCAAAATAATTCGACATGAAGATTGCTTTCTATTTTCTGATGGGGCAACCTTACAGGAGATATTGCCTGATAAAAAAATTCTCAATATGTTCCAATCGCATCAAATTAGTTTGGCTAGCTATTTACCGAGCCCAGCTTGGCAGGAGGGTGTGGTAGAGCCACAAGAAGGCATAATTTCTCAAGAAACAAGGCAAATGAATAAATTGCTTGTAATATGATCAACTTTTTCAAATAGTTTGTTACTAGTTTTGACCCAGGATATCTTCAGACCCTATGCTTGTAAAAGAACTAATGTTCCCTCTTATCTAGAACAAACAGAAAAGCGTTTAAGAGCCTAGGTACTTACCAACCAAGCTTGGCATGATGGGTCTACGAGAATGCATAACTTTTTCAAGAAACATGACAACAAAGAAATTGCTTGTATAAATTGCTTGTATTACGATAAAAAAATATTTTGTCTTGATGATTTCTCATCATTATCAGTAAGAAAACAATATTCTTCATACTTTAAAAAGGCTGTCTTCTGTTGGTTTCAATTTGGACCAGCCATAAAATATGATCTGAATAAAATTGTAAAAAGGGCAAAATACCATTTTTTTTACAAGGTTTCACTTCAAATTGTCTTTATTTTTTTTAAAAATATGGGGTTTACGGTCATTTTCAACAGTATTTCAGAAATAGCACAGCAGTCAGTTCGCCTATCTGAGAAGCTTGTATTTCATCATCAGATATGCACAATATCATTTCAAAGTCAATGATTACCTACACACATTAACATAATTTTCAAAAATATGGGGTTTACGGTCATTTTCAACTGTATTTCAGACATAGCGCAGCAGTCAGTTCGCCGATCTGAGAAGCTTGTATTTCATCATCAGATATGTACAATATTATTTCAAAGTCACTGATTACCTACACATATTAACATAATTGATTAGTGGTGAGATAAATAAGTCATATTGCATTGGTGTCAAAAAATGTTGGAAGGAAAAAACAACTCAACCTGGTCTCAAACTAGGAACAATTGTTTTCCTAGTTCAACACCATGCCCACTGAGTTTATGGGGCTTGATTTAAACTTATCTTTTTACACCAATTGTAACCAAAGCTTGAAGCTCATTGAATTCACTCTCGATGACTGTTTCCTGGATTATCAACCAGTACTAGCGCCAACATGAGGGCTAGCCCCAGCAATTTTAACCTCTTTTACCGAGATTGAACCCAGAACCCTCGGTACATGAGGCCAGCACACTACCAATGCACCATTGTCACCCTATGAGGGTTGTCTTCACTGCAGCAAAGAGTCCACTAGTTCATCCATCCTGCTCAAATCGCACTGGACAGCACGGAGAAGGAGTCCAAAATGAGAGCTTGCTGAAGAGTTGGTAAATGATCTCTGCAAAACACGCACCTTTGTACATAGCCTGAAAATAAACAAAACAGTTTCCGGTTCCTATATTGTTGTTTGTGTTTAATAAGATAACATATGGATTTCAACATTTTTTCCCCCAACTAATACTCTCCATGGCCTGGCCTCATATATGTACATGTATGTGACTAGGGTCCCTTTACTCGAAGCAGTACAACCTCTGGTTGACCAGGAATGGGTAACCTACTGGTAATGCTGTCTTCATTTCTCAAAGTGGCCTGGACAGGGGACAGTGGTGCAGTAGTAGAGCATTGGCCGCTTCTATTGAGAATCCTGGGTTCGATTCCCTGTTAGCATTAAGGTGAAAATTGCTTAGACAAGACCGTAAATAAGGGCAAGTACTGGTTTCGTATCCAGGCAACAGTCATAGAGAGTGAATTAAAAAAGCTTCAAGCTTCCATCATAATCATTGTAAATAAGTTTAAGCTTAACTAAACAAATGATTTCAGAGTATTCAATGATTTTCATTGTAATATTAAGACAATTTATAAGGTTAAATTTGGATTTTACACCATTTCAACATTATTTGAGTAATATCTCGACTGTCAGCACACTTAGCTAAAGTCGTGATATTTACTCATCAATACTGCACAATATTCTTTTAAAGCTTCGTACTGCTTTCCCTCAGCAAAACAACTGATCAGTGAATATCAAGACGGAAAAACGTCAGTAAATATCAGTTTGATTAAGTTGCTGATTTTTCTACATCCAAGAAAAAGAAACATAGACACAAGCATTACATCAGGGGCCCGTTTTACTAAACAGTTTACGCTTAAGATTTGCGTAAGTCTAAAACAACAAGTCCTTTTATTTCAATATTTGGCAAAGCAATATTGCAAAGTAACACATCATTGGAATCGTCTCTCCGAGACGCTTCCAATGACGTGTCACATTGCAATATTGTACTTTCATTGAAGATATTATCCATGTTAATCAATTATGACTTACGCAAATATTTTCCGTAATTTGTTTAGTAAAACGGGCCCCAGGGCCTCCGCTGCCTATCGCCAATGTCGCCAAATGCGAAAAATCTCTTCAATTTGCGACAAAATAAACAGTTTTGCGAAAGTGTTTGGGACAAACTGTATTTACCAATCATGCATGACATAAGCGACCCAGAGTAATAGCCAGTTCCCGTACTTGAGTTATTGAGGCATTCTGCGTGTATAAACACAGGAACCAGCCCGGTAATGACCCGTATCTTTCGCAGTTTGCACGCAACCGAGTTCGTACACAAATGACTGTCACTTATCAGATTAAAGTTTAATCACTTCATATGACTTGTGCGGCAACAGTTATTATATGGGTTTGAAGCCATGTTAACAGTTATTATATGGGTTTTAAGCCATATCAACAGTTGTTCAGTTATTTTATGGTTTTCCTGGATTCACTTGTAAAAGGCTTGAGCTCTGAAGTGTCTTGCCAAAGGACATTACCACCAAACCAGAATCATACTTCAATTCTACTTACAGTCTTAACAAGACCATTGTGATGAGGGTCCATTCCGCTGGTTTAAATATGATATTTTCACTGGTCAAACTGAAAATGGAATAAAAACAAGTTGTATAAATCTGTCACCCAATACCACACTCTAGGTGAGAGAACATAGAACCCTGGGTACCATTTTACTAACCAACTTAAAGAAAATATTTGCGTAAGTCATAATTGATGAACATGGATGGTATCTTCAATGACATTACAATATTGCAATGTGGCACGTCATTGGAAGTGTCTCGGAGAGACGAATCCAATGACGTGTTACTTTGCAGTATTGCTTTGCCCAATATTGAAATAAGAGGAATTGTTGTTTTAGACTTACGCAATTCTTAAGCATAAACTGTTTAGTAAAATGGTACCATGTTTCGTAAGATCAAGAATGATCTTAAAGGTGTTTGTTCACGGAAAAGAAAATTTGAAAGTCAAATTCAATGTTGTTGAAAATATACCCTTTTTGAGTTGTTGTTTGATGTACAATTAAATGTAGCTTTTGAAAACATAACTCATTCAAGAGGCGACAATTTATCTAAATATATACAGTTAATATGCGGAAAATCTCAAAAGTGAAAAATGATCTGATTTGCTTCCAATAACTATTCTTAAGTGCATATCATATAACAACACAGCTGTTGGGCAGTTTTACAGAAATTGATTTTTTAACTTCCAAATTTCCTCACATCTGTGAACAAGCACCTTTGAATGAATCATTTTCTTCATAAATGGGCCACAAGAATGAGATAACTCCTTCACTTTTTACAATGGATTCTTTGGTTCCTCAACCAGGGGTAGCATAATCAATTGGCCGTATGGCCCAGCTTGTCAGAAAGCCTTAACCAACAATTAAATTTTCATCAAAATTTTATATACCTCCATTAAATACGGCCAAATACAGAAAAAGGTTTGACATTTACGGACAAGTTAATCAAAATAAGAATTTGCCATCCCTGTCAACAATTAACCATTAATTGAAACTAATTAAATCTAATTAATAAAACTACTTACTTAAACGTTGACACCAGCTCTCGTAGTTCAGTGAACACATCTTGTGTAAGTAATTTCAAAGAGGATAGTAACTCCGGTAAACTGAAAAATAAAGAATGTAAAAGCATTGAAAATATGGAGTAGAATACCATATAATCATGGTGTAGCTTATTATTTAGGGGTCCTGCGTGTCTTGGTGGTTAAGGTGGTGGACTCAGAACACGGGGTCCCAACAGGGCCTCTGGTTTTGTGGGAATGGCCTTTAGAGCCCTAGCCTAATACTGGTGCATCCAGGAAAGCCATTCCAGAACTGAAAATTGCAGGTACGGCACTGACAAAGAGGACCCATATGGGAACTGTGTCAGTTAATGACTCTAATCTAATTATTCTTCACATGTTCATCTTCAATTTCAAATCTAGTATGAATGGGCATCATTTTGTGATTTCTGTTTTGAAGTTTAGACAGATTTTATTGACAGTGGTTGATTTCAACAAATGTGTTTTTGAAGAACCTCCGAGTTTTTACACATTTGTTCCACTTGGCAGATCAACACAATAATTGCATTAGAGTCAATTACATTCCTGAATTAATTAAAGGTTTGCAGCAGTTAGATAGCAGCAGTAGCAAAAACAGTTATCCATTGATAGAGCAAAATTCAGAATATATCAAATATATTTAGAATAAAGTATTGATGAACAAGAAGATTCTTGTTGCCATAAGCTATTTATTTTTTTATTGCATAGGCTAAGTTTTGAAAAATTAATTGGATAGAGCAAAACCTAACAAATTTGAAAATTCAAATTGAGATCAGTTTGGTAATATTGAAATATGAATCAATGCATCTACATTTACTCACACTTTACTAATTCTCTCCATAACTATTTTTCGTCGAATGACCATTTGGTTGTACTTGTCCAACGTGGGTAGCAGTATTTCCGATGAGGTTCTGGACATATCCTACAAACCAGAAGTTCATTAACTCTTATAGTGCTGGAACTGACTTCATGCTTATGCAAACAGATTAGATCCAAGCCAGCTCTCAAGTAAATTGGCAGCCATCCTGTGATCAAACCTGTTTGCTACTCTGAGTATCTATCGTCAACAAAATGAAGCAGAGGTTAAGAGTTTATAAAAGCAGATGACACAAAAATCTTTTTTCAGAAAATTACCCAGCATTTTAAGGGTTAAACATTTATGTCACATTAATTCATCCTTACAAACATAGAATAGGTCATACAGTGTATCAGGGATGTAAGAGAAGAAGGTAATATCTGAAGAAAAAAAAACACCTTTAGTCATAACAGTTTCTAACCTTTATAGTGGGAGCATTTCTTTCTAAAGATCTTTTATGGTTGTTGTCTTCTGTTTTAATCTGGCTATAAACAGATATGAAGTGAAAGGATTACGAATTTTTCAGAACTCCCACTATTAATCAATCTTAACTACTTGGGTATATCTGTGACCTAAGAAATACACCAAGTATATAAGTGTAGGGTTACAAATTTCGGTTTATTTGCCCCGGCTAACAACACTTTTTCTTTGAGCTTCTACGTTGAGTAGTTCATTGCATATGGAAGAATTGAACATCATTTTCAATCTGTGACTGGTCCAAATTAAAAACAACAGCAGACTTCAATTTTTAAGTATGAAAAACATTACTTTCTTCAATCTATCTGGAAGAAATTATACAAGAGAAATTATTGCTCATATCATGGGCAATTCCTCCTTTTGTCACAATGTTTACTGTTATTTCTTTAGCAGCAGAGGGGAAGGGGGTTAAATGTATATACAAGGTACATATATACTTGTAAACAAAATGCTTTTTACCATAGATATGGGCTTTTTATGGCCTTCTCTTTATTGAAATTTTGGATTTGTAATGTAAATAGTGTGTGAAGACATTAAAGCAATACATTTACATTGAATATCAAGGATTCAATGCAAGACCATAGCTATTGCATCACATTTGTAAAGAACTTACGACTTATCATAGTTAAAAGTTTTGCATTAAACCCATGATATGCTTTTTACATGAAGCAAATAGATATGTATCTGAACAAAAAGAGCCAATCAGTAAATATAAAAGCATGATTAAATTCTACATCTTCCAGCCATTTCATTAAAAACTCAATAAAAATAGTGCACACAACCAAAACTAGAGATAAATTCAAAACTCATACATTGGTAATGAATCAATAAATGACTGGTGTTTTAAAGGGCATCGACACCTAAGGTCATATAGCGCACATTATGTTGGTGAGGATAAATGTACATTGAATCATTTACAGGCTAAAATGTATTTGGTTTACAAGACATAAAGAAGAGTATGCAATGAGTGAATGATAATCATACATTGGTATTTTTCATGTCAACATACTAACATGGGTTGGATTTCTTTCCTTTATCTTGTAAGTTCCCCTTAAATATGTGTTCACTTTCTTAAGGTTTTCTGCCGTGTCCCTTTTCAACTGCTCATAGTCAGGGATTGGGGCTTTGTAAGTATCCTCTGATGTCTCCATTAGCTCTTCACCTGTAGAGGATAAAAATATAAAATAAAAAACATTTAACCCATTAGCAAACAATAACGACTTTTGACAACTTTGTTGCAGATGACTCTGGAAAAAAAATTGTAGGAACATTTTATGGGTTGTTTGTTAGATTTGTCTACAAGGCTTTTTTTCCTTAAATTAGGAAGAGTCCTTAGTCTGTTCATTTTCGCAAGTTTTATCGCTGAAATTGTTGAATTTAGCAACCAAAAAGTTGTTGTGAATTTGAATATTAAGGAGAACTTCATGATTTCAAAGAAATATCCAAATGGGATGGTGCATTTTATAGGCCGTTTCTATATTACGCAGACGAAACCCTGATCTATTAGAGACAATTTTTATAATGAGCCATAATAAGGACACTAGGTTTTTTCTATAAACTTGGCAATGGAAATACACCTATCTGGCAATATGAAAGGTATACTTGGGCATATCTCTCTTGCAATGCTACCGAAACTTACCAATCATATTTTCAAAATCTTTTTCCTGGGAATCCACTTTGGCAACCAGCTCCTTGTACTGCTTCTCAAACTTGGATTTATCATCATTAACACATGGGGGACTGTCAACATTTAGATATTCAAGAGATTCCTTGGACATCCAGGACTTAACAACATCTATAATAATATCAAATGGGGAAATCGTTTTAGTCTTTCTTGCAAGCTGGGGCTGTGCATTATAGTCACTATTCTCACTTGTTAAAGAATCTGGTGTTACACCTTTCTCATTCTCATGATGTTCATCTGTTGTTTTTCTTTCTACCAATGAACTTTCTTTATGTTCATTTCCATCACAAATGTCACTTGACATTTTGAACTCCTCTTTCTGTACGAGTGATACTAATGGTTTAGTTGTTTTATTGTCATTATTTACTCTTGCATCCAGATCTGTGTGATCTTTATCACCAAGAGCTTTACTACTGCAAGGCGCTTGATCAGCAGGGGAGATCACTCCAGAAGGTTGAATGTCAGCCATTTTTGATAACAATTCTTTTCGTTTGTCTAAAAGCTTCATCAAATATTCAGTTTGTGGATTTGGTCCCTTTGATTTCCCCTTCAATTTTTTATTGGCACTTGAGGAATTAGTTTTCCTTTTCATCTGATTGATGTCCAATTTATCTGTTTGATTTGTAGAAGTAATAGAAGCCTGCACAATGTCACTTGTGACTATTGTAAGACCATCATCAAGAGCTAGCTTATCAACCATATTTCCTGCTGTTTGATCCTTAGTCACTTCTACGCTTTTGTCATTTCCTTCCTTCACATCTTTATCTAAAGTTTTCTCTTTATTCGACTGATAGCTCTTCACAGATGGACCTTGGCCAGAGGAGTCTAATTTCTTATCAAGATTGGCGTTCCTTTCTGATAGGCGCTGTTGGTATTCATCCATCTTCTCGATTACTTTAATTTCTTCTTTTAGATCTTTGGCCATATTCAAAACAATCTCATCTCCCACCTTTCCACTGAAAAAAGATTTTGTTGTATTATTAATCTATTTCCTTTTATAGCACTTTGTTGGTTACTGGTCTAAGGTTTTTTTTACCAATTTTACAGTTATAATGAATTGCATGACTAATGAAATAGAAACAACAGGTCGAAGGTCCAGTTCAAGACTTGCAAGCTCTTCACTTTTGTGTAGGAGTGCCTTTAGTTCTGCATTGTACCCTTGTTTGATTGTAAGATATTTAAAACTGTATCAACAATTTTTCAGTTATGGAACAGCTTTTCTGAATTCACCAGCACAAGGCTAGGACTCTGAAGTTACTTGCCAAAGGTCACTCCCACGAAACCAGAGGTGTCGGTGGGGCTCGAACCAAGAACCCTCAAGTTCAAGTCTGCCACCATAACCACTTGGCCATGCAGGACCAAGCATTGTACCCTTGACATGACAATTCTGAAGTGTGGTCATGTATCATATGGGGTTAAACACTCAGGGCCTTTTTTTCCTTAAAGTGGGAACAGGTTTAGGCCTGCTCATTTTGGGAAGTTTTATGGCTGGAATTGTTGAATTGGCAAACCTCAAAGCTGGTGTGACTTTGAATTTTGTGAAAACTGCATAATTATAAAGAAACTTCCAACAGGTAAGGTGACTTTTCTAGGCTCCTTCTATTTAACACAAAAAAGCCCTGACACTTTGTCAACAACTTTCATTTATGTTATTGCTTTCCTCGATTCACCAGTAATCGGCTGGGGGTCTTAAGTGTCTTGCAAAAAGAAGATCTCATGCAGCCAGAGGTACAGATGAGGAGGATGAGGCTTGAACCAGTGACCCCCTATTTCTTAGACCACAACCTTTACCACTGGGCAATGCATGTGGCATCAAGTAATAATTTACTCGTAAAAATGTTTTTAAGGGAGAGTTTGCTTTAACCCTTTCCCAAACAACAAATTTTCGACTGTCCCAAATTGAAAGAGCTTGCAGACGGCATATCAAAATGTGTTGAAATTGGACAATATTCTTCCGATAGGGCAGAAAACATTGTGGGAAAAGGAAGAATTGCTCGTTACGAGCAATTTCTCCTTTTCCCATGATGTTTCCTACAGTCATCTGAAACAAAGTGGTCAAATGTCGTTATTGTTCGGGAAAGGGTTATCTTACTTTGGCATGTCCAGCGTGAGAAAAGAGAACTGCGTTGGAAGTTGACTCTTTCTCATCCATAGTGGATTAGAGGAGACCTGTTTCTCCACATGTAGAGAAGCCTTGTAACATTTCCCGCTACAAAAGTTCTGAAAATAGCACAAAGCAAATCACTTGGGTACTGTCTTAACCCATTACCAAACAATAACGACATTTAACCACTTTGTTGCAGATGACTCTAGAAAACATTGAGGGAAAAGGAGAAATTGCTCGTAACGAGTCATTTTTCCTTTTTCCACAATGTTTTCTGTCCCTTTAGATCAATACCTTCAATACCAATTTCATCACATTTTGAAATGTCGTCTGCAAACTCTTTTAATTTGGGACAGTCGAAAATTTTGCGCTTGGTAAAGGGTTAATGAACAACTTCAAGGAGATACTTGCGTAAGTCAAAACTGATACACATTGATAATACCTTAGATGCAAGTACAGTATTGTAATCACAGGGAGAAATATCATAATAGACCTTTATTAACACTTTATTTAGTGTTAATAAAGGTCTATTATGATATTTCTCCCTGTGATTGTAATGTGACACATCATTGGAAGCGTCTCGGGAAACGCTTCCAATGATGTGTTACTCACTTATATTTCTTCTCTAAATATTAAAATAAGAGAAATGGAGATTTGAACATATGCAAATTTTTAGCATAAAAGGTTTAGTGTTACACTACCCAAAATATTGTCATCAACAGGGGACCAGAGCATTATGTGTGCTTGTTTTAAGAAGAAAAAGTAGATGTTATACATAAACAAGTACAGATGATCAAACTTAAGGTTGTGCTCCTTGCTTACTCCTTTTTCAAGGTTTACTTTCACTTTTCACCTTTCATTAATTTCATATTCATTTCCTTTTATTGCAGGTATTGTTTAAAACTCTGAGAAAATCAAAGAAATTGCACAAATGCATCCCTATGTTTCTGAACAAATTAATAAATTACATGGTTATGCTTGTGTAAGGATTTGACCTTTCTCTGGTTTGCCTTTTTATATTTTGACAACAACTTGAATTATCTGCACAAAGAGCATACAAAACCTAAAAAGAGTAACCTCTTTGATTTTAAAAGACAACTGGATTGAATCACCGGATAAGCTATATAGTAGCAAAAGCATTAAAACAGTGCTTCATAAATAACCACTTTACATCTAAACATATAGCAGTCTTTAGAAATCATGTGCCAACGAATAAAATCATTGAGTTACTATATTGGTTCTCACATCTGTTATACTTTTTCATATTTTTCTGCAAAATCTATTTCAACAAACAATATAACGATTGAAAAACAAGTATAAATTGTTGATATTTAAAAGAGAATTAAGACATACATGTTTATATAAACTTAGAAAATAGAAGATAAATGAGTCTCACCTTTCTGCCTTCTATGTCATAAACTTTGTTTGTTTTTGTTGAAATCATGTACTTTTGTTTCAAGACCTGAAATGTTAAAATGCTAGGTAGGTTATATGAAAACTATTAAACAAACTAAAAATGCCTACTTCATAAAGCTTAAAGTCATATTATTCAGCTAACATCTGCCATGATGTTAGTTTAATCCTTCTTTCTATATTCATTTGCTTTTTTGGACTAAGGGTGCATCAGCACTAAGTCCATTGAATTTACATACCACTTTTTGAGGGACGGTACTTTATTAGGACACAAACATCGGTCTGACCCTAATTACTCATTAAACATCCGCCTTCACTGTGCGGACCAATACCTTTTTGGAACTGGGAATGTAGTCCTGATTTACTCGCTTTGTTTTGCTCTATATTATTATAACTGTTGCCTCATGGGAGCCTGTGACTCCTACAGCTATTAACAAAACAAATAATAAACTGATACCCGCGGTTTACTAAGTTATTCCTACCTTTGTTAGGACACAAAGGATAACCGCAAAGTTTTGAAACAGCCCTCTCTTTTACAATATCACTGTAGTGACTGGGTGTTATGAAGTTCAGCTGTTTACTAAGTTATTCCTACCTTGTCCAATGTGTTAGGACACAAAGGATAACCGCAAAGTTTTGAAACAGCCCTCTCTTCTACAATATCACTGTAGTGACTGGGTGTTATGAAGTTCAGCTGTTTACTAAGTTATTCCTACCTTTGTTAGGACACAAAGGATAACCGCAAAGTTTTGAAACAGCCCTCTCTTTTACAATATCACTGTAGTGACTGGGTGTTATGAAGTTCAGCTGTTTACTAAGTTATTCCTACCTTGTCCAATGTGTTAGGACACAAAGGATAACCGCAAAGTTTTGAAACAGCCCTCTCTTCTACAATATCACTGTAGTGACTGGGTGTTATGAAGTTCAGCTGAAATTTAAGAAAATATTACAGTTACCTATATACCCATTGTAACCATAGGGGTCTGCAGTTATCCTGGGGTCAGAAGTATGTAATATACTATAGTATGTTACATACTACTAACCCCAGGATAACTACATTATGTAAGAAAAGAAAAGACTTTCTAATAAGACAACATAAGACCAGTTGTGTATGATTAAAAGAAATGACCTAATCCATGTGGTGATGAAGTCACTACTCTCTGGAGTTTGACACCATTCAATCATGCAGGCTTAGGCCTTTATCCTTACAACATCTATGACAATTAATGTCAGTTTGATGACCTTGTAGGTTGTCATGGGTCATCTAATAGGAAAGTATGTCTCTTTCAAAGTGACCTCTATAGCACATGACAAAAAAAGGGGGACAATATCAAAAGGATATGTCCACAAATTGTAAATTGTAAGTTAAAAGTAGGCAAATTGTCTGACTAGTTTACTATAAACATAATGTTTCATTGTAGACAAATTGCCAGTAGGGGAAATCTTCATAAATCCAAAGAAAGCATAGATAGGCTTTAATATTGAGAAGTTTTTGTATCAGGCAATATCACCCGTCACGTCAAACTTTCAAACCATTCAATTAATGGTGGCCATTTGCGACAAAAATTGTATCAAAATTTTTGTCTCGCCATTTGAAGACCCATATTTCCATTGTTATTGAAAATTATCGAATTATTTTACTAACAGTTGTGAATTAATCCATTTTTTAATCAATCCTTGCACTTTACATGTCTGTATTCCCCATTTTAACTTTGTAAGAACTGTTAAATCAACATAAGTTGACGATTTTTTTCTGTGCATGCGCACTGGAATGGGAAAATCTATAACGCTTTTTTTTAATTGTTTAACGGTAAATGATGCCATTGTTTGGTGGTATATAAGTAAATTTAACATAGCTTGTCATATCAATTGACTATGAATGGCCATTCGTGCTTTAAATTGCGAAAAATTAGAATAAAAAACGTTTGACGTTATTTGGATCGTTCGAATTTTCAATATTAGATTGCCCCATCAGAAAATGGAAAGCAATCTTCACGTCGAATTATTTTGACTGAAATAGGCTTTAAGAAAAATGTGACCTTTACAGTATGATGTAAGAATTCTCTTGTAAATGTGGATCAACTTAGAGAAAGAATTAACAGTGGACAACAGTGGTACAGCGTTGGCTTCTCATACAGTGGGTCCCAGGTTCGAACCCCCATTAGGCAAGGTGAAAATTCCCGGACTAACGCACATACCACGCACAAACCAGCGTTTTATCCAGGAAGCAGTCATCGTGAGTGGCTTTGAACAAGCTTCAAGCTTCCTTCACAATCAATGTAAAACAAACAAAATAAGTTAAAGACTAAGGTAAGATTTGATCATCTCAAGATGAAATGAAGTCTCAACCCTAGATAAAACATAAATTGTCCTTACAGCATCATGAAAGAAATCCTGCGTAATTGGATTCTCAATTAGTCGCACAACAATCCGGTAGGCCTTCTCCTCACAGGCCACTTGAAACTCAACCTTCTTTCGTAATTCTGATTTTTGCTCGTCGGTTGTCATTTTACCATTGAACGTTGTCCTTTAATTAATTTAAAATGTTGTAGAAACTAGAATAATCTTCGTTACCAACATGATATAACTGTCATGAAAAACACTGGATAACCGATAAGGCTGTAAATTGACTTTTATTTTATTGCAAAACAAAGTCGTGCGAGGGGGCTGCCATCTTGAATGGAGAATCGAAACACCCCAGGACACTATGTTTGCGTAATTCTGAAAATACAACGGGTCTTTTGTCATTCAATCTAAATTTCAATTAAGTATTTCAATGTTTATTAAGGTTATAATTTATAAGAATGAATTCATCAAAGGTAACTTTCATCATAAAAAAAATTCAATCAAAAAGATACCCATGATGATCCTGTCCGAATAGCCGGAATTTCGATTTCGTTGATCTAACTCGGTAATTCGTTACACAATTTATTTTTACCAACCAAAACAAAATCTCAAAATGTCTAAGTGGAGTGCAAACGAGAACCGTATTGATGTGCCATATGCAAGGGATAGTATTTATGTGTGTGTTGAACATCCTGGAACAGTAGAGAACGAAGAGAGGGCGTTAGAAACCATTGGTGGCATAGATAACGTAATAAAGGTAATTTGTTATCGGTTTTCGCGACCATGTTTCTCGGATTCGTCACTGATGTTGGTCGAACCATTACATATTTGGTTTGGTTTGGTTGTTTGATTTGTTTTACATCCATTGTGAAGGAGGCTATATAAGCCCATCGTGTCACTCTCGATGACTGCTTCGTGGACAATACACCAGTAATTGCGCCGGTTTGTGGGTTAGTCCTGGCAGGTTTCATACCGCCTCGCAGGGATTCAAACCCGGGACCCTCGGTACAGTAGTCCGATGCTCTACCACTGTGCCACTGTAGCCCACATTTAATGTGTGTCCAAATTAAGAAATTGCACGAGAAAGAACTAACTACTTGTGCATTTATCTTACGTTTCAATATTACTCGATGAGACATTTCTCATGGGGTGACGGTCGGTTCGGTAAATGACTGGTTCGGTAAAAGGGTAAACAAGATTAAAAGGTCTGGCTAGTTCGGTAAAAACCTATACTATTGTGAAAGAAATTGTACGTAGTGTATGAAATGTATTTGTTTTAGAACTTAATTATGAAATTCGTCCATTAAACAACTAGTTTGATTGTTTTAATACTAAGGGTGAGAAATTACTATTTTATTTTGATTAATTTGAGTGTTTCCATTATAAAACGAACTGCACAGATTTTATTTTAATCAAATCAGAGACATAGTCTCTGATCAAAATAGTTTGCATGTATGTAAATAATAGTAAGTGTTAATTAATTAACACTATTCATATGGGATTAAACTGTTTTTCACACCAATTAAATTGTTGTTCTGTCTTGTATAGGTTTTTACCAAACAAGCCAGACCCTTTACGCTTCCCGGTCAATTCGTACCCAGACCGATTCGTACCCACCCTTTTTTGGCTAATTCGTACCCACATTTCGGTCAATTCGTACCCATCCTAATTTTTAAGAAGTCAATTCGTAACCAGTCTTTAATTTTATACGAATTATAGAACATATTAAAAGAAAATTCTTACAAATTTTGAAACGAATTATAATACATAATAAATGAAATATTTTTTTTAAAACTTTGAGGTTTGAGACATGTAAGTTAGCTATCAATAGGCAATTTTCGTAAATAGGTGGTCATATAAATGAATTTCCGAAAGAAACTTTTAATCAAAGAAATGACAAAACAACAACATATAAAAAGAACTATCAATTTATTTTATCGTAAATTACATATCAATGCATCAGTTTTCGTCGTGTACCCTTGGTTTGTACACAATAGACACTTCCTTCAACAGTCCTGTGCTTGTGAGTTCTCCAGCCCGGTACCTGTCCCAAACCACGTGAATCTTTGACTGGCTAGCGCTGTCACATCGTCGCTGGTAGCGTTTTAGGCGTTGTTCCGACACCAGGATAGCCTGGAGTCGGGCGACTTGTGCCTCCTGGTGTAGAAGTTTTAACATAAGATAGAAAGGAGGCGTCCCGTTGGCCTTGTAGTTTAGTCTACGGTGCCATCCTGAAATTGGTGAAATGCATACAAAAACACGTGTGTATAACCAATACAGTTAAAATAGTCTTATGTACTGCGTAGTACAATGAAGGAAGTTGCTCTTACCCTCCACGTCATTGTTTGTTCGGACCGACTGCCCGTAAACACTCCACTCTTCTGGGAGCCACACCGTGGACTCGAACCAGGTCTTCCTGATATACGCCAGCACTGGCGTCAGCTCATGGTCCGGGCTCAGGTCGGCCATAAAATCAAAAGTGGACCGTGCGTGGGCTGGAGGGAGGAAGGGTAGGCTCATCAACTTCCGTATATACCAGTGGATGCTCCCCTGCTTCATGTAGGCGGTTGCTAGGCCCTTCTCCTAGAAACAAAAAAATATATACATGTATATATATATACACATGTATTTATATCTTGAATGTCTACAAGTTTGTATGTATATGATATCATATTAGAAATTTGTCAATATTATGAGTCTCTGGATTGTTGAAACGATTCCGTAGTTGAAGTTTTCATTTTGTGTTAGCATTCGCGTAGGGACAAAATATACCACAAATATTAACTTCATGTTTATAAGGCACGAGCGCACGTGTTTTTATGAGATTACCTATAAACTTATGATAAACCATTAATGAAGACGCGTGTCGGCAAATTTTCCTTTTGTGTTAGCATTCGCGTAGGGACAAATAGAAAGATATTATTTATAACAGAAAATATACCACAAACATTAACTTTATTTTTAAAAGGCACGAGCACGTGTTTTATGATGTTATCTATACACGTATTATTAGTGTATAGAAAACTTTAGTCTGATAATGTCTAATTCATTATTTACTATTACATTTGAGCCATTTTATTAAAATATGTTAAATCATTACTTTAACTATTCTGGGTTAAATGAGTTATAGGAAATTACATACCTGTACAAGTCCGGTGGTGTCTTCCTCCACATGATCCACATAAAAAACTGTGTTGTCTCTTTCCTAACACTCTAGAACACATAACACACAAATCCATTATTAATACCCCTGATTCACAATTTTTCGTATGGTAAAACGTATATTTAACCGTAAATCCAATGTTGAAATACAAAATGTGTAAAATAAAAAGGGAATTTATCAATCTGTTGGACCAATCAATATCCTCAATTCATTAAAACAATATCTTCTCTCATATGAAGAAGGATTTTAACCAATCACAACATGTCGGTCTCAATTTGATTTGAAAGTAACTTATCATATATTAATTAATAACAGTTTGTTTTAATTCGCTATAATTTTGTAACACCCCTTTTGTTGTAACTGGCTTATGATTAGCCTAGTAATTAAGGACACCAATTGATAGAACAATTAATGACAATTGACGCTGCATCCTCTGCGACCATTCTTCAGTTTGCACGTGATGAAAAGAATCCATATCAGTTAGTTAAAATGAGGTAAGTGTGAAAAGCAAGAAAACAAATCTGGCTATCAAATGAAGGAAACATATATAACTTAAAGGGAAACGCTATATCATTTTATTTAATTTTTTAACACCATTTTACGTAAAACAAAGCACACATACATCTACTCACAATGCTTCCCTCACAATTAAAACACAATAGACAAAAACAAAACATGAACAACGTAAAAAAATGATCTTAAAATACTGAATTATAGGATGGTTACGAATTGACTTCTTAAAAATTAGTATGGGTACGAATTGACCGAAAAATGGGTACGAATTAGCCAAAAAAGGGTGGGTACGAATCGGTCTGGGTACGAATTGACCTGCTACCCCCTTTACTATAGTTTAATTTTTTACCGAACTATTCATTTACCGAACTGACCTGTAATCTTCTCATGAACATTCACAATTTAGAATTGTTTCCATTGAATTGTGTTGGAAAAACAGTTTATATTTCATTTTAAATGTGTTTTCTCCTCTATAATATAATAAATAGTCAACTGCCTCCATGCTTGTCGCACCAATGTGGAAAATTGCCCATGTAATACGTATCTAGGGTCCTGTCCAGTGCTAAAGGTGGTGGACTTAACACTGGCTTTGTGTCCAGCTGGCATGGCTGATTTCGTTGGAGTCAATTTTTATTACATCCTAGAATTGTTAATTTTTAGGTATATTTTTGGAATGAAAAGACAGAAGAAACTGTTTTTGAACCAAATAAGATGTATCAAAGTGTCAAAAGCAAATAGACTGGTTGCAGGAAAAATTAAAAAGCAATGTGGAGAAATTTTAAGCTTAGTGGGATCAATTCAGGCGCCAGGGAAGTGCTTATTTTGAAATTCAAACGCTGGGGCCCCACAGCGCTTAAAAGGCCTGGGGGAGACCCTGAGTCATCTGTTACATAACTTAAAATTGTTGCCATTGCATTAAATCTGAGATTTTCACACTTTTACAATAAAGAATTTGTTTGCTCATTTTTTCGTTAATCAATTTATTCTTTTATCACAGTAATTTCTGACGAATTCATGTTTTTGTTGTCCATTGTTGCCTTCAATTTGGACTAGTAAAAAGTTGTCAAATTGTGGAATGGGTTCATTCCATTTTCCTTATTTTCCAGACATACAATACACATTCCCAAAGATTGCCGTTACGATGGAGACCTGAAGACAAATACTCAAAACCTTGCTATGCAGACAGGTAAATTTTTTTGTATTTTTGTTTTCTTAAACCTTTACCAAATGCCAAATATTCGACTGTCCCAAATTGAAAGAGTTTGCAGACAACATTTCAAAATGTGATGAAATTGAAAAACAATCTTCGAGGATAGAAAACTTTGTGGGAAAAGGAGAAATTGCTCGTTACGAGTCCACTGTGACAAAAAGAGCAATTTCTCCTTTTCCCACAATGTTTTCTAAAGTCATCTGCAACAAAGTAGTCAAATGTCGTTATTGTTTGGGAAAGGGTTAATGAAACGATGTTTTCAATGACAAGAGATCTTTCCTCGACTTGTACTCCCTCTTGCATCCCCTTGTAACGTTCCTACAGATCAAGGCTGTGGAGATTTGGGAAAAGTAGAAATTGCTCTTTTTGTCACAGTGGACTCTGAAGTCTCCTGGGTACCGTTTTACTAAACAACTTATGGAAAATATTTGCGTAAGTCGAAACTGATAAACACGGATAGTATCTTCAATAAAAGTACAATATTGCAATGTGACACGTCATTGGAAGCGTCTCGGAGAGACAATTCCAATAATGTGTTACTTTGCAATATTGCTTCATCCAATATTGAAATAAGAGGAATTGTTGTTTTAGACTTACGCAAATCTTAAGCGTAAACTGTTTAGTAAAACGGTACCCTGGGGCAGATGTGTTAAACTGAGTTATTGTTGAGTATTAAGGGGTAAATGGTGCCTACAGTAGTTTAGTTATTTGGCAAATATCTTTTGTATTAAAGGAATCATTCAAGCATCTATTGGCAGTGATAATTTTTGGGCCAAAAAATCTCATAAAATTCCTCAAAAACTCATTACTTTCATTCATTATAATCATTTTTCTAAAGAAAAACCCATTGATTTTTAAGTTTTGGACAAAAAAAAACCATTGATTTAATTTAGAAAAAAATCACCATAACCTTGTTTTTAACAAATTAGTTTTATAATTGTTTTCTGTAGTTGCATAAAATTGTCAAATAATTTGATAGAAGTATAGATAGAGGTTCCTGTCTATTTATAGAACTGCAACAACCAACATTTTGATGAAAGTGAAGAAAAGGAGAAGAAAATCTGATGGAAAGGAAGAATATAAGGTCGAAATTCTGGGAAGAATTGAAACAACCTACAAGTTTCAGTGTAAGTGAATGAGTCAAATCTACAAGGAATTCTACCAGCATTATGACTAGTTAATTCTTGATGAAACTCTATAGACAGGTTTTACTAAATGACATACACATACAGTGGAGCCTCGTTTATCCGGACCCCGATTATCTGGATGTCTCGCAATCCGAACGAAATTGTAAGGGAACGGATTTATTTGACCAGTTTGTTGCAGACGACCTTTGGAAACATTGTGGATAAAGGAGAAATTGCTCGTGACGAGCAATTTCTCCTTTTCCCAAAATGTTTTCTGCCATATCAGAAGATTATTTTTGAACTTCATCACGTTTTGAAATGTCGTCTGCAAACTCTTTCAATTTGGGACGGTCGACAATTTGGCGTTTGTTAAAGGGTTATAAGTATACATGTGCATACAGACCATGTATGTCTTAATGTGTTTAAGAAGATGCTCTGCTTCGTTAGTCCGGATGATTTGGATATCCGGACATTTTGTTCGGAACAGACATGTTTTGATTTATGAGACATCGCTGTATATGTGTTAATATTGACTAACTAGTGTCTAAGTCTGTCTGTAACCAAATTTTACTATTAGACAGGCTTTATGAAAATAACATACACATAATTATTATGTAGTTATTATTTATATTGACTAACTGCTGTCTTTAAGTCTGTAACAAAATTTTACCATTATCTTTCTAAAAAGTTCTATGAAATTTCATAAAAATGATTGTTGCCATAAAATCTAGAACTCATGAGTCCTTGGTTCATGCCCAACAGACACCTCTGGTTTCATGGGAGTGACTTTTGACAAGTCACTTGATAGCCCTTGTCTAGTACTGGTGGATCCAGGAAAGCCGTTACATAACTAAAAACTTCTTTAAACACCATACAAATAAAGCATAGTTTGTAGGCTTCTTTCATATCTTGATTCATTCCAAAGATTTTAATGGAGATTGCTTTTTAGATATGTATAACAGGGAAAAGTCATCTCCCAATTGAAGTATTCTTTTGTTATGTTTTCCAAAATGTTACAATTGTTTTCGTCTATTTGTTTTCTAAGTCAACAATTGCTTTGATAGCTCTTCCCAAAGTCACAGAGGTCTAGTTATTCTTGGGTCAGAACAATGTAATATACTATACAATGCATAGTATGTTACATAGTACTCAGGATAACTATAGACTCCTATAGAATTAACTTGGCCTTTTTCTAATAAAATGTAAACAATGCCTGATTTTTTTCTGCTCTGGAAGGAGAGGTATCATTGATTTTAATAAGTCAGTCAATTATTTCTTAGGCCAATTTTTTAATTTCCCATAACAGTTTCAGAAGTTGTTTGCCACAAACATGGCATTGTTAATGTTTAGAGATAAATGCTTTTATAAACTCCTAATAGATAATACAATTTAATTGTTCTCATTTCTTTACTCTTCTGTTGTTAAACTGCTGGAGGTTAAACATGCTTTCTTTTAACCCTTTCCCAAACAACAAATTTTCGACTGTCCCAAATTGAAAGAGTTTGCAGATGGCATTTCAAATTGTGATGAAATTGGAAAATAATCTTCTAATAGGGCAGAAAACCTTGTGGGAAAAGGAAAAATTGCTCGTTATGAGCAATTTCTCCTTTTTCCACAATGTTTTCTAAAGTCGTCTGCAACAAAATGGTCAAATGTCATTATTGTTTGGGAAAGGGTTAAACTAAATAAGAAAAAAGATCATGTAAATTTTTGATTTTTTTTTTCCAGCTATGTGTGATTTCCAATTTCTACCTGTGAGAAAGAAAGAAGATGGTAGTTATGAGAACATTTACAACAAAATAGTCATCAATAAATTCGACTCCGATAGACAACAGTATTTCAGCCAAGATGTTCCCTTATTTATCCCGCCCATTCTGTTCTCACGTGTCGACAAACCAATTGACTTTCTCTACCGTCAAGACATTGAGCACAGAAAAGGCTATCAAAACCCAGACAAGACTCGGCCTGCTAACCTCATTGGAACAGGTTCTTAGTCTTATTATTTCCTCTTTTATTAACCCTTATAGCGCTGGAACTAACTTCATGCTTATGCAACAAGTTAGATCCAGACCAGCCGCCAAGTAAATTTGTGGCTGGCCTGTGATCTAACATGTTTGCTACTCAGACTATCTTTCCATCATCAAAATTAACCAGATATATTACAAGGTTTTGAAAAGCAGGCAATACAAAAATCTAATTCTAGAAAATAACCAGCATTCTAAGGGTTAATCAATGCATGATAGCATGGTAGCATGCATGTTAGCATGGTAGTTTTACTGATCTATGCAGCTGCCAGAATGAGAACTTAAACCATATAATCATGCAGAAAATTGAACCACTCCCTATATAAGATATTGTGACTGGTCCAAATAGAAAGCAAAAGGAAGGGCTGTAGTCGTTTTAGAATATTTTGTCTTTAAACTAATGAAAAAAGGGAAAATGTCCTGGAGAAGAAATATCTTATATCTTTCCTTTTTTTTTACTTTACAAATATCTTGATCCAACAAACAAATATCTGTGTACCAATTTCAACTTTTCATAATCATCCATAGATTTAACTATGGATGTACACAATATAATTGGTTCTGATTCATCATTTCAGTTCGTCAGAGGCGCTCCCTTTACACAATTTTTGTCAATTTTGGAGAGGAGATCCCCACAGAACCTTTGAAACAAGCCATAGACAAACTTTCTAGTGATTATGTTGATCCGAAAGGTGCGGATGTTGTAAAAGAAGTAAGTTCAGACCTATGCTTGAGATTCATTTTTTCCCTGACTTACCGACTGTTTTATTTTCTTGGCTGAACACTTTATTACTGTTTTTTTTTTTCATTTTATATGAGGAATCCTTCAAAGGCACCTTCCCAATTGGACATTTCTTTAAAAATATGCATTTTTGCCAAAAGTTATGTCATTGAATTTTCCAACTTAGCTATTTCATCTGTATAAAAGCCCTGATATTGCGCTTACTCATTAGAGGCAACTCTTTAGCAGAAATTGCAGTCAAATGCTGTGCATGTCCAAAACAGTGGATCTGCGATGGCAGTTTCTCTGCTCATAAAGCATGGGCTAATATATTCCACCCAAACCAGAAGGTTAATAGTCATCTCATGCAAGGTACACTTTGTGGATACCATTGGCAAAAGTAGTCGGAAAAGCAAAAATACTTGGGTGTGGCCACCTTGTTTGGACATATAATCATAAACAGTGGTCACATGATTTTCCCACCTGGAAAGCATCCCAACCAACTTAAAGATTTAAGACTGTTCTACAAAGCTTAATTAATTCTTTATGGGTAGTTAAGTATAGAGGAGGTAGACTTTTGTTCCATCACTGAAGAGTCAATCATTGCAATATAAACCGAAATACTGTAGATATGACTTATAACCACAATGATAATACAATAAAACTATCCTAAGCTGATACTAGTTTAACATTCTACATTTAGCTTTTAACTCTTTACCAACTGCAGACTACTTTTTTGTTTTACTTGACGCATACAACTTGAGAAAAGCTTTTTAAACATGTGAAACACCCTCCAGTTCTGTGCTTGTGATATGTGAACAGAATGAAAAAGCATTATGACAAATGGAGAAATTGCTTTTTACAAGCAATTTCTCCTTTTACAACAATGCTTTTTGAAAGTGGTCGGATGCAAGATGCAAAAATGTGGCGTTAGGTGTAAATGTGCTAACCCTTTACCAAACACCAAATATTTCGACTGTCCCAAATTTAAAGAGTTTATAGACAACATTTCAAAATGTGTAGAAACTGAAAAATAATCTTCTGATAGGGCAGAAACCATTGTGGGAAAAGGAGAAATTGCTTGTGTTAAGATCAATTTCTCCTTTTCCCACAATGTTTTCCAGATTCCTCTGCAACAAACTGGTCAAATGTAGTTTTTGTTTGATAATGGGTTAATGGAGCGTCTTGCTTGTTTAGCTTTTTGAACAGAAACCCCTTTGGCTGAAAGTGGAGCTCGAACACAAGACTGGGTACTCACCGGAGAAGCTGAAGATCTACCTCCCAGCTCTGTGCTTCTATTGGTTAGACGGGCCATGGAGGGCCCAGTGGAATCGGTTTGGGTTCAATCCCACGAAAGATCCATCTTCGAAAATACATCAGACGTTAGACTTCAGGTTACGGCATGGTGAGACTTAAAGCCATACTTGCGCTCATTTTCATTTAAATTGTGAAAGTTCTAGAATAATTGAATTTTAACTGAAAATTATATTAAATTCCGTTTTACAGATGAATTGAGACTGTTAAACGTACAGGTGATGCTTGTAAGAGAGTGAATACTATAAGGTTTGTTTACAATAAGGGATAAAACAAGGTCAGCGGAAAATATTGGGAACCAATAAAACCCAAGAAACTCTCCATTTTGAATGTTCATGTTGTTTTTATTTGATAAATGACAGTATTTTTATGTGTTTCACATGATTATTCTTACCAGGTGATCATCACTCACCAATCCGAGAGCTCCTTGCTATTTTAGATATTACTTGAATGTAAACAATGAAGTTAAATTGGTGGACACCAAATTTGTGAAAATGGCACTTTGAAAAATAGGTAATATAATTATACAGTAGTTCAGGCGTTATATTGTCATGATCCTGTGGTTTTACGCTATGTTTCAACATATTCTATCATAATTTATAACTCATGTTACCCAGTTTTGCAGTTTTTCTGAGCGCTTGTATGTTGGGACAAAGAACCTGAAAGGGGGGGGGGGGTGGTCAAGGGGGCTTTAGGGACTCAGAGCTTGAAGGGGGTTCATTGGTCCAGTGGTTAGGGTACATAAGATTAAATCACATGACCCCTCTCATTGTGGGTTCAAATCATGGGATTTGAGATGTACTCTCCCCTGACAGAATACCAATGGTCCCATGAACTTCTTCCTTTTGAATATCTCAATTACTTTTTGAATACCGAAATACTTTTGACATAGTGTAAGATCTTAACAAACAAATACTTTCATTACTCATTTTCGTGCATCTGCCATAGAAGACTGCAGAAACAAAGGTGAAAAAACAGCATCTTTTCTTAACAAGCAAAATGTCCCTTATCTGGGTTTTTTATATCACAAAAGAAATGTATTTCATCTTTTATTCCTGCTGTATGCTGTTGATTTGAAATTGGATTAGTCATGATTTTACTTGGAGAAAAAATGTACAGACACCTTTGGGGAAATCTATTGCAAGTTGTTTAACATTTAGTGAAGGACATACTTTAGTTTTGCACTGGACTTGAAATATCAGTATTCTTTGTGTGGTGAATTGTTAAATCCTCTTATTGTTTTCTGCAGTCAAATCCAATATGCTGGATGTAAAAGCCAAGAGAAGTGATTTTAAAGTGGTGCAAAGAAATCGGCTGTCGAGGATGCCAAAACATAATGTTCGAATTGACATTAAAGCTTTGGGAGGGGACTCTTCAGAGAAGGGATCGGAGGAGATAAATAAGGTAAAGTGAAAGAGGTGTTCGGATAGATGACATATCTTCATTGCTTTTTTTGTTAGATAAGCTAAAAGGATTAAGTTGTATCAGAAATAAGGCATATTTCCCTTGCTATTTTCGTTAGATAAGGTGAGGTGATATATGTGTTTAGATACGTGGCATAGTTGCCTTACTTGTTTTGTTTAATAAAGTTTAGATGTTCAGATACATGGCATAATTCCCTTGCGGTTTTCTTAGAGAAAGGTTTCACTTGCAGTTTTTTCCCACTATCATAAGTTAAGATGATTTAGATGTTCAAAAAGAAGGGATTCTGTCTTCATTAAATAAGGCACACTGATTTAGATGTTCAGGTACAAGGCAAATTTCACTTGCTTATTTCCCATTAAGTAAGTTAAGATGCTTTAAATCTTCAAGAAGGCATATTTTTCTTGCTTTTTTCGATAGTTAAGATGATTTAGATTTTCATATAGAAGGCAAAGTTCCCTGTTTTTTTTTTGTTAAATTACGTATTTAGATATGAGGCATATTTCCATGCTATCTTTGTAAAATAAGGTAGGATGATTTAGATGTTCACATAGAAAGCTTATTTATCTTTTTATTTTTTTTAAGTATGGTAAAATGATTTATAGGTTCAGATTAGAGATATACCTTTTTTGCTCTTTGTTAAGTAAGGTAGGATGAGTTAGATGTTCACATAGAAAGCCTATTTATCTTTTTATTTTTTTTAAGTATGGTAAAATGATTTATAGGTTCAGATTAGAGATATACTTTTTTGCTCTTTGTTAAGTAAGGTAGGATGATTTAGATGTTCACATAGAAAGCCTATTTATCTTTTTATTTTTTTTAAGTATGGTAAAATGATTTATAGGTTCAGATTAGAGATATACTTTTTTGCTCTTTGTTAAGTAAGGTAGGATGATTTAGATGTTCACATAGAAAGCTTATTTATCTTTTTATTTTTTTTAAGTATGGTAAAATGATTTATAGGTTCATATTAGAGATATACTTTTTTGCTCTTTGTTAAGTAAGGTAGGATGATTTAGATGTTCACATAGAAAGCCTATTTATCTTTTTATTTTTTTTAAGTATGGTAAAATGATTTATAGGTTCAGATTAGAGATATACTTTTTTGCTCTTTGTTAAGTAAGGTAGGATGATTTAGATGTTCACATAGAAAGCTTATTTATCTTTTTATTTTTTTTAAGTATGGTAAAATGATTTATAGGTTCATATTAGAGATATACTTTTTTGCTCTTTGTTAAGTAAGGTAGGATGATTTAGATGTTCACATAGAAAGCTTATTTATCTTTTTATTTTTTTTAAGTATGGTAAAATGATTTATAGGTTCAGATTAGAGATATACTTTTTTGCTCTTTGTTAAGTAAGGTAGGATGATTTAGATGTTCACATAGAAAGCTTATTTATCTTTTTATTTTTTTTAAGTATGGTAAAATGATTTATAGGTTCATATTAGAGATATACTTTTTTGCTCTTTGTTAAGTAAGGTAGGATGATTTAGATGTTCACATAGAAAGCCTATTTATCTTTTTATTTTTTTTAAGTATGGTAAAATGATTTATAGGTTCAGATTAGAGATATACTTTTTTGCTCTTTGTTAAGTAAGGTAGGATGATTTAGATGTTCACATAGAAAGCCTATTTATCTTTTTATTTTTTTTAAGTATGGTAAAATGATTTATAGGTTCAGATTAGAGATATACTTTTTTGCTCTTTGTTAAGTCACATATATCTTTTGATTTAGATGTATCACAGATGAAAGCTTTATTTATCTTTTTATTTTTTTTAAGTATGGTAAAATGATTTATAGGTTCATATTAGAGATATACTTTTTTGCTCTTTGTTAAGTAAGGTAGGATGAGTTAGATGTTCACATAGAAAGCTATTTATCTTTTTATTTTTTTTAAGTATGGTAAAATGATTTATAGGTTCATATTAGAGATATACTTTTTTGCTCTTTGTTAAGTAAGGTAGGATGATTTAGATGTTCACATAGAAAGCTTATTTATCTTTTTATTTTTTTTAAGTATGGTAAAATGATTTATAGGTTCATATTAGAGATATACTTTTTTGCTCTTTGTTAAGTAAGGTAGGATGATTTAGATGTTCACATAGAAAGCCTATTTATCTTTTTATTTTTTTTAAGTATGGTAAAATGATTTATAGGTTCAGATTAGAGATATACTTTTTTGCTCTTTGTTAAGTAAGGTAGGATGATTTAGATGTTCACATAGAAAGCCTATTTATCTTTTTATTTTTTTAAGTATGGTAAAATGATTTATAGGTTCAGATTAGAGATATACTTTTTTGCTCTTTGTTAAGTAAGGTAGGATGATTTAGATGTTCACATAGAAAGCTTATTTATCTTTTTATTTTTTTTAAGTATGGTAAAATGATTTATAGGTTCAGATTAGAGATATACTTTTTTGCTCTTTGTTAAGTAAGGTAGGATGATTTAGATGTTCACATAGAAAGCCTATTTATCTTTTTATTTTTTTTAAGTATGGTAAAATGATTTATAGGTTCAGATTAGAGATATACTTTTTTGCTCTTTGTTAAGTAAGGTAGGATGAGTTAGATGTTCACATAGAAAGCCTATTTATCTTTTTATTTTTTTTAAGTATGGTAAAATGATTTATAGGTTCAGATTAGAGATATACTTTTTTGCTCTTTGTTAAGTAAGGTAGGATGATTTAGATGTTCACATAGAAAGCTTATTTATCTTTTTATTTTCTTTAAGTATGGTAAAATTATTTATAGGTTCAGATTAGAGACATACTTTCTTGCTCTTTGTTAAGTAAGGTAGGATGAATTAGATGATCAGACTAAGTTAACAAATTGATTGTTGATTAACATGATTACCTTGGATACCTTTATTTTTCAAGCAAGTAATACCTTTCTTTCAAAAATAGAGTTTATTCACTTGGGTCTAGTGGCATTTTATGTTACTTTTCTTGACTTTTATAAACATATAATAAGTTACTGTTAAATAAGGCTTGTTGTAGAAATGACAATGTAAGTAATTTCTATATTTTTCATAATTATGGATATATACTAATTTATCCGGTTACATGGTGGAAAAGGTTACATGGTGGAAAAGGTTACATGGTGGAAAAGGTGACGTTACATGGTGGAAAAGGTGACGTGAAAAGGGGTGCCGTGAAATCTAAGTGATTCACAGTTACTTGTCACGTGATCTCCCTCATTTGCATATGGTCAAGCGACGCATGAGCTGGCCCATCGGAATTAAAATATATAAAGTGAAATGATACTGTTTGGTCCATCTAATGTTTCCAGTTACAAATTATCGTTGGACGCTTACTTAATTCAAGAAATCGTAGGTATTACCTGGAACTTTTTCTACTCTGCCATATGCAGAGAACGCCATGTGACGTCATTTCTTTTGACGTCACACATGACATCACGATTTGTCTTGTGACTACTATCTCCCTACTCCTATCTCTGTTTTTTCGTTAAAATGTGGTATTTGAAAGGTTTGTAACGGGATAAACAGAATAATAGGTTTGTGACGTTAATGGGTTAAGTTTTTCGGGCTCGGCTTCGGTATTTATTGGATTCGCCTTCGGTTCACCCAATAAATTCCTACGCCTTGCCCGAAAAACTTAACCCATTAACGTCACTAACCTATTATTCTCTATCATTTAGAATATGTCATTAAATATTGTTATTTAGGGCTCTTCGTCAATCATTATGAACCGGCATCACAACATATTTGAAATAATGTTATTGTGATGTAAAACCCATATAAAAACATATATTTACAGAAGTCCACAGTATAAATCATGTATAACAGAATGGTTCAATGGGATATTTTGTGATAATTTTACCTTTTCAGGAGTTATATTACAAGTTTATACTGGGTATTAATCCCCCAACAGAGAATGATGTATTACCCCATACAGTATATACAAATAGAGGAGGTACAGAGACTGTATATCCTGTATAACAGAGTAGTTCAATGGGTTATTTTACCTTTACAGGAGTTATATTACAAGTTTATACCGGGTATTAATCCCCCACAGAGAATGATGTATTACCCCATACAGAATATACAAATAGAGGAGGTACAGAGGCTGTATATCCTGTATAACAGAGTAGTTCAATGGGTTATTTTACCTTTACAGGAGTTATATTACAAGTTTATACCGGGTATTAATCCCCCACAGAGAATGATGTATTACCCCATACAGTATATACAAATAGAGGAGGTACAGAGACTGTATATCCTGTATAACAGAATAGTTCAATGGGTTATTTTACCTTTACAGGAGTTATATTACAAGTTTATACCGGGTATTAATCCCCCACAGCGAATGATGTATTACCCCATACAGTATATACAAATAGAGGAGGTACAGAGACTGTATATCCTGTATAACAGAATGGTTCAATGGGTTATTTTATCTTTTACAGGAGTTATATTACAAGTTTATACCGGGTTTTAATCCCCCACAGAGAATGATGTATTACCCCATACAGTATATACAAATAGAGGAGGTACAGAGACTGTATATCCTGTATAACAGAGTAGTTCAATGGGTTATTTTACCTTTACAGGAGTTATATTACAAGTTTATACCGGGTATTAATCCCCCACAGAGAATGATGTATTACCCCATACAGTATATACAAATAGAGGAGGTACAGAGACTGTATATCCTGTATAACAGAGTAGTTCAATGGGTTATTTTACCTTTACAGGAGTTATATTACAAGTTTATACCGGGTATTAATCCCCCCACAGAGAATGATGTATTACCCCATACAGTATATACAAATAGAGGAGGTACAGAGGCTGTATATCCCGTATAACAGAGTAGTTCAATGGGTTATTTTATCTTTTCAGGAGTTATGTTACAAGTTTATACCGGGTATTAATCCCCCACAGCGAATGATGTATTACCCCATACAGTATATACAAATAGAGGAGGTACAGAGGCTGTATATCCCATATAACAGAGTAGTTCAATGGGTTATTTTATCTTTTCAGGAGTTATATTACAAGTTTATACCGGGTATTAATCCCCCACAGAGAATGATGTATTACCCCATACAGTATATACAAATAGAGGAGGTACAGAGACTGTATATCCTGTATAACAGAATGGTTCAATGGGTTATTTTATCTTTTCAGGAGTTATATTACAAGTTTATACCGGGTATTAATCCCCTACAGAGAATGATGTATTACCCCATACAGTATATACAAATAGAGGAGGTACAGAGACTGTATATCCTGTATAACAGAGTAGTTCAATGGGTTATTTTATCTTTTCAGGAGTTATATTACAAGTTTATACCGGGTATTAATCCCCCACAGCGAATGATGTATTACCCCATACAGTATATACAAATAGAGGAGGAACAGAGACTGTATATCCCATATAACAGAGTAGTTCAATGGGTTATTTTACCTTTACAGGAGTTATATTACAAGTTTATACCGGGTATTAATCACCCACAGCAAATGATGTATTACCCCATACCTTATATACAAATAGAGGAGGTACAGAGACTGTATATCCTGTATAACAGAGTATTTCAATGGTTTTTTTTTCCTTTACAGGAGTTATACTACAAGTTTATACCGGGTATTAATCCCCCACAGAGAATGATGTATTACCCCATACAGTATATACAAATAGAGGAGGTACAGAGACTGATTCACCAGAATGATGGAAAGGTAAGAAAGTTATACATGTGTCTTGGTATCCCAATTCTGTGATCTCACTAATAGTTTCATTAGAGGCAGTCTCCCGATTGATATACAGAATGCCCATGCTTTTACCTAGCTTGACCAGCCCCTATGGGCAGTTGAGTATGGATTCTTTCTCTATTAATAAGACTCTGGCATTGCAACATAACTGCAATCATGTTGATGTGATATTAAATAGATAATTGTATCACTGAAAGAGTTCTACAGGTTTTGATAGGTCCTTTTTAACACCATCCTTTTTGAGGCTGGTATTGTAATACAATTGATCTTGCCATTATGACCACTTGAATCAAACATCTTGTTTCATTGGAAAACACTTTTTGCTCTCCCCAAACGCTTTATAAATTATGATTTGGGTGAATTAAGCGGTATTACTGAAAAATTGTTGATGTAATAGAAATACCCAAAGAGCAGATACCCATTTATATTTCTTCTCAAAATAAATAAACAGTTCCTATTCCTGATTTAAAAGGGAAAAGCTCTGTAATAAGTACAGAATGAAATAATCTTTTTAACAATTATAAAAAACATTTTGATTATAAATAGTTTTATGTTTGAACATAAATCAGTGATTTACAAAAACAACCCAAACTGGGATAACATTTTTGGTTCTACAGCAGTTTTTATCATGTTTCAGGAGGTCAGTCTACTTTGCTGTCTTTGATGCGAAATAATCATTGCTAGTTGAGGTCTTCCTTTCTATAAGGGTTTACTTTTCCCGTGGTTATATTTTTCTCACAAACAAAATGTTTTCACTCATGTATTTGACATGTTAAAAAGACTGATTGAATATTGCATCCCCGTAAAGTACTAGTATGCATTTTCACATTTATTCAGATATATAACCAAATAAACAACCTTGGATTATCTCCCTTTTTAGAGCTTTGCTTACCTCCCTTTCACTATGTCTCTAATATGAGTTACAGCATGATGCAAACGTTATTTCTTTAGTAATCTACAAGAACAGTTCATTTACCATATTTATTTACATTCTGGAACAGTGCTAGGGCTAAAAAAACTTAACCCGTTAAAATATACCCAAATTAAACAAAAAAATTGTGCATAAATGAAAACTAGAGAGCCAGTTTATAGGATATAAAGCAGATTTTATGACTGGTCCAAATTGAATGCTGCTTTGATATATGTGTTAATTAGAAAACTAAAGTAACAAAACGCAGAAATTTGCTTGTCACAAGAAATTTCATCGATATACCCTCTCTGTGTGGGTTCAAGTTATGGTTTGAAATTCCATGAGAGTTAGTCACTCTGCTGAAGAAATGCAAGTGGTTTTACCTGTTTGACTGGCCAGGTAATAGGGGCATTTAACCACTTTGTTGCAGACGACTCTGGAAAACATTGAGGGAAAAGGAGAAATTGCTTGTGACGAGCAATTCTCCATTTCCCACAATGTTTTCTACCCTATCAGAAGATTATTTTCCAATTTGATCACATTTTGAAATGTCGTCTGCAAACTCTTTCAATTTGGGACAGTCTAAAATTTGGCGTGTGGTAAAGAGTTAATGATGGGAATGGAGTAAGGTGTTATATTGATTTAATTTATACAATTCATGTACTATTTCATTCTAATTGCCTCAGGCTATATAGGCTATGTAGTACATGTATATTTGGTGTTAAAAGGACCATGATCTTACAGATTTGAATTTTAACTTGTTCAAATGAATTGTCAGCTTTAAACTGTGTAACTTTACATTCATTGTCGAAATCATGTGATTTTATCACTTTAGAAGTAAAGAAATTGAAAATTGTTATTGGTTTAGTGACAATGATTGTATATATCAAATTTCGAACATTTGTTTCTCAAAGAGCACAAATCTCTGAGTTAGTCCCTTTAAGCCTTTACCAAAGGCCAAATTTTCGACTGTCCCAAATTGAAAGAGTTTGCAGACACCATTTCAAAATGTGATGAAATTGAAAATTAATCTTACGATAGGGCAGAAACCATTGTGGGAAAAAAGCAATTTCCCCTTTTCCCACAATGTTTTATGACTTGTCTGGAACAAACTGGTCAAAAGATGTTATTGTTTGGAAATTGGTTAAGTTACTATATATATGATTTGATATATATGATTTAATAAAGTTAATGATGCAAAGTTGTTCATTAGAGGGCCTTTTTCTCTTGCTATTTCTTTATATTGGGTCTTCGACTTATGTTTTAAACTGGATCTCAGTTCCCAAAACATCTCATTGTCTGATATCTTTCTCCAAATTGTAGTAGAAATCATTGTAATGAATAGAGTTATTATTCAATATGTGGATATTGTGGAAAGAAATAGAATACAGTTTGTTTAGTCAAATTTACCATTCTTAGTATTATTGCTGCCTTTGCAACAGGTGATCAAAAGATCATTGTGGTAAAAGAAGGAACACTTTCCTTAATTGTAACCATTTTTTTTCATCAATTTCAATTTTTTTTTATCATTTATAATGGTGGAATGGTCCTTTGATGCTATAACCTTTAACTCCATAATACCTAACTGCTGCATCAACTGTAAAAATCTCTAGTAACCACTGTTACAAAAGAATAAATTGCTCAATGTGAGCAATCTATCACTTTTGTGACAAGGAATGTTATATTGATGTCATGCTTTTTCATTGCTACATACCTTAACCGTTTCCAAAACGCCAAATTTTCAGCTGTCCCAAATTGAAAGAGTTTGCAGACGACATTTAAAAATGTTATAAAATTGAAAAATAATCTTCTGATAGGGCAGATAACTTGTGGAAAAAGGAGAAATTGCTCATTACGAGCAATTTCTCCTTTTCCCACAATGTTTTCCAGGGTCGTCTGCAACAAACTGGTTGTATGGGTTATTGTTTGGTAATGGGTTAAATTATGTTGGCGCAATGTAGAACCCATACAGATAGATGAATGAATAACTTTCAAATTATCGGTATGTAAAGTGTTGACTCACTGAAGGTAACCTTGGGTAATGTTACGGATTTGGTAAACATGCTTAACCCTTATAGTACTGACACCGACTTCATGCTTATGCAATTTGCAAACAGGTTAGATCCAGGCCAGCCGCCAAGTAAATTGGCGGCTGGCCTGTGATCAAACCTGTTTGCTACTCTGAGTATCTTTCCTCATCAAAATTAAACAGATGTTTAAGGTTTTGGAAAGCAGATAACACAAAATCTATTTGTAGAAAATTACCGAGCATTCTAAGGGTTAACTGTTATGTATATTCGATCATTTGGAAAATTTGCCCCGTCAGCTTTTCAACTTTTTTTTTATCATACATAAATCTTTTTATGGATCTTGCCTACGTTTTACCTATTTTACTATAAGCCCATCCCTGATATGTATTTGTGATTGGTTTCAAATTGACAGGCTTCAATAACAATAGCTGATAGAACACACAAAAAAAAGTTATTTTTTGTTATTGAGTTGAGCCAAGTTTGATAATACACAGACAATTTCTCCTTAGTTTGGCATTGTTTTCTGAATTCTTCTGCTGCAGTTAGGAGGAAGTGAGTCAATTTAAAGTCAGGGATAAAAGAAAACTTATCCACTGCTGTTCATTATAGGGTTACATAACATGGGTGATTGTTCTGGTCCTTCATTTTCTAGTGGTTAGTTGACAGAACTTGAAATCACATGGCCTTTCTCTGCATGGGTTCTAATCCCGGAGAAAGTGTTTCAAGTTTCACTAGAGGAAGTCTCCGCAACTACCTGGCCTTTGAGAATGGGGGTCTTTCTTTATCATTAAGAATCAGGCATCACAACATAACTGAAATAATGTTGACACAATGTAAACCCCCCCCCCCCCAAAAAAAATAAAAAATAAAAAAATGGCTAAGTGACCAACAGTTCAGCCAGTATGCTTTTCAATGTTCAATAAAGTCAATGTGACATGATTTATTGTGTCACTCACCACTGATCAATAGTTTATGTAGGAAAGCAGTGAGCAGCATGGAAAGTATATCGTGCTGTACCATTGAGCCTTGAGGATAAACCAGCAGCATGGAAAGTATATTGTGCTGTACCATTGAGCCTTGAGGATATACCAGCAGCATGGAAAGTATATCATGCTGTACCATTGAGCCTTGAGGATATACCAGCGGCATGGAAAGTATATCGTGCTGTACCATTGAGCCCTGAGGATATACCAGCAGCATGGAAAGTATATTGTGCTGTACCATTGAGCCTTGAGGATATACCAGCAACATGGAAAGTATATTGTGCTGTACCATTGAGCCTTGAGGATAAACCAGCAGCATGGAAAGTATATTGTGCTGTACCATTGAGCCTTGAGGATATACCAGCAACATGGAAAGTATATTTTGCTGTACCATTGAGCCTTGAGGATAAACCAGCAGCATGGAGAGTATATCATGCTGTACCATTGAGCCTTGAGGATATACCAGCAGCATGGAAAGTATATCGTGCTGTACCATTGAGCCTTGAGGATAAACCAGCAGCATGGAGAGTATATCATGCTGTACCATTGAGCCTTGAGGATATACCAGCAGCATGGAAAGTATATCGTGCTGTATCATTGAGCCTTGAGGATATACCAGCAGCATGGAGAGTATATCATGCTGTACTATTGAGCTATGAGGATTTACCAGCAGCATGGAAAGTATATCGTGCTGTATCATTGAGCCTTGAGGATATACCAGCAGCATGGAGAGTATATCATGCTGTATCATTGAGCCTTGAGGATATACCAGCAGCATGGAAAGTATATTGTGCTGTATCATTGAGCCTTGAGGATATACCAGCAGCATGGAGAGTATATCATGCTGTATCATTGAGCCTTGAGGATATACCAGCAGCATGGAGAGTATATCATGCTGTATCATTGAGCCTTGAGGATATACCAGCAGCATGGAAAGTATATTGTGCTGTACCATTGAGCCTTGAGGATATACCAGCGGCATGGAAAGTATATCGTGCTGTACCATTGAGCCTTGAGGATATACCAGCAGCATACCATAGGTACTCTTGTCACAGGGATATGACTAAAATACTGTTGAAAATAAACCAAACCAGCCATTCAATGTGGTCATAATGTTGTAGACTCTGAAGGAGACACCTTATATAAATACAGCTCAGTCCTGATTATACAAAAACCATGCCTTATCCAAATTATAGGGCCCAGGTCCTGTTGATATCATGGGGATTGGGGTAAGAAACGATTGCCTTTAAATAAACTGTTGAATCATTTCCAAATTTGGGATTATTTGAAACTATGTGAACAATTTACTTGGTGGCTGGCCTGGATCTTACCTGTTTGAATAAGCATGAAGTCAGTTCCAGCTCCATAAGGGTTAACATATATTATGCAAGTTACTCATCTAGGTGGGTGAAATTCAAGGTGTTCGGTGCAAAGCGGTGAATTATAATTAAAATGCAACTAGATATTCTATCTGCATATTGCTAGATAATTAATCCTTTAGAATAACACTGACATATTTCAATATAGCTTGTTATTAAAACTGCATGAGAGAAACTTGATAGAACTCAATCTTTACCAACAATAATCTTTTATCACGTCACCTCAAATTGACAGATTTAGGCCTGCTGATTGGGAAATTGTATAGATGGAATTGCTAAATGCGGAAACCAAACAGCTGATGTGACAATGAATCTTTGGGAAAGCTGCATGAATTTAAAGATTTTTCCAATTGGGAAGGGCGACTTTAACCCTTTCCCAAACACCAAATTTTCGACTTTCAAATTGAAAGAGTTTGCAGACCACATTTCTAAAGGTGATGAAATTGGAAATTAATCTTCTGATAGGGTTGAAAACATTGTGGGATAAGAAGAAATTGCACCCTCAACGTTTTCCAGAGTTGTCTGTAACAAAGTGGTTAAATGTCGTTATTGTTTGGTAATCGGTTAATGGACCCCTGTAATATAAGGAGTAAAGCCTTGTTTGTTATAGGTATGTTAACATTTGCAGACAGATATGCTAAGTTAAGGATGTCCTATATAAAAGGGTGTGATATGTTTATGCTGCCTTTATAAATTTCACATGTTTCATTTTGACTGATCCTCTGCACTGCCTACCTATTCCTCCATATTAAATTGTTTTACACACAGACAGCAAAAGATTCCTAGGACACTTCTGTGACAAAAGAAAGAAAAGCTTGTCATAAGCAATTTCTCCTTTCTTCACAATAACCTGTATCCAATAACATTACAAAGATGTTTGTTGTGCTTCATATTTTGTTAGCTGGTTTTGCTTTAAATTGATTTTGACAAGTCAGGAAAACCTTTAAGAGGGATTAAGGTTTTCATTCAAAAATATGGCAAGGTATTAATTAGGGAAGTACAGTCCTGTGAAAGATAATTCCATGTATGTATTTATAACTTATATCTATGTAACAGAAGATTTGGAAACATCGAGGCAAAAAAATAAATTTTGTTGCAAACAATTCTTAACCCTTACAGTGTTCAAACTGACTTCATGCTTACGCAAACAGGTTGGATTCTGGCCAGCCACCAAGTTAATTAGCGGCTGGCCTGTTTGCTACTCTGAGTATCATTCCTCATAAAAATTAAGCAGAAATTTAAGGTTTTGGAAAGCAGACTACACAAGGGGTTGGCATGTTACAGAGCTGTATATACACAATAGTTGTAATCTCCTTGCTTTTTTTATTTCTCATTGTCTTTACCCACTATTGTGGCTAGTCTCATTAGGATTCTCTAATCAAAATAGTTCCTATGAGTCAAAGTCTATCTATTTGATAGATTTTAACAAAGTGCATGTAATGACCTCTTATATACATGCTTATCTATACCATGGTGTTAGAAGCCAGAGACTACTAGAAAAAACTATTATTATAAAAGGAGAAATTAATGTTTTGAACAATTTCCTTTTTCCTTGTAATTGTTCCAAATGCTGTGTGATGCTGACACACTCAAATAAGAATGTTTATATTACAGTTGAATGCAGATACCCATAAATATGTATTTAAAACGGAAAGGGTAGTCACTTCAAAAGTTAATGCATTCACATGCATTTATATCTTTTAAGGTTAGAAATATTCATGAAGGTTTTTTCTCCTGTTTTCTGATGTTTTATCGAGGCAAGAGACAGTAAAATGCCAGAGCTTGAGTCATTCATTTTCATAAATTTTGACAGGAAGTTATGCAACTAATATCTCATATCAAAGTGGTATGTCATCAGAAAGTGAAATAATGATACCATCAACGTTGATTAATCCATTCCCTTATACTCTTCTGCACTCTTGTGATATAATGAAATAATTGTTCATTCAAGCATCACATTGAACATATTTTATAGCATACTTTACGACTGTTGTTGCTGTTGCTGTTGCCAATTTAAGAAACCAGTGGGATAGAATGAAATAATTGTTCATTCAAGCATCACATTGGACATATTTTATAGCATACTTTACGACTGTTGTTGCTGTTGCTGTTGCCAATTAAAGAAACCAGTGGGATATAATGAAATAATTGCTCATTCAAGCATCACACTGAACCTATTTTTTAGCATACTTTAGGAATGTTGTCGCTGTTGCTGTAGAAAGTTAAGAAACCAGTGGGATAGAATGAAATAATTGCTCATTCAAACATCACATTGAACCTATTTTTTTAGCATACTTCAGGACTGTTGTCGCTGTTGCTGTAGAAAGTTAAAGAACAAGCGGGATAGAATGAAATAATTGCTCATTCAAGCATCACATTGGACATATTTTATAGCATACTTTACGCCTGTTGTCGCTGTTGCTGTTGCCAATTAAAGAAACAAGCGGGATAGAATGAAATAATTGTTCATTCAAGCATCACACTGAACCTATTTTTAAGCATACTTCAGGACTGTTGTCGCTGTTGCTGTTGCCAATTAAAGAAACCAGTGGGATAGAATGAAATAATTGTTCATTCAAACATCACACTGAACCTATTTTTTTAGCATACTTTAGGACTGTTGTCGCTGTTGCTGTAGAAAGTTAAAGAAACAAGCAGGATAGAATGAAATAATTGCTCATTCAAGCATCACACTGAACATTTTTTTTGACATACTTTATGATTGTGTTCACTATTGCTTTCTATTTAGACCAGTCACAAAATCCTACAGAAGGAAATGAGTTGTTACTGTGGTCATAAATGGCAAAGTCTGTCAACATTTAAAGGTAGTCTAATTTTTGGTCCAAAAACTATTCTTCAGCGCCTACCATAAAACAGTACATCTGTTGTGCAGTTTTAGAGAAATTAATTTTTAACTTCCGAATTTCCTCACATTTGTGAATAAGCAATGATTTTCTTAAATTAGTTTTTGGTGTTCAGCTTCAACAGTATGTAGGTATCCGTTTTTTCTATTGATTGATGCTCCTGGTATTTCCTCACAAGAAGTGCAAGTTATGCTTTCCAAGCCACATTCAGACAAATGCCTGTGGCTTGCTCATCCATGCTTTAACTGAAATGATCTTGTAAACCGTATTAATCATACTTAATAAGGTCCTGCTTGGTAACGGTGGCAGACTTAGAACTCGGGGGTCTTGGGTTCGAGCCCATCTGACACCTCTGGTTTCTTGGGAGTGTCCTTTGGCAAGTCACTTCAGAGCCCTAGCCTAGTACTGGTTGATTCAGGAAAGCAGTGACATTCCTGAAAAATTGTTGACATGACATTAAGTACCATACAAATTAAAGAGAAAAGATGTCAACTTCTGTAACTTTTAATTTTGATTCAATCCAAATGAATGAAGCAGACTTTGTGATACATGTATTTCAATATGAGGGAAACCAGACAGATACTTTCAATGAAATAATTTGGGCAAATTTGCCTTAAAAGCAATTTTAGACGTAATGGTTTTAAGTGTTTTACTCTTCATTAAATGCAAATTTGAGGACCTTTCACTTATGAAAAGGTTATAAAACCTTTGATGCCTAAAGCAGTATTTATCTCACTTATACAATGTTAAATATACCCCAATGCACAGCTGAAACAATTACTCCTTTTTCAAAATATGATATTGCTCATGATGAGCAAGTTCTCTTTTTATCACAATGATTTTTAATTTTGGTTCAAATCCCAATAGCGGCATTTGGATTTTCATGTAAGGCAGTTTCCCAACTGACGTACGGAATGCTGATGGTTCTACCCGCCTTCACCAGCCCTTATGGGGGCAGTTGGTTATGGGGTCTTCTTCTGTCATTTAGAGTCGTGCATCGCAACATAACTGAAATATTGTTGAGGCAATGTAAAACCCCATAAACAATGTACAATGATATAAACAAAATAAAGATTTTCAATTTTGCTTTTTACAAGTAAAAATGAATAAGTGTGTCTTCTTTAGCCATTTTACTTACAAGATATCTTATGGAATTTGATATTGCTCATTATGAGAAAGTTCTCCCTTTATTACAATGAATTTTGCTTTTCAAAGGTAGAAATACTTTAGTATGTTGTCTTTTGGTCATTTTACTTTTAAGGTATCTTATAAAGGTTGTTTATGAAGGTGTCCTATACATGAACCAAGGGCTGATTTATAGTTATTTTATGATTATTGGGAAATATGTTAACCACTGGGCTTATTTTTATTGATGATCTCTTTTCTTCATAACTTCTAAGACACACCTATTGAAGATTACTCAAGAAATAAGTGTTTTAAAAGCAAAAATTGCTCACACAAACAATTTCCGCTCTCCACCCAATGATCATTGTGAAAAACAAAGAAGTTATCATTTTGGTTTAAACTTACTTATTTTACACTGATTGTGACAGAAGCTTGAAGCTAACATATCAAATTCACTATAGATGACTGTTTCCTGGATAAATGACCAGTACTTGTTGCGCCAATTTGTGGGTTAGCCCCGGCATTTTGGCATTACCTCTTATATGATAGAATCGGGGACCTTATATACCAGAGGCTAACGCTCTACCACCGCACCACTATCACCCATCTGAAAGGTTTAAAAGAACATGGGTAGATCAGATATTTTTTTTAAAGAATTATAGAACTAGAAAATTGCTTATTACCTTTGTCAGTTTATCTTTTATAATTTGTGTACCTCTGACATTTCAAAAAGCAATTGTTATCTTTAAAAAAAGATTTGTCCCCTTCTGATGTCCAAAAGACTCAAAAGGCCATTCCAGGAGACAAAACTTGAAGATATTGTTGCAAATAATTAGCCATGCATTGCTGAAATCCTACATTCTTCCATTAGAGAAGACAAAAATTCAAGTGTTTAATGACAACTTTTAGACAAAACTATCTTTTTCCTTTATTAGCCATTTTATTTGAGAAAGTGTGATTTCACAAAAGTCATTAGAGATTTACATAGACAGTGGTTCTACCAAATGTGATTTGCAACTTTTTGAATCTACTTTTGTTATCAATTTGAACAAGTCACAAATTCCCATGGTGGCTTGGTGAGTCCATGGAAGAAAAAAATTGCATACACTACTTAATGGTCTAGCTATGCTCCTGTACTTTGAATGTGTGTTTGTAGTATGTGGAAAGTCAGATGAAGTGATTTCAATCAGCATAGCAGTATAATGAAATACTGTTGATGCAATGTAAAAAACAAATAAAACAAACAAACACACATATTTTATTCACCTAATTTGTTTTACATTGATTGTGAAGGAAGCTTAAAGCTCGTTCAAAGCTACTTTCGATGACTGCTTCGTGGATACTTAACCAGTAATCTTGCCGGTTTGTGGGTTAGTTCAGAAACTTTTCACCTGACCTAACAGGGAATGAACCAGGGACCCTTGGTACAAGAGCCAGACACTCTATCTCTGCATCACTGTCGCCCACTCCTTCGCAAGGTGCAGGACTTCCAACAGTCCTGCACTGAATCCTCAATATGTCTTAAATTCTGCAGGCTTCAAAGATATGAATGAATATTCATTGAGTTCTGGGTTGAGCATGAACATTGTGATCCCATTTGTGATATATGGCTATTTAATATTCCAAAAGGATGAGCAAACAACATGACTGTCATTTTAGTGAAAGGAAAAGTGTGGAGCTCACTCTGTCATGAATCACCAAAAGATAAAAAGTGCTCCCTATGATGGTTGGGTATTTATGCTAAGTAGGTGTCTTCTATCTAGTAAACCGCTTCAACCATTAACCCCTTGATACCTCACTTGACTGTATCTGCAACTGAAGGTTTAAAACCCATTACCAAACAATAACGACATTTAACCACTTTGTTGCAGACGACTCTGGAAACCATTGTGGGAAAAGGAGAAATTGCTCTTAACGAGCAATTTCTCCTTTTCCTACAATGTTTTCTACCCTGTCAGAAGATTATTTTTCAATTTCATGACATTTTGAAATGTTGTCTGGAAACTCTTTCAATTTGGGACATCGGAAAATTTGGTGTTTGGTAAAGGGTTAAGACGTTATTGTGACTAAAGAGCAATTTATCCCTTTGTCACAATGGTTTCCAAATATATGAAAGAAAAACTATGACCCAGTTGTTTTCTTTCCATTGGAGTTCAAATCCCAGTGACAGCATTTGGACTTCCTTCCTGATAGGTCAATGTCCAGGTAAACTTAGCAGGGGTTTTCTACCCGCCATGATAAGCTCTTATAGCAATCAAGTTGGTGTTTTTCCTCCATCATTATTATCTGTGAATCCCAACATACCTGAAATACTGTTGACACTATTTAAAATTGATATAAGTAAAGGTAATTTAAAGAAAATATGAGTTAACCTATTTTATGATTGTCATCTAGTAATGACTTCAAATTTGGACATGACCATTTCTGTGTAGAGCTAAAGTGGGTTTAAGGTGAAATCAGATTAAGCAATTTCTCTTTGCATCACATTGGTTTCTACGTAAAATCACAAAGAAAATGTTATTTTTTACACTTTGTAAAGACATCTACTGTTACTATCAATTTGGACCTGTCACTCCCATAAAGGATGAAGGAATGTGTTCATGTCTGATTGCACTTAAAGGTGACAAAACGCAGACAGAATCCACGCTTTTATAGATGTATATATAAACTTGTGTAAAATTTTATAACATTTATACCCTTGATTTTAAAATACTATAAATACTATATAATACTATAAATTAAATATAAATCTTTACCACTTGAAGTTTGGAGGAACAGTATGTTGCAGGAACATGGTCCTGCTGCAGTGTCCTGCTTGGCCCAGGGGTAAGGGAGAGGTTTTAGAAATATGGGGTCCTGGGTTCAAGCATCACCTACACCAGGGTACCGTTTTACTTAAAAACTTACGGAAAATACTTGCATAAGTCATAATTGATAAACATGGATAGTATCTTCAAAGAAAGTACAATATTGCAATGTGACACATCATTGAAAGGGTCTCGGAGAGACGATTCCAATGATGGGTTACTTTGCAATATTGCTTAGCCAAATATTGATAAAAGAGGAATTGTTGTTTTAGACTTACGGAAATCTTAAGCGACTAAACTGTTTAGTAAAACAGTACCCAAGGCATGCAGTTCTCTTGTTTTATGGAAGTGTCCTTTTGCAAGACACTTCATAATATAGGAAAGCCTAAATGTTACCGATAAATTGTTAACCCCATCTGAACAAATAAATTTGCAAATAAAAGATGATGCATTTTGAAAAGGATTTTGTTCTAGAAGAAAGTCTGTTTTTTAGGAAAGGTTTAAATTTGAGAGTTGGTAAACATTTGCATTTGAATTTTTTTAACTTGTCATGAGAGATAGCCTTCTTGCTAACTAATGGAATATGCCCTTGTTTTTTTTCCTTTCTTGACAGACTATCATGCATAGTAAAGCAAGGAATCATCCTTTATCCTTGATAATCCAGGTATTGCACTGTTACTGAAAATGTTTTGAGTTAATTCAGAAATGAAACAAAACTATCAATCTATTGAATTGCACATTTATAGAACTTAAATTCTGCCTTTCATCACTTATTTTGTTTGCTGAATACTGGCTTTTACTAAATGATCATAATGAAATATTTCTAGAGAATTCTCATGATAGGTGATTAGACAACCTTTTTTAAAAGCTTTAATAAGCTTAACCCAATACCAATTAATAACGGCATTTGACCAGTTTGTTGCAGATGACTTTTGAAAGCATTGTGGGAAAAGGAGAAATTGCTCGTTAAGAGCAATTTCTCCTTTTTGCCACAATGTTTTCTGCTCTATCAGAATACGGTGTTTAAATTGCATCACAGTTTAGAATGTTGTCTACAAGCTCTTTCAATTCGGGACAGGTGAAAATATGGCGTTTCGTAAAGGCTTAAAAGCATTATCTTGTTTTGCTGCGATATATTTCTGGACTGTTCTGATGAAATTACCACATACTCAGTATATGAACCATCTATGGGGGGGAAGTGTATAGCAAATGCACGTACCGGTATGTGACACCATACATAATAGATGCAGTGGGAGAGGCCTATAGGAAATGATTAATGATGCTAGCATGTAGCTGCATACCTTCATCATCAGCATCAAGTTAAGGCTTGTCCAAACACCAAGACTGTCCCGAATAGAAATAGTTTGCAGACGACATTTCAAAATGTAATGAAATTGAAAAATAATCCTGTGATGGGGCAGAAAACATTGTGGAAAAAGGAGGAATTGCTCTTTAGATGCAATTTCGACTTGTCCCACAATGTTTTCCAGAGATGTCTGCAACAAACTGGTCAATGGTCAATGTTCAAATGTGGTTATTAGTTGGTAACTAATGGGTAATGGCAACATGATGACAACAATATAACTGTCAAAGATGGCAAACCACAGAAATGAAACATTTAACCAATGAATATTTGCGTGTATCAAGGAAAACTCTTTTTGTCTCAATGTTCCAAATGTTAACTGTCCCCTGATATTTTGTCATTTTGGAACATTCATTTAAAGGAAAGGGTTGTTTTATATGCAACATTTATCAATCCATGAAAAATGATATGATTATCATATGTGAGCGCCCAGTCTGTCAAGTTTTATGGGGTTTTTTTCCCTCTCTTTTTTTCTATTTTTTTTTCACTGGGGTCTTTTTAAATTAGTCTCCCAGTACTAAGTTGGTAAATTGCCTCCTGCCCATCGATCCAACCCTAATCATCCAGACTCATGTCCCTGAGGCTTACCACAACAGCTCCTCAGGTCCATGAATGCATTTGTATCAATAGTTTATTATAAATTGAGGGTGTAATGTAAGTGTTTCACAAGGATAAAGCCCTTTCTTTGAAAGATCTATTGCATTGAACCCTCAAAATGCAAATCAACTGAACCTCATTTATTGCGTAGGTGTTTGAAATATACATCACTGTGTGACATTTGAAGATTAATGATGATTTAGGTTTTTCCTTATTGCTCTTTCAATATCAATTAACCCTTTCCCAAACAATAACGACATTAGACCCCATTGTTGCAGACGACTTAAGAAAACATTGTGGGAAAAGGAGGAATTGCTGTTACAAGCAATTTCTCCTTTTTCCACAAGGTTTTCTGCTCTATCTGAAGAATATTTTTCAATTACAATACATTTTGAAATGTTGTCTGCAAACTTTCAATTTGGGTCAGTCGAAAATTTGTTGTTTGGGAAAGGGTTAAGGCATTGTTTGTTTCACCCTTTTCTAGACAGTTCCTAATTTTTACAGATCTCTAACTTTGAGTGCCTCTTCAAATGTATTGTTTTTAAATACCTTACAGTGTGCTTGTCAAGCATAGCCCCTTCAATCCCTGCATCTTCTCTTTAAGGACATGTTCTACAGTTTTATAAAAAAAATAATCCTTTCATAGAATTTTCTAAATTTTTTATATGTTATTTAGAATTTTATTGAGAATTCAGAAATGAAAAGAAAAATGCAGGTCGCCAATTTAGATTTTTTTCAAAATGACAGTTTCCATCGTAATCGTTTAGGGCAAAAATGTCATTACCATCTTCAAAGATGATAAAATGATTTCTGAAAGGTTTATTAACACAAAAAACATTAATGCATAAATTCATTACTTTATAATTCAATTGTTGTTTAAAGTATTACAATCCGAACAATTTTAGTAATCCAAATCAGTTTTTCAATTTTTTGTTTTTGACAAAAAACAATTAAAATTGATATATATTGCAAAAAAATGAAGATATTTCAAAATTCCTTTCATAGAATTTTTTTATTTTTCAGTATATGAAGTAAAATTTATTTTTGAAATATAAAATGCAAAGAAAAAGATATGTTGATGAGTTGGTTTTTCTGTAAAATGACAGTTTCATGGTAACCGTATTTGAAAAACATTTATAAAATCAACTAAAATAACTTTAAACTTGAAAAATAGAAGTTGGGGGCTTAGTATGCATGAGAAATACATAATAATGTTAATAACCTTTCATAGTAATATGGATAAAATGATCATTCTTTGAAAAAATGGCATACAGAAAATTTCATCCTAATAAAAACGTTTGTTCGACTACTATGCAAGTTCCTCTTCGGTAGCAGATTATTATCTCCCTTGGATGCGCAGATGAAGTGCGCAGAAAAAACTACTGAGCACGTCCTTAACACACCTTTCCTTACAACTTTTATATGTACATTACTATTGTTTATATGAACGAATTCAATATTATTGTATAACTTTACTCATAATGTCCGATAGATTCAGACATGAGCAAATAGAAGATATTTGAATTTTATTGGGAAAAAAAAAATGCGAACTAGTTGAGGGTTCAGTGCAATACTATAATTGTAAGTGCAATACTATTGTAAGTGCTTCATATTTATGAGGGGCATTCTATAGTCTTGCATTGAACTTACCCTTTGGTGGCAAAGCCATCTGTAGCCCCGTTTAATTTCTGGAAGAAATGGTTTTAAATCTCAAATGCTTGTCTGTTCACTTAAGTTATCTCATATGTTGCAGAGAGGTCCTAAAATTTAAATGGCTTTGTTGCGAAATAACACCCCTTGTTCAACTTTTGCTGAAATTGTCTGATGTACAAGAAGGGCTTTATTACATGCCTTCTAGTTTATGCAAACATGTTGGATTCAGGCCAGCCGCCAAGTAACCCGGTTTATAGTGCTGGAACTGACTTCATGCTTATGCAAATAGAATGAAACGGTGTTGAACCTCATATAAAAAACCTTAACTTGAACAGAATAGAATAAAACAGACTCTTATTTCAGATGTTTGCTTATAACATACATGTGTATTCTTAACATGTACATATTTAGTTTAAACTAATTTATTTTACATTGATTGTGAAACAAGTTCTTTCAACTTAGATTAATCATTCTCGATTCTGCTTCCTGAATACATAACCAGTAATCGCACCGAATTTGGATTAATGAAAGGTCGCAAGGTAGATCCCGCAACTCACGGGATTCGAATCGACGACCTTGGTGTCCAGAGGCTGACGCTATACCACTGGACCCCTGTCCTCCACCATGTACGTGTAGTTGATATACAAATGGACATATATGTATTTAAATACTCGTACAACTGACCTCTGATTAATGTTATACTTGCAGGAGGTACGGTGTACAGACACTGACGGATGGTGTGTAGATGGGTTCCACGACCAATGTCGGGATATCATGTACAACAACATAAACGGCTACGAGGATTACACGAAAATTTGGAAAAGTAAGAAAACTTTCCTTCGAATTTCATTTCAAGTAGCCTCCACATTGCAGCTACATTGTTTGATGTAATTGACCAGCTGCCAATGCTCCTGGATTTGAATATTCATAACAGTTTACCCAATGAGATGGTGTACAAAACTCCGACAAACAAATGCGTGTGTGCTCGTAAAACTGTTTTTAATGGCTCTATTTGTGAAAACAACTTCGACAAATATTGGGGCGGGGTTTTGTCGACTGGTCAATTATTGTCTATGTATCCAAGAACCTGAATAGAGATTGATTGTTATGAGTTATATGATTTATTTTGTGTGCACACTTACCAAGAAGATACTTCTATTAACTTCTGTCGCATTTAATTCATCAACTGATTAGATTTGCACTGCAGTGTTACTTTGTTAGTTTTACCATATGTTGATATCATCACATGTATTTCCAATGTGTTGTTATATGTGTTTTAAAATGCATATGTATAAGGACTTTGTTGTTATATGTGTTTTAAAATGCATATGTTTAAGGACTTTGTTGTTATATGTCTTTTAAAATGCATATGTATACGGAATGTGTTGTTACAGCTGTTTCAAAATATGAATATGTATAAGGAGTATGTTGTTATAGGTGATTCAAAATGCATATGTATAAGGACTTTGTTGTTATATGTGTTTTAAAACCCATATGTATACGGAATGTGTTGTTATAGCTGTTTCAAAATATGAATATTTATAAGGAGTATGTTGTTATAGGTGATTCAAAATGAATATGTATAAGGAAAGTGTCGTTAAAGATGTTTCAACATGCATATGTTGGAGGAATGTGTTGTTATAGGTGTTTCAACATGCATATGTTGGAGGAATGTGTTGTTATAGGTGTTTCAACATGCATATGTTGGAGGAATGTGTTGTTATAGGGGTTTCAACATGCATATGTTGGAGGAATGTGTTGTTATAGGTGTTTCAACATGCATATGTTGGAGGAATGTGTTGTTATAGGTGTTTCATCTTGCATATGTTGGAGGAATGTGTTGTTATAGGTGTTTCAACATGCATATGTTGGAGGAATGTGTTGTTATAGGTGTTTCAACATGCATATGTTGGAGGAATGTGTTGTTATAGGTGTTTCATGTTTCAACATGCATATGTTGGAGGAATGTGTTGTTATAGGTGTTTCAACATGCATATGTTGGAGGAATGTGTTGTTATAGGTGTTTCAACTTGCATATGTTGGAGGAATGTGTTGTTATAGGTGTTTCAACATGCATATGTTGGAGGAATGTGTTGTTATAGGTGTTTCAACATACATATGTATAAGGAAAGTGTTGTTAAAGATGTTTTAACACGCATATGGATAAGTAACGTGTTGTTATAGGTGTTTCAACAAATTATAAAGAATGGATTGGAACAGGTGTTTAAAACTCACATGTACTGGTATTATGTGATTTCAGACAACAAGAAGAAGAGGAGAATACAGGAGACTGTATACACAATTAAAGCACCAACATGCAAAGGGGCCGCGGGTAAAACAGGTAAAACAGCTATGGACGTAGACGAAGACGGTCTAGATGAAACAGAGGCTGATGACAGTGAGATGCAACCAAAGGATGTTGCCAGATCTGACATAGATGACGTTGATGAAGAAGATGATGATGATGGTGATATTGGTGAAGATGGTGCTGGTTTGGAAGACAATTTGAATGATGAGTTAGATTATGCGCCTGATGAAACTGAAATGAGTGACAGTAATGATGAGGATTATGTACCTTGAGCAATAAAATATTAATGTCTCAAAGAAGACAACAAGTAGTTCTGGCCTTGTGGTTAAGGCGATGATTCCCAGATAGCTGAACACAATGGGTTATCCAATAAAAACACCTCTGAAATAATGAGAATGCTGCCATAATGTTTCTCACAAGGCTTAGATCTTAAATGTGAAATATAAAAAGAATATATCACAACGTAAAATTTCATCATTTCGTATGGGTTACTGATAAAAAATAATTTAAAAGGATGTCCAACACTTCCATATACATTGAATTACTTAATGTGAACGCTTAGAGGAAATGTATTTTAGGCCAGGGACAATTTACCCGAAATATTGTAACCCTACGCTAATATCTAAGGTGTATTTCTCAGCTCACGGAAATACCCGAGTGGTTACAATTCGATTCCCACTTGTTACGTGGGAGTGTCTTGGCATGAAAGTTTTGGGGCAACGCCTACTACTGGTGAATTCAGGAAAGTGACGCAACACTGAAGGTTTGTTGACATAGCAATCAACTGCATTAACAAACAAAGAACAATGGAAGGGTTGTCAATCATGACATAGAGTGATATTGTCCTTTTATAAACCTTAGGGTAACAGGGTTTTGTATATATATGTCCCAAAACAATGGTTGTTAAATTGTAGAAATTTTTAAGAGTCAGGCATCGCAACGTAACTGAAATAATGTTGATGTGATGTAAAATCCATATAAAAAACAATTTTATCAGCCTATCAGGACTATTTTGGAATTCACTATGGTTGTTTATGCACAGAGCTATAAACATTACATAAGTTATGAATAAAATGCCAAATATGAGGAGTTTCTTCTTCACCTGCAATGTATTCAAATTGCTCCTGATGGGTTGAACATGGCATTTTATGTTTCATAAAGCATTCAGTAAAACAGCTCTACTTGTCAAAATCTGAAGGCCTCTGCTCAATTATTTCTACTTGGGGTCTACCTCAAAAACTGTCATAAATCATGTTTTTGAAATGCAAATTTGCATATATGCACATTAAAGTCATGCACAGATTTTTATGTCTGGGTCAGACCGCCTATGAAATTATGTAAATCCTTTCCTGCCATTAAGTCAAATTATTCAAATACCCATAAGGTACCTCTTAAATTGAATTAAGGCCCTTTCCTTCACATTTTATTTTTTAACCCTTAGAATGCTGGGTATTTTTTAAAAAATGGATTCTTGTGTCGACTGCTTTCCAAAACCTTAAATATCTGCTTCATTTTGATGAGGAAGTGTTAGTACATCCAAATGGTCTAATTTTGGTTCTAATGGCTATTCTCCAGCGCGTATCATACAAAAGTACAGCTGTTGTACAATTTTAAAGAATATTTTTAAACTTCCAAATATCAGTACATCTGTGAACAAGCACCTTTAAGCATGAAGACTGGAGACATTTGCATTTTTATCACGCCACCCAGACTGTCAAATGACTCCAAAAACAAAGCAAAACTAAAAGTCTAAGCTTAATTACCGACTGCCGATGGTTCCAACCCGTTTGACCAGCCCTTTTGGGCATTTGAGTATGGGGCCTTCCTCCATCAGGTAGTGTCCGGCAACACAACATAACTGAAATAATGTTGACACGATGTAAAATCCATATAGATAAAATAACTATTTAATCGATTAAAACGCCACTTTCGTAGCCCAGTGGTTAGGGTACGAAACTTAATCACCGCATTGCCCCTCTCCGTGTGGGTTCAAATCCCTGAGATGGCATTTAGATTTTCACGAGGGGCAGTGTCCCGACTGACTATCGGAATGCCGATGGTTCTACCTGGCTTTACAAGCCCTTATGGACAGTTGAGTATGGGTTCTTCCTCCATCATTTAGAGTCGGGCATCGAAACATCACTAAAATCATGATGACGCAATGTAAATCTATATAAATAAATAAACTAGTTAATCCATTAAAGGCACATCAAAGGAGAGTAGTACAAATAAATTACTGAAAAATTATATGTAGTTTTTTTATTATGTTCATAAAAGTCATGAGAATTAGTTTAGGAATGAATTGAGACCCTATTAAATAGACCCTTTTAAAATAAGTTTTTTTTGTGCTTGAAATATAGTTGTCTCCAATTCAATCATGTTTATCAACAACCTGTTTGTTTACCTATTCAAAATAACGAATTCTGATTGGTCGGTTCTAAAGGTCAGAGGTGAATAATCAGGAAATCTGAATTATAAAACTTGCTAATCCGGGTTATTTCTGGTTAACTTTCACATTTAAGTTGTGCTGATGTTTTCTGGTGATAACTATTTGAACCTGTCCAAAAGTTTACCAAATAATATAGTTTGATATAGCATTAATCTCCTTTAATGGGCCTTTAAAACACCAAATACAAACCACTGCCTTGTGGTTAAGGTACACATGCCCTCTGTTTGGACTCAAATCCCGGTAATAGCTTTTCCAACAAGTAAATGTACTATAATGAGATGTATTCTCCCGGTTGACTTACAGAATGCAAATGGATCTACTACTCGGCTTGACCAGGCTTTAGGCAGTCAAGTTGGGGAACTTCTCCATCATTTTAAGTCGGGCTTCACAACATAACTGTCATACTGTTGATGTGATATTAAACCCCAATTCATATTTGAATGAATGATAGATAGAAATGTAAGCATTGTATCAAAAGAAACATGATTGTACATGTACATGAATTCTGGTATTTCTTCACCAGTACCAGTTGTTTGAGAAGATAATCCATTCTATTTTTCTCCATTATTCAGCAGTTGCTTTCTTTGTCGCGTCTGCTGCAGAACGCCAAACCATTTTGACAAAAGAATAAAGCAATACATCCTTTGTTTCTTTGGTACCTTCCAAACACCATTTGATAAAGAATGTACAGTGAACCCTCGTTTATCCGGACCCCGATTATCCGGATGTCTCGCAATCCGAACAAAATTGTAAGGAAACGGAATTATTGGACCAGTTTATTGCAGACGCCTTTTGAAAACATTGTGGGTAAAGGAGAAATTGCTCGTGACGAGCAATTTCTCCTTTTCCCACAATGTGTTCTGTCATATCAGAAGATTATCTTCGAATTTCATCACGTTTTGATGTCTTCTTCAAACTCTTTCAATTTGGGACGGTCGGCAACTTGGCGTTTGCTAAAGGGTTCTAACTATACACCGCTCATACAGACCGTTTATGTCTTAATGTAAATATGAACAGGCCGGATTATTCGGTAAACCGGACATTTTGTTGGGAACGGACGTGTCCGGATAAACGAGGGTTCACTGTATTTTGTCATGCTGTCTTACATTCATTACAAGTTCTTATCTATTTTTCATAAACCAAACACTATCTATATACAATGCTATCTTTCGTCTTCTGTTGTTACTTATGTCTCTGCTTTAAGGTAGAATACCCATAATTCGCCATTTTAAACTCAAACTCATTCTTTCGACGGATTACTTCGGTAGGGCTCGGTAAACCTCGGTCGGGTTCGGAACTATTCGATTCAATCCGAATCGTTCCGGCCAAGACCGAGGTATACCGAGATCGATCAAAGCAATCCACAGGAGGAAAATGGTGAGCATGATACATTCACTGAATATTTAACCTTCGGAAGGTGAAGGTCTGGCTTGCTATACGATATAGGCAGGTATATCAGTTACTGAAGGTGACCCTTTTTTATATTGTAGATAATTTCAAAAGTCTTTGAAGTTGAAGTCATCAATAATAGTGAAACACTATGAGACTTTGCCCATCTAAGGTGTACTTATCTATCTGTTTTACATTTATAAATGGGGTTAACATTGTGTCAACATTATTTCAATTATGCTGTGACGCCCCACTCTTGATGGAGGGAGACCCAAATATCAACTGTCCATAAGGGCTAACAACCAAAACTCAATTCAGAAGAAAAACTATAATTTGACAATTAAAAAAATGGTGAGACTCATTTGCTATCTGCCATAGAATTGGAAACCAGGTTTTGAAGATGGTATACAGTTAAACTCGCGTTTCGAGGCCAACCTATGGACCTGAGAAAATTGGTTGTTTAAGACAGGTTGGCTGCTTAACACAAATCGATGTACTCTGTAAATCCAACAATGGGACTTTCTGAAGTGGTTGTTTAAGATAGGTTGGCTGCTTAAAAGGATGGTTGCTTAACACAGGTTGGACTGTATTAGGGTCTTTAGAATTATCTCCACAAAGTAATTAATAATGAATCACAGTCTACTTTGCCTTGTAACTAAGATGTCCACTTGACCAGTCATAAAATTCCTTTTTTAGCCTGGATTATCTAGTTGAGCGGAGGGTGGGGGGGTTTTGGGGTACTTTAATAGCCCTGACATTGATACCACATTAGACGATGTTTTGATATTTTAAACTATCTAAACAGTTTCACATTTCATTTATCCTTGTTTTGGTAAGTGTTTACTGCAAGCTAGACATAGCTGATGTATTACTCATCCAGTTTTAAATTGAAATCATTTTGAAAATATGTGCGGATATTGTTTTTTACTCTTAAAGTTAGATACATAGAATAAAAACAAATTCGCCTGTGTTAAATTTAAGAATACTCAGTTCAAGGAGAGGTCATTTATCTTAAAGGCCTCTAATTTGTCAATATTAGATAGTTAGATAGAAATGAAGATAAATCTTTTATTTAGTAACGTAAACTTTACAGAGTTTCTAGTTACGTACAAAAATGAACATATTTATAATTCTAACGGTCCGATATAACTTAAATAAGCAGTTACAATCACATTAACGTACACATATAGAGGATGAACATAATTAGACTCATGACATCTGGAGCAATATTTTGGTCTAGTTTGACCACCAAGGTGGCGTATAGATATAGAGTCTCAGTCTTTTGGATGTGAGATGAAGGTTCAATACCAGGCTTGGATGATACTATCCGAGGACAAGGGTACAGTTTTACTAAACAACGTGAGGAATATATTTGCGTAAGTGGAAACAAATAAACATGGATAGTAGCCTAAATAAAAGTACACTATTGCAATGTTACACGTCATTGGAATCGTCTCGGAGAGACGATCCCAATGATGTGTTACTTTGCAATATTGCTTAGCTCAATATTGAAATAAGAGATAACATTGTTTTCAACTTACGCACATGTTTAACGTAAGCCGTTAAGTAAAACGCTATCCAGGTGTCCATGTGGTTAAATTCTATCTCAAAAGCATTTCAGCTATAATGAGGCTTTCCTAGGATTCATCAGTACTGCCTTACTAGTCCAGATGGCCTAGATGTATATATATATTCAATGTTCTCAATTAAATGTAATTATAGCTTGAATTAGCCGGGTTATGCAACAGGGATTCATAGTTAGGATATTCTTTGGTGGTAATGGCTATGTATAGAGTGTATCCTAACTACGAGTCCCTGTGAGTTATACCAGGCCCTATGATTTGATATTCTGTACTACAGACGTAGATATATTCAATTCACCCATTGTAATGAAATTACAGTTTGAATTAGCCGGGTTATGCCACAGGGATTCGTAGTTAGGATATTCTTTGGTGGTAATGGCTATTTATAGAGGGTATTCTAACTACGAGTCCCTGTGAGTTATACCAGGCCCTATGATTTTATATTCTGTACTACAGACGTAGATATATTCAATTCACCCATTGTAATGAATTTACAGTTTGAAGTCAGCCGGGTTATGCCACAGGGATTCGTAGTTAGGATATTCTTTGGTGGTAATGGCTATTTATAGAGGGTATTCTAACTACGAGTCCCTGTGAGTTATACCAGGCTCTAAGATTTTATATTCTGTACTACAGACGTAGATATATTCAATTCACCCATTGTAATGAAATTACAGTTTGAAGTTAGCCGGGTTATGCCACAGGGATTCGTAGTTAGGATATTCTTTGGTGGTAATGGCTATTTATAGAGGGTATTCTAACTACGAGTCCCTGTGAGTTATACCAGGCCCTATGATTTTATATTCTGTACTACAGACGTAGATATATTCAATTCACCCATTGTAGTGAAATTACAGTTTGAAGTTAGCCGGGTTATGCCACAGGGATTCGTAGTTAGGATATTCTTTGGTGGTAATGGCTATTTATAGAGGGTATTCTAACTACGAGTCCCTGTGAGTTATACCAGGCCCTATGATTTTATATTCTGTACTACAGACGTAGATATATTCAATTCACCCATTGTAATGAAATTACAGTTTGAAGTTAGCCGGGTTATGCCACAGGGGTTCGTATCGAAGATACTCTTTGGAGGGTAATGGTTATATAGTCATTACTCATTCGGAACACCTCGGCTTTTTCTTAAAATAACCTCGGAGGTAATGGGGAGCCATTTTTGAAAGTAGGTCAGCAACGAAGCGCCAATCGTATCAACTCGGCAATCCCCGTCATAAGCCGGGGATTGCCGAAAAGAGCTGATTGACAAAATATGAAACAAAGATGTGTTGATATGATCATCTTTAATGAAAAGGGTAAAAAAACATTCGATTTTGTTATATAACCAATTTGTGTGTATTTAAATACATATTTAGTGCCTGTGTGCATTTTGCGTTATCCGCCGGAAATAAGGCGAATTACCCCAGGATTTCTGGTGTATTCATGTACTGCCTACGAGGTACATCTACCGACTTGTTACGGGGATTGCCGAGTAGATACGATTGAGTCATTACCCTCAAAGAGAATCCTAACTACGAGTCCCTGTGGGCTATATGAGGCCCTATGCTTTCATGTTCTGTTCTAGACCACGGAGGCCCTCTGGTATTTTATTGGTTAGGGGGATGAAGACACTTAAAAATGCTCAGGATGAGCCATGTTATTGTCATGAGAAAATTCTTATCTAAAGCATTTTATACAATTTTCCTAATGAATACCACAACTTAACTCGAAGGAAATGTTATTGATCATTTTTCAAAAGAGAGACGTCTGTTTTTTTATTTCTTTTTTTTTTCATTATTATTTTTCTTTATGTTTCCATTGGATCAGGCACAAACTCTGACAAGAGGAAAATATTTAAATACTTAAGCTGTCACAATCAATGGCTTATCTTGTAATTTGGGATAATTTGAAAATTGTAAGGGGATAATCTTTCACATTTTATACTAACTTTTCCTAATTGAAATCCGTATGGTAAATGACGAAATATATATCTACATGTTGGAATAAAATATAACATTGTACTGTCAATTCCGATGTCAGTTCTGATAGGAATATTGCTGGTGATGAATAAAATATAGTCTTGCAATTTTGGGGTCATTGTTTTGTCGAAGGGTTCAATTAAATTATAATACATTTGTGACTTTTAGTGGACTTGATGAAAGGGCTTAATTTTTTGCTTGACTAGTTTTTCGTGGGAAAGACCCGAAATATTTGTCTCATCTTCCATGAAAAAATAATTGTTTAACATCCTCAGGTACATTTTCTCACAGTTTATTTCAACATATAAACGATAATTATATTAAGCCCCCTTACCTGTTCCCAGTTATTTTAAGCCAGACGAGACCCTTATGGTGCTGGATCCGACTTCATGCTTATATATGCAAACAGGTTAGATCCAGGCCAGCCGCCAACATAATTGGCGGCTGTCCTGTGATCTAACCTTTTTGCTACCCTTTGTATCTTCCCTCAACAAAATTAAGCAGATATCTAAGGTTTTAAAAGGCATGCGACACGGAAATCTATTTTTAGAAAATTATCAAGCTTTCTAAAGGTTAAAACTAATTATGAACGTGTCAGCAAAGAGACCGACAAAATGTATTTATTTAAGTTATGAACATTTCAATCGCCATGACAAATGGGAATCCTACCTTTGAAACTCTTTCTGACTCAAGTTTCAAGATGCATTCCGCTAAAAAAAGTGTTAACCCTTTTCCCGCGCATATGATCATGTGACATGTCGAAATTCAAAGCTAGCTGCTGCAGACGAAAATTAGATAGTATCGAACTAAACGTTTCCTCTGTTTGATCGCAAAAAAAGATTTCGCCAGCAATTTCATCTTCTTTCTCAAATATTTCGGATGTCATCTTAAATACATGGGTATTTGGTGTGTATGAAAGAGGGTTTAACTCATTACCACCTGTAGACGACCTATTTTTAATTGAAGCAGACGACTTTAGAAAAGCTTTATAAAGATGTCAAAACAAACTTCAGTTCTGCTGTTGTGATATGTGATTAGATCGAAAAAGCATTGTGGCAAAAGGAGAAATTGCTTGTGACAAGCATTTTCTCTTTTTGCCACACTGCTTTTTGAAAGTCGTTTCTGCAAGACGCAAAAATGTGGAACTATGTAGAAATGTGTTGAAAGAGGTTTCGTTTATCATGGAAAAAGTTAAATATTTCCTCAGACTGTTATGTTATGTAAAGGGCTCAAGGCCAGCGGTTTTCGACCGATATCCTAGATTCGTTGGTCCATTAACAGTCTAAATTTAAAGGATATGGCACAGAGTGTGCCGAAAAACGCGTCTAACTAACTAGATAGCAATGAATTCTGGGTTTTCAACACACGACTTAGTCAATATGTCTTGCTTAATAGAAGCACCTGATTTGCAATTGGCATGCATTCGATTAAGATCTATATATATAGGATAGGATGCTAGCACAGGGGATGTGTGTCTACATCCTGCTTGGAAAAGTTGTTTTTCTTTTTAACCCTTATAGTGCTTGAATCGATTTCATGCTTGTGCAAACAGGTTAGATCACATACCAGCCGCCAAGTCAATTGGCGGCTGACCTGTGATATAACCTGTTTGCTACCCTGAGTATCTTTTCCCATCAAATTAAGCAGATATTTTAGATTTTGGAGAGCAGACGACACCAAAAAAATAATTTTAGAAAATTACCCAGCATTGTAAGGGTATATGGCTGAACGTGTTGTCAACAATGTTCTAGTTTCACTACAACTTTCCCGAAATCTGCCAGTACTAGGCTTTGAAGTGTCTTGCGAAAGGATGGTCTCACGAAACCAGTGGCACCAATATGGCTAAAGCCCGGAGCATACTGTTTACAAATCCACCACATTAACCACTTTGCCATACAGGAACGGCTGTGCGATGGGTTTTCTGGCAAGGTAACATCTAAGACCAGACGGAAGTATTTATAAAAGTCTCATTTTACAATTTGGAAAATGAGAGAAACCATTAAGACTATTAGAAAGCTTGTTGTGCTCATGACAGAGCGTCAAACACTCGGCTGGGAGAAATCGCAGTCGAAGACCGACTGTTTTGGACATGCACGCCCGTCGATTGCGAATTCTCTGTCTAGTGTTAGGCATAGCGCCGTAATAAAGCATGGGTTGTCATACACTTCCAGAACCGGAGAGTTGATGGTGAACTCATGCGGAATACACAATGTCGCTATCATTAGCAAAAGTAGGTGAAAAAACAAACATACCTGTGGCACGGTCATCTTGTTCAGCCATAAGATCGTAAACATTGGTCACGTTATTCGCCGGCTTGAAAAGCCCTATTACTTCAAGTTTAAAAAGAAGAGCACATGTTTTGATGGATTAAAGCCCCTTTAAAGCAGTGTTAAACAGCATGCAGACTTAACCAAACATTTTACGTACCTATACATAAAACTGAGTCATAAAATATAATTCTTTCATAGACACTTGTTGTTCTATATCTTGTCTGCGAGTTCATAATTCGTGCATCGAAGACTGTTAATGGGTCATATGACCCATTACCAAACAATAGCGATACAGTGAACCCTCGTTTATCCGAACACGTCCGTTCCCAACAAAATGTCCGGTTTACCGAATAATCCGGACTAATGAAGCAGAGCATGTTCTTATTCACATTAAGACATAAACGGTCTGTATGAGCGGTGTATAGTTATAACCCTTTACCAAACGCCAAATTGTCGACCGTCCCAAATTGAAAGAGTTTGCAGAAGACATCAAAACGTGATGAAATTCAAAGATAATCTTCTGATATGGCAGACAACATTGTGGGAAAAGGAGAAATTGCTCGTCACGAGCAATTTCTCCTTTACCCACATTGTTTTCAAAAATCGTCTGCAATAAACTGGTCCAATGATTCCGTTCCCTTACAATTTTGTTCGGATAGCGAGACATCCGGATAATCGGGGTCCGGATAAACGAGGGTTCACTGTATTTGGCCACTTTGTTGCAGACAACTCTGGAAAACATTGTGGGAAATGAAGACATTGTTCAAGACGAGCGTTTTTTCCTTTTCCCACAATGTTTTCTGCCTCTTCATAGGAATATTTTCCAATCTTATCACATTTTGGAATGCCGTCTGCAAACTCTTTCAATTTTGGACAGTCGAAAATTTGACGTTTGGTAAAGGGTTAAAAGACTAACTGGCGCCTTCGAAAATGACAAAGCATAATGACCATATGTTATTGCCCCCATCCCCAATACATAGCTGATAAACGTGAAGTTGCTATATGCTATTCATATGGGATTTTGTAACTGGTTCAAGGTCTAAACATCAGTAGGTAGCTCCAATGTTACCAAATATGAAGAAGTTCGTAGTACTAGACCCACTGTCGCCTTCAAAAGTGACGAAGCATAAATAACATAAATGATATAACTGGATGACGTCATAAATAAAAGTGAAATAATGTAAAGGGACACGTCATTGGAAGCGTCTCGGAGAGACGATTCCAATGATGTGTTACTTTACAATATTGCTTATCTCAAAATTGAAATAAGAGGGAGGGTTGGTTTGAACTTACGCAAATTTTTAGTGTAAACTATTTAGTAAAATGCTACCCTGGCCTTTTTACAGTTAATTTATATGTAAAGTATAGATAAATCAAGAGTCAAAGTAAGGGGGTCGTTGATTTGAACCTACGCAAAACCTTAGCATAAAATATTTAGTAAAATGCTACTCTTGCCTTTTTAGCTTTAACTTATATGTAGTATATAAATAAATCAAGAGCCATCCTTCAAGGTGTCGGTTCGCACATTATGATATAAGATGCATCTCGTGATAAAAGTTATTTATGAGGTTGATAACTGCATAAATGTATCCAAGTATATTACAGGTTAACACTTCTTTAACAATGTAGTCTTTCATTCAATACTCTTTTAGGGAATTTCTAAAGACAATGCTCTAGCATTTCCCCGCTACCACAATTGGACAGCAGAAAGATTACGTCTTTGTCTTGTTTACGAAAACAAGAGCCTATGGCTACCATGCCGAACAATGCCCTATAAGAGATGAATGTGTTATCGTAAGAAAAGCTGCCTTTGTCAATGAGTTAAGTGCTAGTTAATCTAATAAGAAGTTCTACTAATGTTTTATTATTGGCAACGACTGTTGCTATTTCGCTTATTTTTTTTTTTTTTTTTTTTTTTTTTTTTTTTTTTACAAATTTGCATGTTTTGACACAGCTGCAGCATAAGTCCCATACATCCTTATGACAAAATTAGTTATCGGTTGTATTTTGCATCTTATGATTGATTCTTAATTAGAATATGACTTGGATAAAGGCTTCTATTCATGAAATAAAATCGTGTGGGTAGAAGGTGAAGTAGTTTGTGTGACATACTTAAAGTCTCACTCTTCAACATAGAAATTTTTCAGTTTTAAAAAAAAAAAGACTTCAAAAGTTGTTAGTTCGATTGATTTAAAGGCACGTATGTTTGTGTTTATATAGCAACACGACTGCAAAACAACTTTACCACACCATGGTGTACCATTACGTCTGTGGATAGTTTAGAAACAACCGAAAACGTTCCTCATCGCATGTGAGTAATGGTTCTTATTGTACTTTCTCGCCTGTTTCAATATTGTTTATATACCGCAGCGTTATCTATGTGAAGGATTCAAGAAATGTGTCTATGAACTTCACTAACAGGCATGACCGCAAAAAATGGACATTATTGAACACAGAGCCATTAATCGTTCATGTCTTTTCATGATGTTCATGAACATAGTTTCTGAATTCTGTGCAGGGGTAGTTCATTTATACACGCTTCTTTGGTAATATCCGAGTACTAGACTATGAAAATATGCATTGCACAAGGACGATCCAATATACAATGATTAGTCGCTACAAGTGATTGAACCAAAGTCGACCGGTATCAAAGACCTCGACGATACCCAATGCACGACCGGACCATCTATTATCTTCTTGGTTCTGTGCATTGCCTTGGAATTATTTTGTTGCAATTTCTTCTGAAAATGCACCAACTGCATCTTTTTCTTTTGAAAAATGAATTAAAATCATTGTTCAGATATGGCGAAATCTGATTTTTATTTAATTTTCCGTAAATGCCAAGTCCTTTTCGGCACTTTACGTATAATGGTTGTAAAGTAGATTTCAGTAAAAGATCCCTAATCGTTAAGGCTTTTGGACAAGCAGGGCAATTCAGAAAATTAATTTTGCCACCCCTGTTGTGTATAAACGAGTGTTTTGTTCGTTCGGCAAATATTCATTCTCTTATAATTGTTGTTAACGTCTCCTGTTTAAAGTGGGGCCATTGTAAAAGCTCTTTTTGTTTTTTATGCCCCACTTAAGGAGGCATATTTTATGACTTTAATGATAGGTGTACATTTACAAGGCTGTGACAATTTAACGTAAACTTGCGTTCGCGTACGGTTTAAGTAAACAATTTGTTGACAAAGATAAGATGGGACTTGTTTGTTGGGTATTTCTGACCAAGTTTTATACAGTACAATGTGCATGTGTCTGTTTAACTTATTCGACCTACATGCCGAACATACGGTTTAATCTACATACAAGCTATGCAGTCTGATGTGGACATCACATTTGACAAATCTATACCTTTAGAACTTATCGTGACAAAAGGGGAGATCTCAAGCAACGAGCAAATCTATCTTTTTTAGTCAGGTTTCTGCTAGATTTCAAAATTTATCTGTCGTTTGTGATAATTCTGATTGTTCGGTCGCTTATGCTCCCAATTAGGATTTGTCCAGCTATCTGAAAAGGAGTGTGTTAGGTATACAAAGCTCATTGTGATTGATCCAAAACTGCTACTATACCTTTAATGTACACATTTCAAATGAAGGGTGATGTACCTTCTATATTGTCAACATAAAAAAATCACTGTAGATAATATATATATATATAACTTTATTGCCCCCATTTACTGGAGATGTACATATATTTGAATGTAAAAGGATCAAATGATTTATGTGCATTTGTTCAGTCATGCGCAGTGCGAATGATAATCTGCTACTATATATTCTACTTCTAGACGTTTCAAATTAAATACCATCTATACTGTCGACGTAAACAAAACACTGTAGACAGGCGGTTGCCACCATAACGTGTTAGGCGTATCAAATATTCATAGGCCGTTAGTTCCAACTCGATAATCGTCTCTAAACGACGACGATCGAGATATAACAGACGCTTTACCTCTTTACCAAACGCCAAATTTTCGACTGACCCAAATTGAAAGAGTTTGCAGACGACATTTCAAAATGTGATGTAATTGAAAAATAATCTTCTGATAGGGCAGAAAACGTTGTGGGAATTTCTCCTTTTCCCACAACGTTTTTCAGAGTCGTCTGCAACAAACTGGTTACATGTCGTTACTGTTTGGTAATGGGTCAATAAGTGTGTGGGGGACACCTCCTGTGCATTTTATTTTGTTCAGAATGTAATAATGATGTTCATATTCATACAACGTTCAGCAAAGGTTTGAAAAATCCAATGCTACAAAAAGAGCATCACCCATAACACATATTTCCTTTTTGTAATGCATTGTTGGTTTTTTGCTGTAATATTCTTCAAAGAAAATATGTACATGTGTTGTACTATAACTATTGTAAGGTATACTACAATCTTTCAATTTAGTACATCCTAAAGGAAGTCGGACACATAGTCTTGAAAGATTAATCCCACACACTATTACTATGTTTTTCTTCTACGAAATACAGCATTCAAGTTGTAATGAATTCGTGTGTACATGTATGGTGTAATATAAAGACAAACAAGACGTTAGGAACAATGAGAGTTTGTCCCGTCACCTGACCGGTTCCTGCGTGTATTTACCACGTGACCACGGGTTTCACATCTCTTTAATACGAGCGATTCATGGTTCCACATCCTGGTTATAAACGGCCGGATCCAAACGTTTACAATTATATTTTTAATCATTATTACGTTTCGAGAATGAATACCAAAATCTTATGATTCTGTCAGATAATGAGAATGACAATTTTCTTTGGGCACCCTGTTCATTCTTTCCACTTCACGTTATAACGAGAACCTTATAAGTATTGACGCTCGATGTTGTGTTTCATTTTGTCTAGCGTAGCTCGTCAGTATATGTCAATAAACAGTCGCCTGAATAATTCATAATCAAGACATACAGCATCATTAGAACTAATTGGAAAACGCAACGTTTCTTTCATGATGAAAACTCGTTTCCTTTCCTTGATCAACATTCGTGTTATAAACGCATTTTGTAAACTCTTGTATCATTTTCAAAATAGAAACACGCTGTTACAACTCTATTTTAATATATTTACAAATAAGAAAAATGTGTGCCTGTCAACATGAATTAGCTGAATTGATGTTTATTTCGTATTTTTAGCAAGACTGAGATACTGTTAAATGGACTTGCTGTATTAAGCCTTTTAGTGCTGGAACCGACTTCATGCCTACACAAACAGGTTCAAATCCGAGACCCGAGTTCTTAGACCGTCACATAAATCAGGGCGCAGGCAGGACCCTTAAACAAAGTTTGAAACCAAGATATGGGAAAATTAAGGATATTCAACGTAAATAATTTTTAATGTTAAGGTGATCCCCTCTTCCTTAACAAGGCATCTATGATCATATCTAATTCTATATAGTGCTGGAACCGACGTCATACTTATGCCAACATGTTAGATTCAGGCCAGCCGCCAAGTAAATTGGCACCTGGCCTGTGATATAACCCGTTTACATCTCTGAATATCTTTTCTAAATCAAATTAAGCAGACATTTAAGGTTTTGGAAAGTAGACAACATCAACATTTGTTTTTAAAAAAATTACCCAGCATTCTAAGGGTTAAATGGTGAGCAAATGGCATGCATATCTATATAGCATCTAGTATGTAGGCTACTCATTCCCTCATAGTGGAAGTTGTGATCAAAGGTAAAATCAAACGGTAAGGATATTTATTAACCCTTAGAAAGCTATATATTTTTCTAAATTGTTCGTATTGAGTATTTTCTGCATATGTTACATCGGTTTCCGACGAGTTCAATTAAGAGCGTTAATTATTGTCGTTCCTTGCGAATTTCGTCTGCATATGCTTCCAATTTAGAGGAATGGAATGTTTCATATGAAGTAAATGGTAAGATTGAAATGATAAACACTTTAATCAAGTAATAATGTTCCATAATTGAAGTCGTCATTGACCAGTATCTTCTTTGAAAAGGACAATGCAAAAAGAATAAAGTGAAGTGAAAGAAGGGAAAAGTAACAAAAGTATGCACAGGCAAATAAAACTAATATAAAGGTATGTGTTTTATGGTTGTACATTGTATATGAGTTAATTTAGTTTTCACCTTACGGCATTCTAGATATATTATTTCGTTTTAGGAATACGTAATGAGCATTGTAAAATGCATGATTAACCGATTTCTCCCCCATATAAATGTTATGACATGTCCTATAAGACATGTAAACGATACTTACCAACTAAACAATGTATACATAGTTGTGCTATAAGGTAGGTACCATTGAGAATTGGTGGCTAAAACATGTTCAATGTGTCAAAGTGCTTCTATGGTTATTAACCCTTTACCAAACGCCAAATTTTCCACTTTCTCAAAACGAAAGAGTTTTCAAACTATGTTTCAAACAGTGATGAAATTTGAAACATAGTCTTCTGATAAGGCAGAAAGCATTGTGGGAAAAGGAGAAATTGCTCGTCACGAGCAATTTCTCCTTTTCCCACAATATTCTCCAGAGTCGTCTGCAACAAACTGGTCAAATGTCGTTATTGTTTGGTAAAGGGCTACGGTAATGTTTCAGCATATGTTACCCAATATGCTGTGATTTGAGTTGATAGTTTGAAACGTTCGTTTCACATTCGTTTCACATGTTTAAGCAAGATCATAAAGGTATACATTTGTCTGTACTGTATATCACCTATGTCTTATTCCCACGGGAATGCATGTTTTCGCATTTTCAAAGGGGGAGAACTCACTCGGGAAAAGGACAACTTATCCTCACGACTGTTGTCATTCGGCATACCTCGGCCATTTCTTAAATAATCTTGGAGGTAATGGGGGAGCATTTTGAAAGTATTCTGGCAACATGGCGGCGACGAAGGGCATGTCCGTTTGCACAAGCCGGGGATTACCGAGTAGATACGATTGAAAAATATGAAACAGATGTGTTGATATGAAAATCATTGATGAAATTAGTAAATAAAAATACATTAAGTTGTGATATGTAGCCAATTTGTGTGTATTAACGTAAATAGTAAATCCCTGTTGTAATCAAGTGGGTTATCCGGCGGATAGCAGCCGAATTTCCCCAGGATTTCAGATGTATCCATGAACTACCTACGAGGTATATCTACCGGCTTGTGCCGGGGATTGCCGAGTAGATACGACTGGACTGTTGTGTCTGATTTGACCATATAGTCAAACTTGTGTTAAGAGGCCAGTCCATCGACCTGAGAAAATTGGCTGTTTAAGACAGGTTGGCCGTTTAACACAAATTGATGTACATTATAAATCCAGCGATGGGACTTTCTTTAATGGTTGTTTAAGGCAGGTTGCCTGCCTCAAAGGATGGTTGCTTAACACAAGTTGGACTGTATTTCCTACATATGCTTCATAACGCAAACGTCACATGATCTCTTGGTCTCTCACTGATGAATTATGTCCTTGTTGGAATGCGTTAGGCAGCTTTAAGATACGACCGAGTATCGTGCAATACTGATAAAGACGTACCAGAAACTATGGTGTGTGCACTGATCACCGTGATAATTCCAAAATGATGTTGAAACTGTGGCAAACCCCTATTAAACCAGAGACTAAATTACAGTTTTATCTCCTCTCTTTACGGATGTTTCATTTTGTTTGACCTTGTCCCCATCAATGATCTATCGTTTCTTCGAAGACCAATTTGAAATAATTTCTCATGTTTGTCTGCTTTAACCCACCCGAGCATTTTTGTCAAACGTATCGACAATTCTTTAACCCTTTACCAAACGAACAGTTTTCAACAGTCCCAAATTGAGTTTGCAGACGGCATTTCAAAATGTGATGAAATTGGAAAATAACCTTCTTATAGAGCAAAAACCATTGTGGGAAAATGAGAAATTACTCGTTAAATGCAATTTCTCCTTTTCCGACATTTTTTTCCAGGGTCGTCTGCAATAAACTGGTCATATGTCGTTACTGTTTGGTAATTGGTTAAACTCCTCCGCATTTCATTTCTTTCAACATATTTTATTTTTACATACAAATGATCTAAATAAGGTGTGTGGGAAGATGACACTCGTGTGAAACGATCACCTCATCGCTATTTCCCTTTTTATGTTCACTGAAGGTATTTAACATTTTACAAGTTCTTCATCTGTCATGTGAAAAAAAAAATGAATATGGACAGTTTAAATCCTTAATATATTTGAATTCAGTTGACTACTAATAAGGTCTATATCCCTAGAATGGGGAACGTATAGAATCAAGAATTGCACACAAAGAGTAAATACACTAAGTAGGCGTTTCCTCTTTTGATACAATAGTATCTTAACCCTATAGTGCTAGAACCGACTTCATTCTTATCTAAACAGGTTTAGCATGTGGGCGACAGTGGTGCAGTGGTAGAGCGTCGGTCTCTTGTACCGAGGGTCCCGGGTTAAATCCCCAGGGCAAACCCACAACTCGGCGCGAGTACTGGTTCAGTATCCAGGAAGCAGTCATCGAGGGTGAATTGAATAAGCTTCAAGCTTCCGTCACAATCGATGTAAAGAAAATAAGTTCAGACTAAACAGGTAAGATCCAGGCCAGCCGCCAAGTGAATTGGCGACTTGCCTATGATCAAACTGATTTGCTACTCTGAGTATCTTTCCTCATCAAAATTAAGCAGATATTTAAGGTTTTGAAGAGCAGACGACACAAAAACTCTATCTTTAGAAGACCACCCAGCATTTTAAGGGTTAAGGAGCCTACGCAGGAAGGGAGGGTATATGTTACTCTATTATTCAAGGTAAGTTACTGAACATGTCCATTTAGATGCCATTTCACAAGGATAAACAGAATTTCAAATGCTAAAAAAATGCGTATAAGAGAGAAATCCATCTTTCTTTGGAAACTTACATAGTGTTTAATGATGATTTCATTAGTTATAGCCGCATTTTGTTTGTATAGAGCTTTATACCGTGTCAAGAATTTATCAGTTATGGTACCGCATTCCTGGATACATCAGGGTAGCCCCCCTTGTGCATGCATGTAGAGACAGAGTGGTTACTCTATGTTTGCACCTTCGCGGTGACTGAACTGTTGAAAATTCTAAAAACAATGCTTCAATAAAAAACAGCAACCATGCCCTGGCATTTCTTATTCAAGCAACACATATGCGGGGATAGAGGAAAGCAAATCGATGGTTCGCAAGAGATTGTACGGGATACATAAAAGGCTATCATTTCCTGGGTTATACGGTTATATAATTCCCATTCCGTTCATTTTTATCCATTACCGGAATTAATTCTGCCCCGTAACCAGACGCATACCACACATTGAATCTGTTACCGGCTTGACTTGTACTGCAGCATTGGCGTCTACGGAAGAAAGTTGCTACATGTACATATGGCTTCGAAACCTGGCCGTTTAGCAGATGCGTATTAACCCTTGTAGTGCAGAGTACCGTTTTACTAAACCATTTAAGGAAAATATTTGCGTAAGTCATAACTGATAAACATGGATAGTATCTTCAATGAAAGTACAATATTGCAATGTGACACTTCATTGGAAACGTCTCGAAGAGACGATTCAAATGATATGCTGCTTTGTAATATTGCATAACCCATAATTGAAATAAGAGGAACTGTTGTTTTAGACATACGTTAATCTTAAGCGTAAACTGTTTAGTAAAAAGATACCCTGGAAACGAATTCATGTTAATAGAAACAGGTTAGATCCAGACCAGCCGCCAAATGAATTGGTGGCTGGCCTGTGATCTAACCTATTTGCTACTCTGAGTATCTTTCCTCGTCAAAATTAAGCAGATATTTAAGGTTTTGGAAAGAAGACGACACGGAAATCTACTTTTAGAAAATAACCTAGCATTCTAAGGGTAAAGGGCATTCCTATACGTTATTTGAAAACGTCTGTTGGTGGATTTTACTCTATGGGAACTCGTTACACTCGCATTACGAGAGGAATCTTACGAATACCAATGCTATATGGTAAAGAAAGTATTATAAAACGTAAGCAAATGAAGCCAATAGCTTAGACCCACATCTAGAATGAATTATTCACAGGTGTTGCAGAGTCTGTTGCACGTAAATTGATTTCAATACAATTGTTTTAATAATTAATCATCTTCCTTACTTTTTGTTGCCAGGTACTTTGTTGGAGTTAAAATAGATAATTATAATCAAAATAAGAGTTGACTGAGAAATTCCTTCTCCTATCGGGACCCTAAGACTTGAAAGTTAATACCAAACACTTGATGAAAGTTGCATTAATCCATCCATGTAATAGTTTATCTGGTTCTGCAAGACGCAAACATGTGTCGTTAGATGGTAATGCGTTAGTATGGGAAGGTAACCGCGAGCGTGTCATGAGCGAATTAAAAGGGCTATGTAAATAAAACAGTTGAAATTGGCGTTAGATATGACTGAAACCCGAATAGAAATGACTAAACTCATTATTCATTTAACTTTACGTCAGCAAAGATTGTGAAGTGAGCATCGGGCGGTTTAGTCTTTACAAACAATAAAACCTACTTTATCTCCGAAATGAAAGGACCTCATATCGGTTGATCAAACTCGTCTGCCGCAATAATGGTCGTAATGACCGTTTGATGCCGTTTCCGGGAGACTTTTATTGTATTATACAAAACAAAATCGGGTTTCCTTTTTTTAATCTATTAATTTGTATGTACTCTCTCAAATCTCCTAATTTCAAACATGACACATTTTTGCCATTGGTGGGAATCGATCATAGTTTGTCTCGTTAACTCCATTATATGTAACTATCAAGATATATCGGTAAGGCAAGGTTCTGGAATGCGGGACCCCGTGAATCCAAGTCTGATTCTCTACTTCTTGGGGGTTCCAAAGTTTGCGAGAACGGATGAACGCCACAATCACACTGCAGCCTTGTTAATGCTGGTTTGTCTCAACATCCACTCGGTAACGAAAGATGGGCTAAATGGAATAGCTCGCTGGTAATCTGAACTAATCTGGTTAATCAAACGAAAACACGTCTGCCGTAATATGAAAGACGCCATATTGATTCTTGCGAGATTTCTATCATTTTACTTTCGTTTTCAATTATATAGGTCTAAAATAAATGTAAAATCTAATTATTCATTTGATTAGATTAAGGGAAGAGATATATATCACAAGTTATAATTTTTCTATTATGTATGAGTTGCCGATCAAAAATAATGATTTAAAATGATTTTCAAAACTTCCATAAACATTGAATTACCTAACGTGGACGCCCCAAGATGACACGTTAATAGCCTGGGATAATTCGCCCGAAATGTGTAACTCTACACTTATGTACGAGGTGTATTTCTCAGATCACGGAAATACCCGAAAAGTTTAAATTTCAAAATGGCGGATTATGTGTATACTACCTTAATTAAGAGACACGCCCTTTTCGTCGGGCATCGACGATGCGAAGTTCTAGTTAAGTTTGGGAAGCTCATCTTGTTGTATTTTTGTAACTGCGTTATAGCATGCATTCACGCAGACAATGAGGCTTGTTTGTAATTGCCTCATGGGGAATGATTGGCGATGTTATTGCAGATGAAACGAACAGTAAACCCTTTACGTGATACAGACGTAATTTAGTGCCCTGTGTCATGATTTGAAGAATTATAGTCATCCTCACCATCTTCATCATCATAAACAACATCAGAAACTTGCATATTCTTTTTATATAGCATTCCAAAAGTTTTCCAAACAACAGGGTTATTTTTATTAGTTTGAAATGAATATTTCCGAATTTTTTGTCAATAACTATTACTTGATTTCGTAGGAGTAGAAATGAATAAATATGCAACATTTTGGACGAAACACGTTTTCATCACTTAACAGAGTAGCTTTAGTATCAGTAACCCCTGTGTACAGTCAAGCTACTTAAAGAATAAATCCAAGCGCTTCTTCAATTCTTTCTCTGAAAAATCTGTTTGATTTGGAAAATTAGAGATTTGCCGTTTCTTAAAAAATTAAAATGATAAGGATGTTTTTTTTTTTTTTTTTGATATATGGGTTTTACATCACATCAACATTATTTCAGTTATGTAGCGATGCCCGACTATTAATGATGGAGGAAGACCCCACACTCAACTGTCCATAAGGGCTGGTCAAGGCGGGTAGAACCATCGGCATTCCGTAAGTCAGTCGGGAGACTGCCTCTCATGAAAATCCATATCCCTCTCAGGATTTGAACCAACGCGGAGAGGGGCCATGTGATTTCAAGTTCTGTACTCTAACCACGAGGCCACGGAGGCCCCTAAGGATGGTTTCTTCCTTCATAAGAAACGCCGTTGTCTCAAGCAACCCAAAATATTTTGATACTGCGACCAGAAAGAAATGCTCTCAACTAGGTCTTGTCACATTGGCTTCTATCAAACTAAACTGTGAAATGCGTAATAAGTCGTCCGATTGGTATCCACATTCGATTATGTATTGATAGAAGATAAAGGATGTGTGTTTGTGTGTGTGTGGGGGGAGGGGTGATCGAATACTTGACTTTGGCATATTGTCCTATACTTGCAGGGAAAGGGATAATGGGTTCTCGACACGAAACAAACAGTTCAGTCCGTTGTTAGGGAGAAATACAATATTCATCGGCCCATGCTTAAATGGTACACAGTTACTTTTGGAAACAAATGCGCATTCATGAGGCTGGTGACTGTATTCTTGTAGCCTGTCCCAGAATCTATACAGTCAAACTTGCTATATGTCAATCAATGCCCGTATAGGAATTTATTTCTGGTTCAATTTGAAAGCAACGGCAGAAATACAATATCGATCAGTTCATGTTAACCCTTTCCCAAACAACCAATTTTCAATTGTCCCAAATTGATAGAGGTTGCAGACGACATTTAAAAATGTGATGAAATTAAAAAAAACAGTCTTCAGATAGAGCAAGAAAACCTTGTGGGAAAATAAGAAATTGCTCTAAGCGAGCAATTTCTCCTTTTCACACAATGTTTTCCGGTGCCGTTTGCAACAAAGTGGTTAAATGTCGTCATTGTTTGGTAATTGGTTAAAAGGTGCATAGTAGCTTCTGCAAACACACCGCATATTCATCTGTGGAGCCAGAATGTCTTGTAGCATAGCACCTGAAATCATACAGTCAAATTTGACTTCATCCATTCCAACTGTTTGAGAGTCTCCAAATATAAAGCAACTTGAGAAATGCAATTCTCATCGACTCATGTTAAAATGGTACAGCGTTATCTTTCGCAAACGCAGTGCATATATATATATTGGCAGATATAAAGTTCTTGCAACAAATCACCAAGGTTTTACTGTTATACTTACTTTGACCCATTACCGTATATGGGCTTTTACTATTGTTCAATATTGAAAGCAACTGGACGAATACAAAATCCAGCGGCTTACGTTAAAATCGTACCAAGCTGTTTATTTGCAAACACATAGTATATTCGTCTAAACAGGCGGAATGTTCTTGTAGCATAACCACAAATCTTATCATTAACATCTTTTTTTCACCTGTATATAAAAATTGCACAGGTACCAAATTCAAGCTCTAAGTTTTCTCGTCTCGGTTGCATTGACATTTACCTTTACTTTCTAAACTGATTTCAAATAACTTACAGGTCTCGGGTCACATGACCTATCGTATTACCCGGTAACCACCATCGAGGATGAATTCCATTTTATATTTGTTTGTAAAAAATATGATGATTTAAGAAAAAAATATCTCAAAAAGTACTACTATTTACGCCCTTCTATGCAAAAATTAGTACAAATGTTTCAGTCAAAAAATGCAAAAGTACTTTTAGACTTTGCAAAATTTATTAAATATGCTTTCGAAATTAGGAATGACTTTATTAATAGGACCTCCTGAAATATGTTTGTATTCATTACAATTATAAACAATGATTCTTTCTTCAAAAATTGTTTGTTTATTGTCACGTATGATTGTTGATTTTTATTGATATGTACATGTATGTATAAGACTAGAAGCTGTATACGCTTACGTCAATAAAATTTTCTATTCTATTCTATTCTGTATATTTTCCACTTGGTTAAAAGTCACGTCGAGTGAAGCCTTTAATTTTTCACGACTCAGCGAGTATTTGTTATTTCTCAATTAAACCGGTTGCGTTAGTGGCACTCCCTTTAATGATGTTCATCTTGATTTAATCAAGAAATCGTTGTGGCGAAAAAGGTGCAATTACTCGTCATGATCAGTTTCTCCTATTTTGTCACACTGATTTTTATTGACTTCAAAGAGGAATGTGAACAATGGTCGTAACGAGCAATTCCTCCTTTTATGTCACACTGATTTGTATTTACTTCAAAAGCGAAATGTGAACCTTATCCATCTTAAGTTTGATGAATGGCATTTACTTTCAGTTTTGGATTAAGGTATTCCACCCCTGATGGAAAACTTTTCGAAAAGTCAGAATAACAAAGACAGAGATTTTACAGAACAAATGCCGCTTAAAAGTCCCATGAATATTCATGGTTTTAATTTGTTTTTGCCTCCTTTCATTCGTGTAATTTTTATTTCAATGCAAATATTGATAATTAAGGGGAGGTCATTACAATAGAATTAATATCATCGAAGGTCAAAATGATTCATTTAAGATTGGGAGTAATTCACACGATTTTATATAAATAAAAGATTGGGTAGAATCTGTTTGATCAGTCGTTCTCATTATTGTTTTGTGTTTGTATCTGTAATTTGGACAAATTACTTGAAAATAGATATCAAACCATTATGGAAAGGAGGAAATTTGAAGTTTGAGCATCCCGCCATTAAGAAAACCTATTTTCTCAGTTAGTAAAACAATGCCTCACAGTTACTAGAAGAAGTACAGAACAGGATACGTATGTAACACTTGCATTTTTCACCTTGGTCCAGACTTTGAACTAGATTTATACTAGTCTAATTTACCATGGAAACAAATAGATATAGCAAAACAGTTCCAAAGATTGTCAGAAAGGGTGTTCATTCATAATCCCGATTTCCCATATAACTTTCATAATACTTATTTTCTCAAACGAAAGGAAAAAATATAAACCATAAGGAAATGTTAAAACAGACGTTTTTAAATGGTGTTTGCACATACATAGTCATAACATGGTTGGGAAATGCACATGATGATGGTATCTAAAATTACCGCTAAATGCCTAAGATGATTCGAATCTAGATTATTTTCACGGAATTTATCGTTTTAACGATTTACTTGCAGCATAAATGTGATCTGTCTACATCACACGGTAATGAAAGGGTGGTGAGTGAATCAACGGTCAAGGCTTATGTAAACCTACAGATCTGGGATGGCATTTTATCATTAGAAGACATCTTATTTCAAAGAGATAAAAAATCTCGATCTGTGAGATTGTCCTTTAACCCATTACCAAACAATAACGATATCCAACCACTTTGTTGCAGACGTCTCATAAAAAATTGTGGGAAAAAGGAGAATTTGCTTGTAACGAGCAATTTCTCCTTTTCCCACAATGTGTTCAATGTTGTCTACCCTATCAGAAGACTTTTTTCCAAATTTCATCACATTTCGAAATGTCGTCTGCAAACTCTTCCAATTTAGGACAGTCGAAAATGTGTTGTTTCGTAAAGCGTTAAAGTGCAGCCTTTTCGATAGAGGGTTCGAATTTTCTGAATAGCACAGTCAATTGTGCAGAAATAAGTACACACAATCTCTCCCACGTTACCACATCCAATGTAACATTCGAGACGTGACTGCGGTGTTACGGACCTAGTATAAATAATCGGACATGGTCAATTGGGCTGACCCATGACTGTCCGAAGTGACCACACAGTGGGCACAATTAACTTACGTAAAGAGTTAGTGTAAAGAAACGGATTTTATCTATATCATTGGCGGTCAATTTCACGGCCCAATTGTTGTCCGAATTGACCGATTCCTTAGTTAACCCTTTGCTGGATAGAACTATATTTTGTTGCACATGATGAAAGGTACTTTAGAAACTATAGTGCCTATGATGATATCTTGATAGACAATTAGTCCTTTTGATACTAGGATTCCTATCCTATAGCGCTAGAATATGTAACCCAATATTGCTATTTGATCATTAATTCGGATCATATGCCGCTTTTGACAGTTTTTAGGTATTATGAAGTGGTGTTCATACATGAGCAAACTACCCTCATGTCGCACTTTTCTTATAAAGGTTATTTATGATTCTCTTAGAAATCGATTTTGTTTTGATGATTTGTTCCGGTGCAGTTTTTATGAAACAATGAGAAATAAAAACCTACTCGTATGATTGATTTTGACTGCCAACGCTTTCAACCACAACATACATATCTGATGCAATGCGTTTACAACATTGAAATGCATGAAGAATTCCTCGTTGCAATTCTCTCATTTTACTACACTACTTACCTGGACATTCAGCTTTAGTTGGGTCAAAGTGAGAACAAGTGCAATGTCACAACGATTAAGATATGTTATAGTAAAAGAATGAATACATCGAAAAGGATAGGTGAATAGAAATAACAAAAACAAACTATAAATCTCATCTGGCAGCGATAGCCACATTTTGGTCAATTGTTTGACTGTTATTACTTAATACGGGAACGCGAAAAAATAAAAAGCTATTTTCACCCACTGTGAAGACGATAAATTTCGCTGACCAATCGACGACCAAAGCGACCGCTTGTGGTCACGTTGATATTGGCCGTAATTATACATGTACCGTTCACACATTTACGACAATTAATTCACGGTCACAGTCACCTTTGGTGCCCATTAATGACCGTTGACCACTTAGACCCTTGACCAGTTCGATGTCAATTAGACCACCCTCGCATTTCGCATACTAAAACTGTAAAGAGAGCCGAATTATGGAATATCGAAAGGTTTAATCCTCCTATGTCAAGGCATCGTAACAATTGCATGAAATACATGTAAGGTATTACAATGCGTATTCAAATCAAGTTAAAATGAAGCCTTCACAAAACAGCAACTTCCTTTCTATTGTAATTACGTCAACGTATCCCAATAGACCGAAAGTAGATGATTTAGATGAGACAAAGGCTAACCAAAAGCTGTTCAACTCTATGAAGTTTTTCTTGTGCTTAACATCTTTCATATTCTACTCTTCTTCAGATTTCAGATTGATTTAATTCCGATTAAATTGTACAAGTTGATGGGTCATGCAAGACTATAGTAAGTGCTTCATGTTTGTGAAGCACTTACAATAGTCTTGCAATGAACCCACGAAGTACGATGCTTTCCAATCATGTTAGACGAACACTTGCACACAAAGATTGCAGAGGTTTCCGATAATCATTCGGACAATACCGTAACTTAGAAAGGGACAATCGGAACTCTTCGGCAAATTACGGCAAACATCACCGAGGGGTTCCGATTGTGAAAGGGAGCTAACGTCCAAACTACTACGGGGAATTAACATACATACTGTGTACTGCCTTCATTGATAATTCACCAAGATTTAAGAAAGATGTTATTTCGCTTGGCGTAGCCTTAGTGTGATGCTTTCTCATAATTGCAGACGAACATTTGCGCACAAAAAGAGCAGATGTTTTACATAATCGTTCAGAGACCGCTGCAAGGGGGCCTCCGGGGTCTAGTGGTTAGAGTACAGAACTTGAAATCACATGGCCCCTCTCCTGAGAGGGATATGGATTTTCATGAGAGGCAGTCTCCTGTCTGACTAACGGAATGCCGATGGTTCTACCCGCCTTGATCAGCCCTTAGGGGCAGTTGAGTATAGAGGTCTTCCTCCATCATTAATAGTCGGACATCGCTACATAACGGAAATAATGTTGATGTGATGTAAAACCCATATAAGACGTCAATCGTATCTACTCGACAATCCCCGTAACAAGTCGGTAGATATACCTCGTAGGCAGTACATGAATACACCAGAAATCCTGGGGTAATTCGCCTTATTTCCGGCGGATAACGCAAAATGCACACAGGCACTAAATATGTATTTCGATACACGCAAATTGGTTATATATCACAATTGAATGGTATTTTTACCCTTTTCATTAAAGATGATCATATGAACACATCTTTGTTTCATATTTTGTCAATCAGCTCTTTCCGGCAATCCCCGGCTTGTGACGGGGATTGCCGAGTTGATACGATTGGCCCTTCGTTGCTGACCTACTTTCAAAAATGGCTCCCCATTACCTCCGAGGTTATTTTAAGAAATGGCCGAGGTGTTCCGAATGATAAGACGTAAGTATAAGACCGCTGCAATGTTGTGGAGAAGTTATCTTCCAAAATACTACAGTGAAGTAGCGTATACGTATACTGCCTTTATTGACAATTCGTCACTTTCCAATACGTTCACGTTTGACCCAACACAGCAACACCAAAGGCGACTAATGGGATAATTGCGTCCGAAATTGGCCGTGAATCGTAAACAGTTGTTAATTGTTCGTTCAATAGAACGGGTCCTCGCGTGAGAAAATATACTTTGAGTATACGGTAAATAGTCACCAGTGCACAGCGCATGCGCCGGAGCATCATCCGAGTGTTGTTATTAAGAGGTAGCACGATGGGGCAGATATAGCAGCATTAGCTATTAACGTGGAGGCTTTGGACTCGAGCCACATGATAGAAGCATATAGGAAGAACTGGTAATCGTATTAAGCCTAATGTCTTTATGCACACATACTCTTGAAAGCAGGGTTAGATTTAAGACCTGGGTACCTTTTTACTAAACAGTTTACGCTTAAGATTAATGTATGTCTAAAACAACAGTTCCTCTTATTACAATATTGCGCTAAGCAATATTGTAAAGTAACACATCATTGGAAGCGTCTCTCCGAGACGCTTCCAATGACGTGTCACATTGCAATATCGTTCTTTCATTAAAGAAACTATTCATGTGTATCAGTTATGACTTACGCAAATAATTTCCGTAAGTTGCTTAGTAAAACGGTACCCTGGACCACTATACATTTTATCACAATCAATTGCGTAGCTGAGACTATATGAAGACTATGCATTTGAACTAGAGCATGTAGCCCGTACTTTTTGTTTGCGACTGTTTTATTACTATTACTTGGAAAAAAAGCTTATTTATGATTTCATTTTAAGGATCCTACTATCTTTAATCAGTTTCAATTTCATGAAAATAAAAAAATAAAAATTAGCATACCAAATATACCGGCATGCATATCGAGCGTGTTACGGGAAAAGGAATTGCAAAATATTTTGCGCTTGTGCGTACGTGCGTAAGCCCAACTACGCGCCTGACAATTGTTTCGTTACAAATTACGTGCCGGAATGCGATATTTCGATAAGATATATGAAGAAAGTGGTTGACACAACACCTTTCCTGACAAAGTGACGGACGTTTCGCGTCGAAGAAACAGACAATCACGGCATCCTAAGGTCGTGTTTTCAGGCATGTAATACATCTTTCGTTTGACAGCCGTTGCTGAGTATTGCACATGGTGCATGTATTTCTGGTACGAACATTGTGTCGTAACATACGTGTCAATGTTGGATGTCAATGATCGAAATCAAGAGCGATTAACCCTTTGTTTATCAGGGGCGTTAACAATTGTTCAGTTAAATATGTTGTCCGGTTGATAATGTATGAGGGGAGATCCATTAAAGCTGCTTGCTTGTTCTCTGATGAGAAGATTTGAAATTAAGAATAAAATGTCGTTGAAACAGTACAGTTTTTGTATTGCTCTTTGTTATGCAATTAAGCATAGCTATTGAAAGCATGGACGATTTAGGTTCGTCATATTTTGCTAACTATGTTTGCCTATAGTTTTTAATACATTTGATCTCAAAAGCGATATCACGCTTTTGAATTTAAACACATGTTAATTCACTTGATACAAATGTTTAGAAAAAAAATCTTATTTTGCTTCCACTGACTATGCAGTTCATATCACATTAAAGTTCAGCTTTTGTGCAATTTTAGATTTATGAATTCTTAATTTCCAAATTCCCTCACATCTGTGTATAAGCACAGTTAATCAACTGCCTGCAAATGCCGGTCAAGACAGGTAGAACCATCAGTTTTCCATTAGCAAACCGGGAAGACTTAGCTTCCTCTACTGAAGATTCAACTCTAAAGCTACCGTGATTTGAGGCTACGCCGAGAGGTGAGGTGCGATTTCAAGTTCAGGTACTTGTCCAATGAAGGGTTTACACGATTGATTCCCTTGAAAACGTTAATACAAATAGGAAAGCAATCATGAAAAAAGTATTTCGTTATACGAGAACGTTACGTGCATCCTACCTGTGAAATTGGTATCGTACATTTAAACGCTTAGAGGTTTAAAGTGTATTTTTCATACATAAAACGAAGTTACCTTTCATGTTTAAGGACCACGACAAATGTGTGGCCGTAGCCGTAAAGTTATTAATCTTTGTTGGACAGAACCCAGTTTGTTTACCGCAGTAGACGTCTTTTATAGTGTTATTTGGTGGACTATATTTGTTCATCGCAACACCAGTATTTCAAATAGTTTTTGCGACATCTACATTGTACATAAACGTAACACACGTGGTACTTTTGTATGTACTGTGTCAATGATCAAAATCTAAATCGAATAACCCTTGACTTATGAGACGTTCCTTGCGGCTCACCATCTTTTATGGGTGAAAACGTATCCAAGAGATGAAAAGAAATAAAACAAATACGTGGACCTAGCATCAAAATGATAATGTATTATCTAACATATAAATTATAATTAATTAGAAGTGTAAAACAGCGCCCCTGTCCAGTTTATGCAGACTACAGAAGATGATCTAGAACTTCTATTGACGCCTCTACCTCACGAAACACTTCTCTGGTATGGCTGGATAAAGATAGTTCGAATAGGAAAAGAAATGTTTTATTCGAATATGAATATATAAAACATGTTGACTCTGCAGAATTAAACAGGCCCTACATATTGAACAAAGCAAAAATATCTGGCCGTCACGAAAATTGGAGACTAGCGAACCCGGATGTCTGGTTATTCGCCGTAAATCCAACGACCATTTGTACATCGTTCAGTGAAATACAAGTAAATTCAAAACAGGGTTGTTCTGGAAAAGAAAGCCAACATACAATTTCATTTACGGTAAAACTTGTATATGTTACAGGGAAACTGTGAAATCAGGGATTTCGTGAAATCCCTGAAAATTTCAGAGATTTCATGAAATCCCTTATTCATTTAGGGATTTCGTAAAATCCCTAAAAATATCAGGGATTTCATGAAATCCCTGAAAAAAGTCGTCAGGGATTCCTGAAAATAATTCTAAACTTATTTTTAACTTTTTTTTGTTTCAAACTATTTTGCTTATGAAGAAATTGTTAATGGAATTTAAGATACGAATAAGAATAAGTAAATATAAACATTTTAATATTTTTAGACATTTTTTTCACAAACAAATGACTATTTTCAGTGGCTTTATAAACCAAAGTTATTCAATACAAAGATGAATTAAGTTATACAAAGTTTGCTTATAAAACATGATCAGTGCAAAAATAAATTAAAAAAAGACTAATTGTATTTTTTATAGAAATGTTCAGTACAATAATGATTTTGATTAAAACTGTATGCTTAACGAAATATTTTGTATTCTAATAAAACTTGATCGGTGCAAAACCATTGTAAGTGCCTAATGAAACACACAGGCTTTTAGATGAGACTTTCTCTTAACATTTGTCAGGTCAATGCAATAAGATTGTACGTGCTAAAGATAACTTAGGCTATTGACAAACATTTAACGCTGAACTAACGATTTACATTTTAACACATATACTTCTTCAGTACAAAACAGTTGCTGAATAAAATATAGAGGCTCTTGCATTCGACTTCCACTAAACCTTTAGTCAAGACAATGCAAAAAGATTGTAAGTGATTAAGAAAACTTAAGCTATTGACAAACATTTTACGCTGAACTAATGATTAAAATGTTCGATGTTACTGTAGTTTTTGACTTTAGGGATAAGATACTTTGGAGTTTTGTTGTATTTCTCAATCAATTTAGCCATAAACTGACTCTCTATGGTTGACGGTAACATCTTGACTATTCAAAGAACAATAAGCTAATGACTTCAAAGCAGAAGAGGCTGCTAAGCTAAGATAGGAAAACGCAGTGTGACAGCAGTAGAGTAGATATTTTAATTGGCTATTACACAATCTATGACACATGCAAGCCTGAATTAACACACCTAGGGATAACTTGAGAGGTAAGTGTTCCTTGCTTATAGCCAACCCCCTGACATATCTCCCAGACAGTATGGATACTAACCCTTTTATATAGCAAAGTTATTATTTAGTGTCGGCTGCTGTAAATACACGAAATAGAAGGAGAGGGTTATCAATGAATAAACCACTTTAAGTTGCTTATATATTACACCAATAATTTCATATAAGGTGAACTAAATAATTCTTGTAATACATTAAATCGAGGGCTTGGTTCAAAACTTATGTAAGTCCTTCATAAAGTGATGGACTTACAATAGTTTTGCCTCAAGTCATCGACATATAATATTGATAAATTAATGATAAGAGTTTGAATGGATAACATTCAGGATTTCATTAATGTATTAAATAAAACTTGTCAAATAATCTTATCAAGTATCTTCATCAAAAGCGATGATGGTCAACTTGTAAACAACTTGTACTTATACATGTCTTCATGATTTAGGATATTTTAAAGTGTGAAAACAAATTAATTATGTAAGTGTACTTTAAATTTGTTGATAACTATCACATTTCATTTTTTTAAATTTCATTTTACGGTCCACAACATAATATGCCTGCAACCAGCTTGTCTGGGGGCAGAATTTGCCTGGAAGGACCATAAACCTTATCACTTATCAATCAATCAATTATTTCAAACCGATAATGTTTATAGTTAGAAAGAGAAAGTTCAAAGAGAGGTGTAAAATCAAATGAAAAAAATCCCTTAAGCTGCATTTTCCTGTTTCTTCTGTAAGAAATAAAACTTAAATCCTTTACTTCAATTTTCACAAATCTCAAATTATTATTTTCAATGATTTTTATTTTAATAAACTCATATATATATATATATAATCTTTATTTCCTCCATTTTCTGAAGAGATTACAAACAAACAGTTACAAAAAAAAGAAAAATTGGAATGCGCTCTCTTCCTTTAGCCATACTCCTCACATACCCTTACTCACATACACTCGCCCTTTATGGCCAAACCCACAGTGCCCTCTCCTCATATAAATACATTTAAATAACACGCTCACAAGCACGCCCATTCACACACATTTAAACATACACAAGTATACATACAGACAAAAGGCATTAATGCATTTAACATTTGTTGAACATCATTGATTCATATCACCTGAGTTGTGCGGTTTAAGACGCTAAGTAACGTTTTTTGAAAAGAGTCTTCAAAATTGATCATGTGCTCATCAGAACGACAGGCCAGCATTTAACGGATCTTCATCGTGTAAAGTCCCGTAAAACTCCGACTTGTGCTGATTTCAGTTCAAGTGGTAGATCTGCCCTTCTGAGAATCGTTCAGGCGAAAACGAAAAAGAACGAAATTTGTAGGCAATCAACTCTTTCGTTTGTTTTCATGTTTAATTTATGGACGTAAAAAAGGTATTACATTATGCAGGAACTATGCATTCAAACATAAAAATTCCACATATCGTTCATGGCCTATAACGGTTAGAATGGTGTTATCAATGGAGCCCAACAGGTAATTCACGAGAACATCTTGTTCGGCCAACATTGATACCTTATCGATATTTACTGAGAAGTTAAGCCTCAGGTCTCTCATTCGAAAATATAGTGAACTAAACTGTCATTAGTCATTGTTTTGCAGAATTGACAATAAGTCTGTCCCTTCTTTGATAGACAACACAGTTTACATAAGTCTAAAAGTCAAAATGAACAGTTATCTATAAAACTTTTATAGTATCGTTATATTTCACTACTTCCCTGAATCTAATCAAATGGTCGTCAGTGAAACTGTGTAATATGACCTCTCAATTTTCAGGGATTTCGTGAAATCCCTGACATTTTTAGGGATTTCACGAAATCCCTAAGTGAATTAGGGATTTCACGAAGTCCCTGATTTCACTGTTTCCCTGTAACATATACAGTGCTCGGTCGCACCTTATATACAACTAACGAACAGGTTTATTCAATTCAACACCAGAAGGTGATAGACCCATGTGGTAAACAAATACAAACAGCAACAGTACAGTACATGGTACTTTAGTAACAAAGTAATATACATGTATTGTAGTAGGTATTGCCGCAATATGAATTTCATTTAGGTGACTTATAGGCCGAGTGTGATGCATGTATTCATGCATTCAAATTTACTTTGTTCACACAAGTTATGTTGAAAATATATTTTCTTATCCTTTTATATTGCAAATCTGGATAATTTCAAATCACGCTAGCGTCTGATTGACTACACCACACAGGCTTGTCATTGGCGATAGTGATGAGGCGTACTTTTGGTGGAAACACCGATCCCTTTCCTAGAGCCGCGTTTAATTTTAATCTGCTATTGATCTAATCCCGCATACCTAAATGGGTTGGTTTTTACTTATGAAACAATTTTAAGTTCACTTTTAACACATTAACGCTACTTAAGAAAACTTATCCAAGCTTTGCCAAGAGAAGTGGGACCCAAACCCATTACCAATTTATGAATACTAATTTTTTACTTACTTTTTTATCTTCTGTCGTGTCGATCATTTCGGTTCATCGCAACAACTCTATTTTAGATGTTTTGCGACAACAGGCTTAATATTCCCTGGTACATTGACTTGGATATGTGTAATTTGTAAAAGTGTATTTTGATTTTAGATTTATAGCGTCAAATGGTAATTATGCATGGCACAGGCTATGTTTAGCTATACCAGTTATATGATAAAAGATCAATGGTTTAAAATTGTCATTTCACAGATGTAAGAATATTCGGGTATCTAATACTTTTAAATATGCATACATTGGAAGTAAAAGAAGTAACTTCAAGTATTTAGATCCTGTGAATACATGTAATAGATTAATATGTATTCAGATGCAAAAACGTTGCAGCTGTTTTGTACTTCATCAAAAAACATCTTACATACTTCGCCGCCCGAATCTATGTTTCAACAAATATCATACCTCGATACAAAAACGGCAATGTTTCTACGACATTCTATTTTGACTTTCAAATTGTCTCATGAATGAACAAACGCCTTGAAAATTACCATTGCGAGTTGGGAGTTTTGTCTCTCACCTTTTACCAAGCTAACCCACGTCGGAAAGCAGTTAATGCTTTAAAAGTAAATAATCTGCGTTGCTAGTAATAAAAGGAAAAAGCATAGGTTATAGCACCAATGAACGTGATGTAATTACATCAACTTTAAAAATTAGTGAAAACTATAGCCCCCCGCCCCGCCCCCCCCCCACCCCCCTTCAAAACAAGTAAAACTCAGCTACCATTGTCATTTATTTCAAGCTTGGAATCAATAAGCCAAGTTTAAAAAGATGTCTTTACTTTACTATAAGTGACAGTGAAAGTAGAAATTGAGCCAAATCCATGCTAGTAAAGCGAAGGGAAAAAAGCTTATTTCATGTGAAAATATTTGTGTATACATTTCTCACCATTCATATTAACATTGTACCTTAAACCAATAGCCGGTAGCACGTCCATATTTAATGTTATATAAACCGATCCTTTCCATTCATATGGTTGCACAGAGGTGACATGTATGCCTTTTTTATTTCGTTATTCCGAGTAAGTAAGTCGAAATAACGACTTAATCATCTCGTCATTTCGACTTACTAACTCGAAATAACGAAATAAAATAAAAAAGACGCATTTCACCTCTGATGCCACCATACCCTTCTCATGGTCGACTTCATTGTATAAATATCTGAAACAATCGTGGTAAAACGAGAAACTGCTCAGAATAGTTACTATTGAGTGATTTTTAAACGGAAATTTCCGTTACTAATGAATGCCGTTCTGCTTTGTTTGTGGTTAAATCATTTGGAATTACACCATAACCTACCCACAGCCACAAAACGATAACAACAACTACAACAACTACAACAACAACACATGTGACATCTTTTCAATTATACCTCCGTTGCAAAGGTCAAGGTCACTTTAGTCAAATTGAGCCCACGTCCTACAATTTACACCTCTATTCAAAGAAGAGTCAATATTTATTCGACATACAGCCTATATCAAACCCTCTATTTGATCAGCTTATTGGACTATTAGAATTCTTTCCAAACGGAAACTATAATGAATGGGGAGATTTGGACTTCGATTGATTCTAAATATGAACCGACTGACCAGGGTACTGTTTTTATCAAATGACTTACGGGAAATAATACCGCAAGTCGAAATCGATAAATTATTTCATATGAAATCATTTTAAACACAGTTATTATAATGCAATGTGACACGTTATCGGAAGCGTCTCAGAGAGACGATTCCAATGAAGTACTACTTTGCATTATTGCTCACCTAACTACATCATGTGTTGAGATAAGACGGAATGTGGTTTTGAACTTACGCAAAGTTTTGCATAAAATTTTTAGTAAAACGATATCCGGACCGTATCATAGTATATACAAACACATAAATGGTGTGGCACGAGTATCCTGGGTTCGAATCCCATGAGCAGTGGAGTCCACTTTGTGACTGCCAATCACTCCATATTCTGTGCAAGTACTGGTTGTATTGCCAGTAAGAAGAATCAGGAGTGATTGATCTGGGTTACAAGAATTTGCTTCACGATGGATTGAATTCAAACCAATGATCATGGACGCTCTTCCCCTGACCCATTGTCCATAACAGGGAGGACAGTGGTCCAGGGGTAGAGTGTTGACCTTCGGACACGAGGGTCGCGGGTTCCAATCCAGTAAGTTGCTGGATCTGCATTGCGACTTTTCATTAGTTCACGTTCGCCGCGAGCACTAGTTATTTATCAAGGATGCAGAATCGAGAATGATTTATCCAAGTCGTAAGAACGTGTTTCTCAATCGATGAAAAATAAATAAGTTTAAGCATTACATGCGCATGACTTTCTCTTTGACACAGTCCTTAACTTCCAACACCCGATTGGCCTGTTTTTGCTCACTTTACAATCGAGGTGAAGCAACTAGGTCTGGACATAAAGTTATATTATAAGACAGGCATTAGAAATTCAAACTTTCTATAGGCACAGTGTGTTTCAATACAATACAAGTGGGTAAAAACAACATAGAAAAAAAATAACAGTCGACAACAAAATGCAATAAAAGCACATATTTTTATTATGACATTGTCTAACAACATTGCGAGAAAAAAAAATTTAATATTTAGAACAATTTTTATCTCACGATTTCTAAAGTCTTCTGCCGCAGATTCGTCAAGTGGGAGTGTTTTAAAGTAATGCGTTAATCAATAAATCACCTTTGGTCAGACTAGGTGACATTGGATGTACTTTACCCTTAATCCCATCTATTGAGTTAGTGTAAGTGGCATTTCCTTTGCCAAATAAACATTTACATGTATTATTGAACTCGTTCAAAAACTTACGTGGCTTTATTTGAAATACGAGTTTGGGTAGTTTTTGTGTGCGTTTGTTCATACAATAACAACAGACAGCTTCTTTACCCGTCATGCCATGCAGCCAGACCAGTGTTTGGACATTGCCGGGTCAAAGCTCCGATACGATCCGAAAACATCTTTATTCACAAGGAATTGTTTTCGCTCATAAGAGAAAACTTAACCATAAAAGTGCTGGAACTGACTTCATGCTTATGCAAACATGTTAGATCCCGGCAAGCCGCCAAGTGAATTGGTGGCTGGCCTGTGATCTAACCCGTTTGCTACTCCGAGTATTTTTCCTCAACACAATTGTCACGTAGCCGCCTCACTCTCTACAGCATAACAACAATCAATCAGGACAAGATGTAACCTTTGCGTTAATGAGCCGACTCTTTAGCTCAGTGGTTATGTCTTGGACTGTCACCCGGGAGAAAATCCTAAGTGGATCTTTCCAGCTATGCTTCGTTGCGGACATTGTTCGTAAGACTATCAAGCAGACATCGATCGGTTTGAAAGGCAGGAGACACGTATATCTATTCTTAGAAAATTACCCAGCATTCTTAGGGTTAAAAAAGAATGGTTATAAAAAGATGGTTCAAGATTGATCAACAGTTCTCCCAAATTGTCACAACACTTTTTTACTTCAGCTTCTTGATATTTAGCCAAGTTTCCTTCGTTTACAAAAAGAATAATGTTGTGATCTTTGAATGGGATTTGCAAAGATATGAGTACGAACAAATTACTGGAAATAAAACATGGAGCACTGTTATCATTATCATTTTCATAAAAACCATGAGCATTAATCTATGAATGCTGTTCGACCCTATTTGATTAACACCTTTAACATGGGATTTTGTGCTTGAAAAATAGTTGTCTACAATTCAATCATGTTTATCAACAATATATTTGTTAACATATTTAGACTAACGAATTCTGATTGGTTAAAGAAATTGTGTATCACATGACCAGGTTAGAGTTGAAGAACCAGGCAATCTGAATTATCAAAATGGCTGATCTGGGTTATTTCTCGTTTGCCCTCACGTTTAAGTTTTGCTGATGTGTATTGTTATTGTTAACTACTTAAATTTGACCAAATTTTTACCAAATAGTATAGATTGGTATAGAACTATTTCCTTTCATGGGCTTTTAATATGGCTTAGATAACTCCCTTAAAACTATCGTCTGCTGCAAATTACCAAAAGCAAAGCAGGAAAGCGATTAAATTTGGCTGCGTCTGACCGAATAAAGTTGACCAAATTTTTGCCGTGTTATAAAAATTGCAATGGGGCATTGACGGGAAACTAAGGAACGAAAAGATAAATATCCCTTAAATCAAATACAATAATCAAAGGATTTCTGATGAAATGTAAATACCCTGGTCAAATATTGCGACATTCGTAAAGAAACGACGCTCAGTGGATAAGATCCCCAGACGATAGTTGTCTCAAATCTCGTCTGGCTAGTACGAGATTACCCGAGATAACGCGAGATAAAGATCTGATTTCTTTTGAAAATGTACTGTGTTTTTCTCTAATGAAAGCATTATCCGGTCATTGCAAGAGTATTATAGCAAATTAAGCCATAATGATGTTATAAACTGCTTTTGCCTTTACCCTTCTGTTTTTTGCGAAATTGTCTCTTTTTTTTTTGTACGTCTCGACAAAGCAACATATGACATTTCACACCTTTGCAGGTCGCTTTCAAAACGTTACTTGCTTGTTATTGTTTCATCTTAGTACTTGACTTCTTCGTCGATTTCCTTTCAATTTTTGATACAAACATATCGGGTTTTTGTGTGTTGAAGTAAAAAACTGTGCTTTTTGCTTTAGAGATAATGTTTAAATGCAGGCAAAAAAGTACTTTGATTATTATCATAAAGTTGTTTGTCTATGCTCTTTCATTGGATTCTTTTGGCTGGTGCTAATTGAACGAACTAGTAAATGACAAAGAGAACGACAGAAACAGTTTGCTATTTTTTTTCGAAGAAACTATTAAGACGGAATGCCAAACTAATCTTGAATGAATATTTTTACTGAACAAATCAAGTTGTTCATTTGCACCATACAATAATCAGTCTGTGTAATTCGGTCCTGCAGTGTGTTTTATAGATTATTCGTCCGATTTCATAAAATGGCAAGGCTCGATCGTTAGATCGTATTTCAGATTTTTATTTCGATAAAATTGAACAAAAAAATTGGTTATTACGTGCAGTCTATTACACAATCATTAATCTGGCTCGATTTGAGCGAAATTTCATGGGTTGATTTTAATTACAGCGTTTAAAATGTCAAACATTTTTAAGCGATTTATCTATAAAGCAAACTCTTGACTCTCACCCCATATTGATATAGTGACTAATTCAGATTGAAAGGTAATGCATACGGGTATAGATCAAATGTGGGAATTAACGCCTTCTTCCAAGGGTTAGAAAGAAATTGATGTGACAAGGCAAACATTGCTCATCATGAGCAGTCTAAAAACAGTTGGTATGCAATATTTCAATCTTTTGAGCTAATTTTACTTTACCCAACTTCGATTTTGAAAGTCGACGAGAGTAGATCCATACAAATATTAATAATTGAAAAGTCATCCTGGGGTCCCGGCCCATGCTAGTCCGAATGATTCAGACGTAGATGTTTCATTCTATGTATCACACAGTTACAGCTTGGATCATCTTAGAAAGGCACATGCGGGGTATACGCATGGGCCGTGACCCAAGGCTATCCGGGGTCACTGCAAAATAAATGAAAATTTGTTGAAAATAAAGTTGAATCACAAAATAAAAAATCTGGTTTAGATACAAATATGTGGGGTTTAAGTTTGAATTTATTTATTTTACATTGATTGTGACTCACCTAACTGGGATAGGTTTTTACCGAACCAGCCAGACCTTTTAAACATGTTTACCTTTTTACCGAACTAGTCATTTACCGAACCGACCATCACCCGGTATACGAACCTGAAACCCTCGATACAAGAGGTCAGCGCTCTACCTCTGCACCTCTGTCACCCACAGGTTTTCGTAGGGTTTCGCTTAATTGGTTCTGAACTGCCTATAATTATACCACTCGATAGCAATCAATGCGAAATAAACGTGACATAACTTCAAACACTAGATGGTCTGTTATAGAAAATAACAGCCATCAATAAAACCCAACCACCCTCGATGACAAATGACCATTAGCCCGTTACTGCATGCTTTACAACCGAATCAACCAGACTTTTTAGTCAAGCAATTGCGACATTATCTATTTGTCTCTCATCCCTGGTTGTTTACATTTACAGAGGAAATCAGCCTGTGATTTGGAAAAGATATTGTGCAAATCTGGGGATTGGATACATGTAGAATATATATGAACGCCGGCTGCCGCCTTGTGACTTAAAAACTGTTGAAAACAGCGTTATACACACATCCAACCAATCTTTCTCAGTAACTGAATAGCGTAACATGTGACGGAAAACGGACTTCCGTGTGTAAGTGATTAAGAGTGCAGAACTTGAACTCACATGTGGGTTCAAATCCCGGCGGCGGCATTTGGATTCTAATGAGAGGCAACCTCCCAACTGACTAACGGACTGTCGATGATTCTTTCCAGCTTGACCAGCCTTAATGGGCAGTTGAGTATATGGTCTTCCTCAGGCATTCAGAGTCGGGCATCGCAACATGACTGAAATAACGTTGGCGCAATGTAAAACCCCATATTGATAACTGAATGAATTGTAATCATGTATCGACATATACACCAAATCTTTGTATGGTTTGAGTGGGCCTGTAGGTATAAACCGCCCACACATATTTATGGTTTTGTAACCATTCCTAAACAAACACCTCATGAACCGATCAATTTACATTCCAATCTATCACCACGCTGACTCGACAACAAGCCGTAAAATTGGTACTTTACGAATATCTTTCACTAGGCTATTAACTATAAAGTGTAGCAATGCATTAATGCTTAAGGGGGCCTATCAAAAGATTGGCCCGTTTTCTAAATCGTTCAAAATTGTACCAATCAAACTAACATAACAATGAATCGAGTATTGTAGGAAACAAACGATGGTATTAGTCAACCATCCTGCAATGATTGAGAAATAGAGAAAAGATGGTTGGTGTCGTGAATCGGAATTGTTATCGTGCAAGGTGTAGGAATATTATCCGGTGAGCGGAAGGCGAAACGGATAATATTCCTACGCCGAGCCCGATAACAGTTCCTACTCAAAGATACCAACCATCTATTCTATTTATCCTGTTACCTTTACGTATTTTTTAAACAACAAAATAGAAATAAAACACGAGAAACTCACACACAAAAGCAAAGTAGAGAATGACGTAAACATGTCGTCGTGTGTCATGGCGTTCTTATGACGTCTTTTAACTTGCCACGTGCATGTGTTATATGGTTAGTGCCGGATATCACAAATGTTATACGGCACCTACTTATCGGTCCCAAAATTGCACTAGAAACAGGATAAATGATCTTCTAGCATTGCTGATTAACGATTGGGCCATGGCTTGTAGCCCACAAACAATGTGACCAGCATTGTGACTAGCAAATTCACATCGCAACCATCCGAATAAATTTATATCCAGCTTCCAAAGCTTGTTATCGGCGGAATAATAGAACATGATAACAAAGACAGCCACCAGACACCGTACATGCTCAAAATACAACGATGTAGCATAACATGAAATATAGAGAATAGATGGTTGGTGTCGTGAATCGGAAATGTTATCGGGCAAGGCTTAGGAATATTATCCGGTGAGCCGAAGGCGAAACGGATAATGATCCGAAGCCGAGCCCGATAACATTTCCCATTCAAAGACACCAACTATCTATTCTATTTATCCTGTTATCTTTATGTATTCTTTCAAAAATACAAGATGTAAATAAAACACAAGAAAAAAGGAAAAAATAAGTAGAGAATCGTGTAAACATGACGTAATTGCGCTCTTATGACGTCATGATTCGTCACGTGCATGTGTTACATGGTTAGTGCCGGATATCACAAATGGTATACGGCACCCTGTTATCGGTCCCAAAATGGCACTAGTGACAGGATAAAAAAGAACATTGTAACCGACTAAAAGTCATAATGATTAATTAACGATTATACAATACAACTAACAAACATTGGATCCGGCTAACTAACATTGCAGCCACCTAACGATTATTGGATCCACCTAACGAACATTGCATCAACCTAACGAACATTGCATCCACCTAACGAACATTGCATCAACCTAACGAACATTGCATCCACCTAACGAACATTGCAGCCACCTAACGAACATTGCAACCACCTAACGAACATTGCAGCCACCTAACGATTATTGCAGTCCCTAACGGACATTGCAGTCACCTAACGAACATTGCAGCAACCTAACGACTATTGCAGTCCCTAACGGACATTGCAGTCACCTTACGAACATTGCAGCCATCTAACGATTATTGCAGTCCCTAACGGACATTGCAGTCACCTAACGAACATTGCAGCCACCTAACGAACATTGCAGCCACCTAACGAACATTGCAGCCACCTAACGAACATTGCAGCCACCTAACGATTATTGCAGTCCCTAACGAACATTGCAGCCACCTAACGAACATTGCAGCCATCTAACGATTATTGCAGTCCCTAACGGACATTGCAGTCACCTAACGAATATTTCAGCCACCTAACGAACATTGCAGCCACCTAACGAACATTGCAGCCATCTAACGATTATTGCAGTCCCCTAACGAACATTGCAGCCACCTAACGATTATTGCAGTCCCTAACGGACATTGCAGTCACCTTACGAACATTGCAGCCACCTAACGAACATTGCATTCACCTAACGATTATTGCAGTCCCTAACGGACATTGCAGCCATCTAACGATTATTGCAGTCCCTAACGAACATTGCAGTCACCTAACGATTATTGCAGTCCCTAACGAACATTGCAGCCACCTAACGATTATTGAAGTCCCTAACGAACATTGCAGCCACCTAACGATTATTGCAGTCCCCAACGAACATTGCAGTCACCTAACGATTATTGCAGTCCCCAACGAACATTGCAGTCCCTAACGAACATTGCAGCCACCTAACGATTATTGCAGTCCCTAACGGACATTGCAGTCACCTAACGAACATTGCAGCAACCTAACGATTATTGCAGTCCCTAACGGACATTGCAGTCACCTTACGAACATTGCAGCCATCTAACGATTATTGCAGTCCCTAACGGACATTGCAGTCACCTAACGAACATTGCAGCAACCTAACGATTATTGCAGTCCCTAACGGACATTGCAGTCACCTAACGAACATTGCAGCCATCTAACGATTATTGCAGTCCCTAACGGACATTGCAGCCACCTAACGAACATTGCAGCCACCTAACGAACTTTGCAGCCACCTAACGATTATTGCAGTCCCTAATGGACATTGCAGTCACCTAACGAATATTGCAGCCATCTAACGAACATTGCAGCAACCTAACGATTATTGCAGTCCCTAACGGACATTGCAGTCACCTAACGAACATTGCAGCAACCTAACGATTATTGCAGCCACCTAACGAACATTGCAGCCACCTAACGAACATTGCAGCCACCTAACGAACATTGCAGCCACCTAACGATTATTGCAGTGCCTAACGGACATTGCAGTCACCTAACGAATATTGCAGCCACCTAACGAACATTGCAGCCACCTAACGGACATTGCAGCCACCTAACGATTATTGCAGTCCCTAACGGACATTGCAGTCACCTAACGGACATTGCAGTCACCTAACGAACATTGCAGCCACCTAACGAACATTGCAGCCACCTAACGATTATTGCAGTCCCTAACGGACATTGCAGTCACCTAACGAATATTGCAGCCACCTAACGAACTTTGCAGCCACCTTACGAACATCGCAGCTACCTAACGAACATTGCAGCCACATAACGAACATTTTTACCGGCTTACGAGCATTGCACACAGCAAAGTCACATTTAGCCAGCTAACGATCAATGTTACAAGCTAACTGATATTGCTTCCAGCTAACGGATATTTTAACCAGTTAACAAATATTGCAAACAACTAATGAACATTGCAAGCAGCTATCGCATATTTCAACCAGATAAGGAATATTACAACCAGTTTACAAACAATGCAGCCTCCTAACGAACGATGCAGCTAGCCAGCTTACAGTGCAACCAGCTAGATAACATTACAAACAGACAATGAATAAGAATTTGTAAATCTATAGTTATATGTTGCAACCGATTAGAAAACTTTGATCATTGAATGAACAAATCATACAGAGCACAGAGCACTTCGCGTCGGTGGAAAGGGTGTCCCATAAACGGAAGCCTTCATGATGAAATAAATACCTGTGTAAACACCGTCGTAAACAAGGTCGTATATCTCTCTTCGAAAATCAAATAACGAATCGATATAGCCTCATAACGACTTTTGCTTAATCAGCCAATCGGTTGTGGTCTCGGGGCGAAGTTTGAATAACAAGCAGTTTTACCTATCCATTAACAACCCTTCCCCTTTTCCCATTTTTTTTTCGTTTTAGCTTTTTTTTTTTTAAGTTCGAGTTTGACGTGAACAAATGATGCAACATCTTAGGAAGTTGCATTGACTTTATCATTTTGGTTGCATTTGACAGTTTCGGTGTTCATAAACTCAAGAAAGGTAGTGTGGTAAGTGGTTAGCTTCAGGTCTTTATTACATTTCGTCCAGGGTTCGTTCCCTGCACGTTTACTTTATTTTACTGCTGGGTTGTCTTTGGAAAAAAAAACTATTTCCTAGCCTAGTTTATTTTCGTTCATTTTTGTTTTGCACAATTTCGTACGACACATTTCCTCGTTAACGTAATTATAAAAAGTAAAAGAGTACTTCAGTTCAGTAATTTTGACGGGAACGGATCATGAGTCCTACCTATGAAATCTGTACCATACTTTGAAACTAGGGATGGGAACGAACATTCGAATATTCGAATAGCGGGTCGAATATTCGAATAGCAAAATAGTATTCGAATATTCGATTTTAATGAACCCATATTACTGTATGTTTACCATAAATTTTATTCAAAAATAATGTTGTTTTATTTTCATTTTCTTCCTCTAAACCGATCCCAAATATCGAAGAACGTGCCTAGCTCCCAGGTGCAGTTACGATGTTTTTACAACGTATGCCACACAGTAAAACACCTGTGACAAATTACCACATCTTTTGACAGTTTGCAAAACGATTAATTCCTAATTGTGATTATAGTCGATTTAGTCGGTTTTCAGCCGCTAAATCTAACACCTTAATGATCTGCACTTGCTCCTTATTATCCAAAACAAGTCAATCACGCTAATTGACAATTGTCAGTGTCAACCAATCCCGTAACTTGTTTGTCGTGAAATTAAACAATTACTCTTCAATAACCAATCGCAATCATGATTGCATATGCACGAAGACGAATCAAATAATGTGTTAGAAAGTATATTTTTCTTCAGAATAATTTGTCAAACTTATCTTCATTCTAATATCTACATCTATTCGATAAACATCACAATGTCTCCATCACGTGTCTGGAATTACTTTACTCGTTCTGCCGACAAGTCGAAGGCGACCTGTTACCTGTGTAACCAGGACTTTGTATTCAAGAATACAACATCCAACCTACTGATAGTGCACGTACATGTATACAGATATCGGCTATACACAAAAGGGTTGAACAGAGGACTAGTGTACTAGTATTCGGACATGCAGACATTCGGACATCAAAACGAATTCTAAAATCGAATATTCGAATATATTCGAATAGTTTTAGTCGAATATTCGAATAGTGATTTCACTATTCGTTCCCATCCCTATTTGAAACACATGTCTATTTTTCATTCACAAAAATATAGTTACCTTGAGATTCAAGGGTCACGACAATTTTGTATACATGTACTTAAATGTTAACTTACGAATCGTTATGAGGCAGGCCCATGTATTATAACCATAGGGTGATGAGTTCCGTCTTTTTAGAGTTATACCTCGTAATCACATCTAGAAAAGCAATGTTTTATACAAGAAACATACAGAAAAAACACATAGAAAGAGAGATAATGGGAAAGAGAGAAGGAAAAAGAAATGAAAGAGAGAATGGAAGATTGAGAGAAGAGAGAGAGAAATAAAAGAGAGAGATAGATAGACAGAGATAGAGATATTGAAAAGACAGATAGAGATATTAAAAAGAAAGAAAGAAAGAAAGAAAGAAAGAAAGAAAGAAAGAAAGAAAGAAAGAAAGAAAGAAAGAAAAGAAAGAAAGAAAGAAAGAAAGAAAGAAAGAAAGAAAGAAAGAAAGAAAGAAAGAAAGAAAGAAAGAAAGAAAGAAAGAAAGAAAGAAAGAAAGAAAAGAAAGAAAGAAAGAAAGAAAGAAAGAAAGAGAAAGAAAGAAAGGAAGAAAGAAAGAACGAAAGAAAGAAAGAATGAGAGAGTGGGAAGGAAAGAGGGAGAGAAGCAAAGAAAGCGAAAACCGACGGAGGGATAGACAGAGTGAGAAACAAAGGGAGTTTATGAGCAAATCAAAAGAGAAACACAGATTCAGCCCTAGATAGGAATGGTGACAAGGTAGTTGGTGTGGGATTCAAACAGAATTACGAAATAAAGACTCAGGATAGGGTAAGATCGAAATAGAGAGAGAGTGATTGAGAAGCAGAGGTATGACGAATTGAGAGATGCAGGCAATAATGCAATAATGCAGTGATGCAAACGAGAGTAAAAATGAGTGGGAATCAGTAAAGGGACTAGGAGAATATCAACGGGTTAGATTAGAATGCAGAGAGATGGTACAAAGGTGCAGCCAGACAATTGTGCCGACGGTTGTCGGACGAAAAAGATAGAGTTTGGGGCGGACAGAGGTACGCACTGATGGATCCACAACGACTGAAGCGAATAAAAAGGAGGATAGGAATGTCCACAGTTAGAAAAAACTAACACCAACGAAAACAGACACACAACTGCTCTCATTACTTGTGCATAGAGCGTAATAATCTGCACGTCTGCACAATCCAGCAGCGTGCAACCTTGCGTGACTGCGGTTTATCAAGTTGCATTCCTAAATACGATACCGGAAAATTGCACAAATTATTAACACCGTCTGCCCTTATATGGTAATAAATTGAACGCTCAGTTGCAGCAAACATCCCGATGTTTTAACCCTTGTAGTGCTGGAACCGAATTGATGCTGATGCAAACAGGTTAAATCTAAGCCAGCCGCCAAGTAAATTGGCTGCTGGTCTGTGATCTAACCTATTTGCTGCTCTGAGTATATTTCCTCGTCAAAATAAAGCAGATATTTTAGGAATATTTTGGAAAGCAGATGACACAAAACACTATTTTTAGAAAATTACTCAGCATTTTAAGGGTTAATATGCAATGAGCCGAGGGTACGGGGTTCTACCAGTGTGAGTAGACGATGCGCTAGGTGGTATAAGCTAACTTTTAGCCCTTTTTTATTCTGTATAAAAATAGCCATTTTGGCCCTTCACAGTAAAATCCATGACAAGATTCAGAGTTAATCATCGTTGTTTCACTATTCCACACTCCGTACCATATCCGAAGATCAGCTCCTTTTTATCGCTACCGGCAATCTCTTTTTACCACCTCCAAAAATGCCGGGGTCAGCAAGGGGCCTCTTTCTTATCGCTTCGCCCTCCCCGAAAGTAGTTCTAGAAAAAAAGGTTTAGAACATGGCCAACATCCACCAAAGACCAAAAACAGCCGAAAAGCCCCACTCTTGTATCACAAAGGATATAATGAACACACCAAGTAACATTCTAAATTTTCATTAACTACTTTTTACTGCACAACGACCTCCCGAAATGAGTCCATAGTGTCTCTGACCTTTAGAAACCAAAACACGTGTCAGAATCAAATTACATACTTATACAATCGATAGGGGTCTTAACCTTAGAATGCTGGGTAATTTCATAATAATAGACTTTTATGTTGTCTGCTTTCCAAAACCTTGAACATCTGCTTAATCTTGATGAGGAAAGATACTCAGAGTAGCAAACAGGTTAGATCACAGGCCAGCCGCCAATTTACTTGGCGGTTGGTTGTGATCTTACCTGATTGCATAAGCATGAAGTCGGTTCCAGCACTATAAGGGTTACGATGCCCAATGGTTACGGTGCTGCCTTAAATGTACTGGATTCGTGGACTTAATGTTCGTTCCCGAGTAACTCGAAGGTCCTGGGTTCGTTGCCTTGTAACTCGAACGTCCTGGGTTCGTTGCCTTGTAAATCGAACGTCCTGGGTTCGTTGCCTTGTAAATCGAATGTCCTGGGTTCTGTTGATAGATCTATATACTATACTGTAGTGTGTGCTATTCTCACTATATTGTAATTATTATGGGTTCCGTTTGAAGTAATCAACAGGTTCGTTGCCTATAAACTCGAATGTCCGGGTTCGTTGCCTATAAACTCGAATGTCCGGGTTCGTTGCCTATTAACTCGAATGTCCAGGTCCGTTGCCTATAAACTCGAATGTCCGGGTTCGTCGCCTATAAACTCGAATGTCCGGGTTCGTTGCCTGTAAACTCGAATGTCCGGGTTCGTTGCCTGTAAACTCGAATGTCCGGGTTCGTTGCCTATAAACTCGAATGTCCGGGTTCGTTGCCTATAAACTCGAATGTCCTGGGTTCGTTGCCTATAAACTCGAATGTCCGGGTTCCTTGCCTATTAACTCGAATGTCCTGGGTTCGTTGCCTATAAACTCGAATGTCCGGGTTCGTTGCCTATAAACTCGAAAGTCCTGGGTTCGTTGCCTATAAACTCGAATGTCCGGGTTCGTTGCCTATAAACTCGAATGTCCGGGTTCGTTGCCTATTAACTCGAATGTCCTTGGTTCGTTGCCTATAAACTCGAATGTCCGGGTTCGTTGCCTATTGGATGTCTTTTGGCAAACAGATTCAGATTCGTCGCTCAGATCTTTTCAATCCAAGCAGTCGTTATATAACTGCAAAGTTATCAATAATGCGGTAAACCGCTTTCAAACCAAAATCTAATTAATACATAATATATAATACATATTATATTGTGAATGGTCCAAAAATAAAGGCGTATAACTGAAATCGTTCGTCGAAAACGGTCATATAACCAAATACGGTAAACATGAGTACACGTGTCAGTGTATAGGCATTCAGCAAAGACATTAGGGAGATTGGGATTTTAGAGTGTTGACTTGTATCTTTAATGTCCTGGTTTGCGGACTTGTACCTCGAAGGTCCCTGGTTCGTTGCCTTGTTACTGTAGGGTCCCGGATTCATAGACGTGTAACTCTAGGGTCCCAGGTGTGTTGCCTTGTAACTTAAGGGTCCTGGGTTCGTGGTCTTGTACCTCAAAGATCCTGGGTTGGAGCCGCATCGAAACCATTGGTCTTGCAGGGATGTCTTTTGGCAAGACGTTGCAGAGCCATAGCCCAGTTCTGACGAATCCCATGAAAGTCGTAAAACGTTTACAAACATATTGCCATGGTGGTCAACCGCATACAAATCAAGACCAACTTAATATAGTCCAAAATCAAACCTGTATAACTTAGATACATATAATTCGATGAAGTACAACTTGTTTATAAATGTTTAAAACGGTGCCCTAAACTTACATTCAAACACTTATATGTCGAAAAGGCCCTCTCAACCATTTGGAGTCTAATTTAGTTTTAACCGAGAAGATTTGTGAGTGTCTTCAAAGGGAAGGTAAGCCATTGTACGGATGATAGATGTTCACACTATGGTTTTTATGCCAGACATGGTGATGCGTTAACCCTTTACCAAACGCCAAATTTTCGACTGTCCGATATTGAAAGAGTTTGCAGACGACATTTCAAAATGTGATGAAATTGAGAAATAAATCGTCTGATAGGGCAGGAAAATGTGTTATGAAGAAGTGAACACCGGTATAAAAACCGAAATACCGCACCTTCCTCATTAATACCGAAGGGGTGCGGTCTTTTTTTGGTGTCTACACCGATCGCAAATGAATATTTAAAAAGCAGACTCTTAGCTAATATGAAAGCCGATTCTTGCAAGGGGTGGTGATATATTGAACATTACGGGTGGTGTAGTCAACACGAATTTGTTCTTTTTGTCCTAATTATGTTCTCATTATCTCTTATGTTTTCAAACTGAGCACTGTTTTCGCATTACTAAATGTGTTTATATGTATGTATTTACATGTATTGTCCATTTTTCATTTATGTGTATATGTTGTGATGACGATAAACCTCAAGTGTTCAAATCATGAAAAAAACTTCTGTTCCGATCTGTTCTGTACCGTTGTGATTCGTTCTCTACGTTTTATTATTTTCATATTGTTCGAATCAGTACATGTAATTCCCATCATCGTATTCATTAGGTTAACGTTTACTTACTCCTTTACGACTTTAAAGTTGTTTGTTAGAGACTCTTTTAGACGGGGGTTTGAGTCTTCTATTTATGATGTAAAAGATGAAAGAGAATGAATTATGTTTTCATGCGCATTGATTCGTGACACCCATTGAAACAGGATTATTAGTTGACTTGAATTAAGATGAGGCGCAATAGCACGCCAAAAAGGGACTTTACTTCTGCACGAAAAAATGACTATATAAAACTATATACAGGATGTGTAGGCTTAGATGAAACACTTGTCAGATTATCTTAGCATATGTGTATGTTAAGAAAAGTCAGTATTGTTTTTAACAAGAATTCTGAAACAATGCTTGAATGATTATTTAATCGGAGGCTGTCTTGAAACAGTGTGGGAGTCTTTCAGAAAAAACACAATGGAGCTTCCTGAATGACTTCTGTCTGTGTTTAAGCGCCCGTGTTAAGTTGTTAGTTGCCTGACATTCCACGATTATAACTCCTTTCACTATGGTCGCTTAAAACAAGATTGGTGGTATAAATAATGCTCCTTTTAAAGTAATATACAAGTCTCATGCGATAAAGCTGACTTTGTGTTTGAACCTACATAACTGACGATGTTTATTTGAATACCACGAACACATGTATTTACGAACACCCTTGGTACCGTTTTATTAATCAACGTAAGGAAAATATTTGCGTTAGTCAAAACTGAAAAACATGGATAAAATCTTAAATGAAAGTGCAATATAATAATATCACACGTCATTGGAAGCGTCTCAGACAGACGATTCCAATGATGCGTTACTTTGCTATATTGCCTTGAGGAAATGAACCTACACAAACCTCAAGCATACAATGTCTTATACAACGGTGCCCGGTTTTCTAAGGTCGTGGCTTAAAGATTTATTGAAAAGACTTTCTCACAGTTTGATGTACGCTCATGGCCACATGCTATGCAACATACAAAAGATATCCCAGTGTGCCTACATGGCCGTTGAAGCATGAAAACATACCTCGACGCTTGAGAAAAGGGTCCCCGGTTTTAATAAGTTGGTCGAATAAGGTTCAGTGGTACAAAAGGGCTGAAAATGAAAATGTTTCCCATTGTTTAGATTTTTTCGACGATAGATTTACACCATGCATATACGAATGTCAAGCTGAAGGGACCTAATGAAAATATTCGACATATAGAGAGTTCGACATATAGATGTCTCGAATATAAAGACATAGAGATAAAGACCAACGGATTCGGGAACTCGTAAATACTTCGACATAAAGAGGAGCTCGACAGTCAGATATTCGAGGTACAGATATTCTTCTGTGTATACGTAGGGATTTTTGTTGTAGCTGGCAGACATTAACGTATAGGGGCATTTGAAGAAATGTCATATCAATTCCCCCTTCGCCCCAGCAAATGGATGACAGAATGGTGCAAAAAATTAAGAATACTGGTTCTTAATTCAAATGGTGGCTCAATGATATTTGATTTGTACTTGAAGAGTTTAATTTTGAATTAATTTTATAACAATCGATCTAAATCGATAAGTATCATCAAAAGGCAAATATGTATTTCTTCATCAATTGATGTGTTAACCTATGGTCCAATGCTACTTTAGTATTATAAGTTGAGAAGGGTATGTGTACATTAAAATTTCAGGTTAAACATTATTCTGAAACTTTATGACAATCAAGCATTTATGGGATGTCGAAAGCCCATAAAACATGATAAAAATCATCACATGTACGTAAATAGGTAAATAGTAACATGCTTTAGAAGTTAAACGGATATACATTTGTGTCAATTGAGATCCATCTGAGACGACCAACCTTACCCCTTATAATGCTGTAACCAAAGTCATGCTTATGTAGGTTAGATCCTGGCCTGCCGCCAAGTAAGTTGGTGGATGGCCTGTGATCTAACCTGTTTGCTACTCTGAGGATCTTTCCTCATCAAAATTAATCAAACTTTTAAGGTTTCAGAAAGCAGACCACACAGTAATCAATTTCAAGAAAAATACCTAGCATTCTAAAGGTTAACATAGGATACTCTGTAATAAAGCCATGCCTTGCATTCTAAGGGTTAACATAGGATACTCTGTAATAAAGCCATGCCTAGCATTCTAAGGGTTAACAATGGATTCTCTGTAATAAAGCCATGCCTAGCATTCTAGGGGTTAACATAGGATACTCTGTAATAAAGCCATGCCCAACATTCTAAGGGTTAACATGGGATACTCTGTAATAAAGCCATACCTAGCATTCTAAGGGTTAACATAGGATACTCTGTAATAAAGCCATACCTAGCATTCTAAGGGTTAACATAGGATACTCTGTAATAAAGCCATGCCTAGCATTCTAGGGGTTTACATAGGATACTCTGTAATAAAGCCATGTCTAGCATTCTAAGGTTTAACATAGGATACTCTGTAATAAAGCCATGCCTAGCATTCTAAGGTTTAACATAGGATACTCTGTAATAAAGCCATGTCTAGCATTCTAAGGGTTAACATAGGATACTCTGTAATAAAGCCATGTCTTGCATTCTAGTGGTTAACATAGGATACTCTGTAATAAAGCCATGTCTTGCATTCTAGTGGTTAACATAGGATACTCTGTAATAAAGCCATGCCTAGCATTCTAAGGGTTAACATAGGATACTCTGTAATAAAGCCATGCCTAGCATTCTAAGGGTTAACATAGGATACTCTGTAATAAAGCCATACCTAGCATTCTAGGGGTTAACATAGGATACTCTGTAATAAAACCATGTCTAGCATTCTAGGGGTTAACATATGATACTCTGTAATAAAGCCATGCCTAGCATACTAGGAGTTAACATAGGATACTCGGTAATAAAGCCATGTCTAGCATTCTAAGGGTTAACATAGGATACTCTGTAATAAAGCCATGTCTAGCATTCTAAGGGTTAACATAGGATACTCTGTAATAAAGCCATGCCTAGCATTCTAAGGGTTAACATAGGATACTCTGTAATAAAGCCATGCCTAGCATTCTAAGGGTTAACATAGGATACTCTGTAATAAAGCCATACCTAGCATTCTAAGGGGATTAACCATAGGATACTCTGTAATAAAGCCATGCCTAGCATTCTAAGGGTTAACATAGGATACTCTGTAATAAAGCCATACCTAGCATTCTAATTCTAAAGGTTAACATAGGATACTCTGTAATAAAGCCATACCTAGCATTCTAAGGGTTAACATAGGATACTCTGTAATAAAGCCATGCCTAGCATTCTAGGGGTTAACATAGGATACTCTGTAATAAAGCCATGCCTAGCATTCTAAGGGTTAACATAGGATACTCTGTAATAAAGCCATGTCTAGCATTCAAGGGTTAACATAGGATACTCTGTAATAAAGCCATACTAGCATTCTAAGGGTTAACATAGGATACTCTGTAATAAAGCCATACCTAACATTCTAAGGGTTAACATAGGATACTCTGTAATAAAGCCATACCTAACATTCTAAGGGTTAACATAGGATACTCTGTAATAAAGCCATACCTAACATTCTAAGGGTTAACATAGGATACTCTGTAATAAAGCCATACCTAACATTCTAAGGGTTAACATAGGATACTCTGTAATAAAGCCATACCTAACATTCTAAGGGTTAACATAGGATACTCTGTAATATTGGATACAATTTTTGAAGTCAAGTATTACAACGTTACCTATTATGTTGAATGTTGAGTATGTAAGAGTTTTGGTACATGAGTATGTCGAATCTTACATTGGATCAGTTTACTTTACATTGATCTGTTGATTGACTGTGGAGCATCATGCAAAGTATTCCCGTATTATTTAAAGACAATATCACTCTGATGGGTCCTTTTATCTTTGAATCAACGGAAACTAAGAGTTTCTGAAACTGAACACATTAAAAGATAACTGACGTTTTAGAGGACAAAACCCGTAAACATTTTGTTAAAGATCGTTGCACTTTGTTCGTTTAGCGCTAATAACGTTTTTGGAGACAAGAGCGTTCTAATGAATCTTCTTTATATGGGCCGTGTCACGCGAAAAGGGGCACTCGGACATATAAAAAAAAGCGCTGACTCAGCTCTATCTTAGCGCTATTATTCCAGCATCTAGTCACGAAAGTTATCATTTGTATTTATTTAAAGGTATAACTGGATGTCCTCTAAGATGGCAAACAGTGTAGCCCCGGACCAGCCGCCACGTCAGTGACGTGGCGGCTGGTCTGGGGCTACACTGTTTGCTTTGTCCGAGTGCCCCTTTTCGCGTGACGTGGCCCATATAGTTATTGCGATAAACATTAGTTTCCAGCATGAGGTTTCCAAATTATACCACGCATGCGTATATCATCTGATAGAGCTTTACTTATAGACTAAATGAGCAGTTTTTCCCCAAGTTTGTGACAGGAGCATACTAGTGAGTATTCACAAAATATCCGATGCAATAGACAACAGTATCAAGGAAGTGGTTTCTAAAGTATATTGCGCATGCGTATATCAACCGGTACAGCTCTACATGTAGAGTGCTTGATCAGTTATCCTCACACTCATAAAATGTTTATCTTTGTTTGTCTTAGATGGATTGTGATGGAATATTGAAGCTTATCAAAATATAACTCTCAATGACTGCTTCCTCGACACTAAACAACAACTCGCGCCGATTTGTCGGCTAGTCTCCATATACGTTGCGTCATCGATTTGTTAATTTAAAGATGAAACTGACATAGTAAAGTATGGAAAAAGAGGTATCGGGTTCGTGATTCTTACTAATAAGGTTTTTATCCTTACCAATTAGGTTTCTTCTCTTACAAATAAGGTTTTTATCCTTACCAATTAGGTTTCTACTCTTACAAATAAGGTTTTTATCCTTACCAATTAGGTTTCTACTCTTACAAATAAGGTTTTTATCCTTACCAATTAGGTTTCTACTCTTACAAATAAGGTTTCAATCCTTACCAATAAGTTTCTCCTAAGAAAGAAGTAGACGCCTAGACGGCTTTGAAGGAATATCGTGCAGCAATTGATGACATACCAGGAACATGGGTAAATGTGCTGATATTCGCAATATGACTAAATAAATGTTGAAAACGGCATACACCATACATCAACCAATGTCTTATTGGTATATAACAGCTTGGCGACAAGACATGTTTTACGACAGTTTAATGGGCTCGTAAGTAACGCATCGCAGTAATATTACTGTCGAGATATGCTAACTAACGCATGTTAACATCGCCCTACTGCAAACGTGGTGTGACTTTACAATCGACTCTTTATCACGTTATTACGACTTTTATTCATTCATTTGAGATGCAACGTTTCTTTTTATCACTTTCATCACTTAGCGACAATCATTTACACCTTTTCATGCTTGAAGTCCAACTTTTGATGATTTTTTGTAAAAGGGGATTGTAGTGCGACCGAGTAAGCCTACAGTCGGTTTCCTTTGGATGCAGAGAATACAGATACGGATACTTTATTAAGATGTAAACTAACAAAGTTTGGTTTCATATGAAAAGCTTTACCTATCACATAACCCAAATACTACAAAACAGCATGGACAATGAAACGATCCTGATTCAATGGAATATTGTTTATACGTCATAAAACCGAGAATATATGAATAAAAAGGCTTGTATGTAAGAACCAATGTAGGCGTTGACATCTGTAATATTGTACCTGTTCAAGTTTAATATTAATTACCGTCTCCAGGTGCGAAATTCGTAAATCGCTTATGCAAGAGGCACGGCTATTTTGTGTTTCACAACTACTAATGGTTCTTCAACTGTAAATTGTTTTTCTTCTATTCTCCTTCTTATAGGAACGTAATTAGCTCAATTTGTAATGGTGGTGGCGCACATGTTATCATGTCCAAAATTGTTTAAAAACTATTTACGGTGTCATGTCCGTGTAGAAACGGCAGATTACCCCCCGCGAGGAGTAATCTGAAGCTTTCTGGGATGAGTGAAGACACTATGCTGGTTGTTAAAAGGTTCCTCTTTCGCACTGTCCTAGGGAAGAACGAGTTGGTTAGTATAGTAAATCACCAGTAAAGCACTCCTGAAAGAGAAATATGCTAGCCTCTTTCTTTTCTTTCCGTTTTGTATGAACGTGTCAGCTAATATGTCTACCAGCTTGTTGTGGAGTTTGTAAATCATTGAGAACCTGATTTGATTTCCACGTAGTTCGAAGGACTCCTAGGATAGGTCTTACATAATAATGGATACACAACCTGAACTTTCTGTTGAAAAAATAGTTAAACACAAAGCGGGGTGCCCTGAGCTTGACATTTTCAATAGGTTTGGTATATTTCTGATGATGTGGATCCCAAAAAGCTGCTTCGTATTCAAGGGTGATCAAGGGCTCATAAATCAAAGTATATCAAAATTCACTTATATATGGAAATGATGAATATCAAATGACAAAACGACTTTTATGTTATGACATCTCTTTGATGTACACATCGTATGTCCTTCTACGAAATTGACAGCATCGCAATGAAAGAATGGAGATCTGAAACATGGACCAATAAAAAGATCTGAGGTAGGGCTAGAAAATATGTAACACTTTATTTTTTTGAACAGTACACACGTCCATAACACAAATGAAATGTCACTAATGTGCACGTACATGTATTGTTCATTTTACAACACCATACCCCATTTGGAGTGGTGTGACTGGTAATGTACAAACAGTCAGGCAACCACTTTCAAGCTTGGGAAGTCATCTTGCTTTTGATGTTTTGGATTGAAACCATCTTGACAAAAGAGGTAAATTGCTCGTTATGATTTAACAGCTTGACGGACGGAGTGTTACAATAAACATTTCGATAAACTTTCAAATTTACGTAAGTCGCGAATTGATTGGTAAATATGTGTTGAAATCGGCTAAATTCTAAATTACATATAAGAAGCAAAGCTGATAGTGAATCATAGATAACACACATGCATTAACGTTTATTGAATGAATTTCAAGCTTAACTATTAACGCATTGCATTGCCATTTTCTTCATAAGTATATACTACAATACTACGATTAACAAGTAAAGGCAAAATAGTTCGTCCTATCACTAGATCTGGCGCTCCCCATTTGGGGAGCTTACTTACAAATGAGTCTTCATTTGCAATCTCCTAGTGCAATCAACATCATTTGGTCCGACCATGTGCAGAAAATGTGTCATGAGGAAAGACATGAGTCAAGTTTTGATAAAGTTAATAAAATAAAATGAGAGGTGAGAATCAAACATCTAGGTCCGCGCGAGAAAAGCAATGCCTTAAGCAGACAGTTGGTTTTATTTTGCCGTTTTTACCAAACAATTACACCCAATGTCATCGTTATCTTTTACATTCGGATCCGGCTAAGTGCAAATCGTTTCAACAACAACCTACGACGAGCCCATATTGCAAAAAGCAAATCGTTTAACCAAATCCATTATGCCCACGTATTTGTGGTAAGACCTCCCAGGTTGAGGTGGGGGTTTCGAAAACGTATCTGTTTGTGTGGCAAGAGGGAAGATAATATAGGTCGTGGGTTCAAGCTGGGAAGGCTTAAATGAATTAACAGAAAAGTCGTTCATTATCCCGTATTGATTGCTTTCCATATCCAAATCATTTGCCGTCAAAATCGGCATGAAAGTGTCGAAACTTCTCCTAGATGTGTCACGTATAATATTTCAAAACTCTATTAAACCCAGAAATGTATTTGACAATCGACATATCGTTGGCAATGTTTAGATGCTCTAGTCACAGACGTAATATAGAACTTGGTAGGCATTTAATATAAATAGAGAGGACCGAATCTGTCTTCATTGTTTCTCGACTAGGGATCTTCTTCTCTTAGAAGACGAGTATCATGTGTTCTTCATTTGTACATGGTTTGAATATTATAGAAATGTGTATCTATATAGTTGGTATTCTGGTAATAGAGAGCGACATGATTTTCACATTCTACTCCAGACTTCCAACGATATATATGAGAAAACTGGCAATTTATGTTTCGAAAATCATGGCAAAAATAGGTAAAAAAGATGAATCTTAGTGACCACATATTACATTTACTATTTTTCTCAAAGTATTATATTTACTTCAATAGATGTAGGGACTAAACACAACTTAATATGTTCATATGTTATTTTGTATTTTGGGCCGGAGGCCTTTGTTTACAAATGAGATTTCTGTATTCTGCAGAGATGACATAATTCAAATGTAAAACTTCTACATTACGCTTTTCGATGCAGCCCTTCTCGAATTTCCATTGAAATAGGACTAAATTCCATGGTAGGTATGAATCTGTTTCTGGAGCTGACCAAGCCTGGTAGAACCATTGGTTTACCGTTGATAATTAGGGAATCTTCCTTTCATAAAAGAGCAGGGTAAGGTTTTGCTAAACATTTAAGTTTAAATCATCATTTCCCCTTCATTTCACTATTGAGAGAAGTAATATTGCAAAGTTAAACGTCATTGGAAGCGTCTCTCCGAGACGCTTCCAATGACGTGTCACATTGCAATATTGTACATTTTAGACACCTCGAAGCACGTGGTACAGAACCACAAAAACACGTTTACTCAACAATCTGTTTGTGACAGTGAAAACTAACTAGTCACCAGGTAGAGATATCGATAATATTCGATGGTCTGACAATCGACACCTCGAAGAAAATTCCTATATTGCAAGAAAACTTGCTAAAAAGACGACCGCAGTCCTCGGAGTTTAAACGTCCGCCATTACGCTTGTCACTGACTGCGCATGCGCGAACCACATATTATTTTGCAATCGTATCTACTCGGCAATCCCCGTAACAAGTCGGTAGATATACCTCGTAGGCAGTACATGAATACACCAGAAATCCTGGGGTAATTCGCCTTATTTCCGGCGGATAACGCAAAATGCACACAGGCACTAAATATGTATTTAAATACACACAAATTGGTTATATAACACAATCGAATGTTTTTTTACCCTTTTCATTAAAGATGATCATATCAACACATCTTTGTTTCATATTTTGCCAATCAGCTCTTTTCGGCAATCCCCGGCTTGTGACGGGGATTGCCGAGTTGATACGATTGGCCCTTCGTTGCTGACCTACTTTCAAAAATGGCTCCCCATTACCTCCGAGGTTATTTTAAGAAATGGCCGAGGTGTTCCGAATGATCATTTTGTAACCGAACGAAAATATCGTTATCATCATAAAATATCCATGCATATTGAACTTGACTTACGCAGATATTCCCATGAAATCGTTTAAAAAACAAGGACAGCCAATGACTTACATGTGCTTTGCACTCTTTCCGCATGACCAAAAAGAAAACCTTTAAAATAGTAAATGCATTCCATTAGCAGCCTTTGCGTTACGTTTTTTCTTGAACTTGACTTTCGCAAATATTCTCATGAAGTCGTTTAGAAAACAAGGGATACCCATGACTTACATGAGCGTTTACGCTCCTTTCGCTTGACCAAAAAGAAAACCTTTTAAATGCATTATGTTAGCAGCCCTTGAGGTTCGTGATTCTTCTTCTGAAACATTTCTTGAAGCATTGGCTGTTGTCGTCGACTGAATTTTTTGTTTAGCTCCTTTCCCAAAGAAGCATTTTCTGCAGCATGCTCGTTTAGAGCAATTTTCCTTTTCCCATCCTGTTTTCTTAAGTCGTCTGCAACAAAGTGGTCGAATGTCGTTATTGTTTGGGAAAGGGTTAAGGCATGTGCCCTAATATAGCTTATCTATCCTGATATGCGGTTCGGGTTATGAAATACTCCTATTTTTTTTTAACTAATTGACACACTAATTGTGGCAACCGAAGATTGTGCGGACATGTCGAAATCGCATTGAATGCGGAGTATCTGCGAAAACAGATTATACTAGGCAAACATTTAACTGCCGCCTGCAAACAGATGTAAACCCCTGCCTGTCGTAAACTACTAAACGTTCTATCGCTTATGTAAGGATGATGGAGACGCAAGCTTAACCCATTACCAAACAATAACGAAATTTGATCAATTGTTGTAGACTACTCTTAGAAAACATTGTGGGAAAAGAAGAAATTGCTTTTCCTTTTCCACTATGTATTTTGCCCTATCAGAATATTATTTTACAATTTCATCACATTTTGAAATGTCGCCTGCAAATTCTTTCAATTTGGAGCACTCGAAAATTTGGCGTTTGGTAAGGGTTTAAGGGACATTTATCAACGAAAAATATCAACACTGTTTGCGCGTTCAGTTCGGGAAATCTTCAAAGCAATTGATTATATCTTGGGAAACGCTGTCCTGTTACGAACTCTTTCGATGTGTTTTTAAGTGAAATTTTACGCTGTCTTCCACATTTTTTCATGTAACCCTTCACCAAACGCCATATTTTCGACTGTCCCAAATTGAAAGAGCTGGCAGACGACATTCCAAAATGTGATGAAATTTGACTTTAATCTTCTGAGAAGGCAGAAAACATTGTGGGAAAGAGGAAATTGCTCGTAAAGATTAATTTCTCCTTTTCCCGCGATGTTTTCCAGAGTCGTCTGCAACAAAGTTGTTGAAAGTCGCAATTGTTTGGTAATGGATTAAGGACATTATTTTATCAATGAAAACCCAACCCTATCTGCGAGTTCAATTCGGGATGTTTTCAAAGCAATTGATTTTATCTTGGGAAACACTGTCGAATAATTACGAACTCTTTCGATAAGTTTTAGGTGAAATGTTACGTTGTCTTCCACACGTTTCCATTTAAGCCTTTTCCAAACATCAAATTTTCGACTGTCCGAAATTGAAAGAGATTGCAGACGACATTCCAAAATTTGATGAAATGGAAAAATAATCTTCTGATAGAGCAAAAAAACATTGTGGGTCGTCTGCAGCACATTGGTCAAATGTCGTTTTTGTTTGCTAATGGGTTAAATCGCTTCGCAAGTAAGCTCCCTTATAGATAGAATCGCTCTGTTCCAAACTCTAAGATAGTTCATTGAAAAAGAAAACTTTGCTATGTTGTTTTTGAAGAGTTTTATTCAAGTCTCTGTTAAAATTGCAACAAAACAATAAAAACCTAGGGTTCAGAGACATGTGCCAACTAGGGACTCTAGAAACAGACAAGTTGTTTAGTAGGCTAAAATATAGGCATGTTTTATTCAGCGAGTTTCGATTTTAATCCTATTTATCTATCTTTACCCTTTTGTCAATGGTAAGACTACAAATATTAGGCTTGCAGCCAGATTAAATATGTCTTCATACTTGACGTATCGATATACAAAGCAGCATGTACTTGATCGTTGAAAGCAATGTGGTATAGTGAGAATTTAACCATCACTACAATGTTTTGTGATTTTATCTGCTCGAAAGAAGAATAGAATCGTATGCATTAAGATGCGTGTTATCTTAGTCTAACATGGCTTATTTTCATTAGCTGGCGTTGTTCACTCGACAATTAAATCGATTATTTCATGCTATTAGTGTCACTCCTAAACGCATTCTTTTGAATCTAAATTTCTAAAAGATTTCGTTTGAAAGCAATTAGAGATTACAGGTACAGTACATGAACAATTTTGTTTTTTCTCTTTGTAATGAAATACATGAAAATGGCTCTGAAGGCAGAAAGAAATTATCGCTAAGAACACTTTCTCCTTTTGACACAATGGTTTCTTAACGCTTCTGTTTCAGGTGCGTCATAAAGAGCTATTATTAGACTAACCTTTGTTGTTTTCATGTGGGAAAGCAGTAAGTACATTGCCTCCGATCGTGGAAACACCAGGGTAGCGTTTTTACTAACCACATCATGCTAAGAACGGGCGATAAGTTCAAAACAACATACTTCTAAGTTCAAAAATGAAAAGGCAATATTGCTCTCCTCTCCGAGACGCCACTTGGGACGCATCACATAAGACTAGATTATTAACAACTTTCCAAATCCGCTTTTAACCGTACATCAATTATTTGTATTGTAGATACTGTAAACCGTTTAAACGGATTTATTTCGAGCGTAAACAACGAGCTAAACTTGGAATAAAATGAGCTCTTAGATACCATCGTCATGTGAGTCTTCGCAAACATTTAACCACTTTAGTCACATGGCATAAGCAAAGTACATGAGAAGGAATTCCTGCGTGTATTTATAAACTGGCTTTCCCATAGAAGCATTGACAGGGGCGTGAAAGCTTTAGTTACATTATCTAACGAATAACGGAATTTCTGTAACTTTGAAGTAAAGAAGTTAAAAAGACCATTGGTTTAGTAACAATTATTGTTGATATCAAACAACGTTTATAACTCCCTAAGCACAAATCTCTGACCTAGTCCCTTTAAGCGTCTTTGACATCAGAGCCCTACCCTCGTTACAAAACTGGAAAATGTTGGTACGGCAATGACGAAAGGGACCAAAAGACTTCCCGATACTTTGAGAGCCCACGAACTGAACACTTTCTTCTTTGTCTATGTACAAATCTGTCAGACCAAAGAGGGTCTCATTCAGACCTCAGGGATTTCAGTCAGTGAAGGGCCTAGGGCCAACGAAGTTTCGTGAAGTCTGGACTCACCCATATGGGACCTGTATCAGTAATTTACAATAACTTTAACTAACTATAACTATTACCTATACAGAAATATACCGTACACAAGTTGATAATGATTCAAGGCTATATTAAAGCTACCCCCAGTCTCATAACCTATGTAAGAATATACCGTACAAAAGCGTTATCGGTACTGTTATATGTTTCTTTTCCCTTCTCATGTCGATATGTTTGCACATACACCTGTATCAAGGGTTTATGAACGGGGGGGGGGGGGGGGGGGGGGGGGGTTTATATCCTAATCTGTAATTTCGGGTGGAGTCCATGTCAGCAGTTTTAACATGATCAATGGGCCCTGGTCGTTACGATACGTGCATCCCTGCCAGGTATGCTAAGCCGCTTATTGGATAACAGTTCACAGCTCAGTGTGACGAACTTTGGGGTGTGGCATAGTTTTCGTAGGTAAAACCAGAATGTCGAATCAATTTATACTTACTTATAGACCTTGAGCCAGAAAGGCCCTCCTCCCCCAGGGGGAATTTTGAAGATTATGTTTTTCTTGACCCTCTAGCTATAAGGCATAAGCAGACGACAGATTGCAAAGTTCCGTTGGGGCTTTACGGAGTTATGGGAGAAAACCTTTTTCTTTGATATTTTGATATTTAGTATGTGACATCAAATACTGGTCCTCTACCAAGTTTGTTCAAATCATGACCGCTGGCAATCGGAACTACTCGGGTATTTCCGTGAGCTGTGAAATACACCTCGGACATAAGTGTAGGGTTACAATTTTTCGGGTAAATCGGCATCCGCCAATGAACACCTTTTCTAAGCGTGCATGTTAAGTAGTTCAATGTGTATGGAAGTGTTGGACATCCTTTTTAATCACTTTTGATCAGTAACTCATACCAAATGGCGAACTTGTTGTTGTGACATGTATACTTATTTCCTCAATCAAATTCAACGACTTTTTGGATTTTACATTCAAGATCTATTTTTAGAAACGAAAGAAAGTGACGTCATTCTCGCGGGAAACAATATGGCGTCATCCCTATTATTTCAGAGGTGCTTTCTATTGGATAAACCCTATGTGTTCAGATCGGACCGCTGGGCCAAATATGGCCCTGCCATAGTGGCTTATCAGTTTACATTGCCTTAATTATGTTAAAAAGGGTTTAAAAATCTTCGTTTTCTTAAGATCCATTTGACCTGGAGTTTTTTGGTATGTAGCATTACCTATTGGTCCTCTTGAAAATTTGATAAGATGATGACCTTTGGGCCTTAAATGGCCCCGCCCTAAGGGGCTTATCAGTTTAACATAGCCTTATATAGGAAAATATCTAAAAATCTTCTCCTCTGGAACCATGAGGCCTAGAGCTTTGATATTTGGTATGTAACATCATATACTGGTCCCCTACCAGGTTTGTTCAAATCATGACCGCTGGGCAAAAAAAGTGTTATTAGTATTTGTGACGTCCCCAGGGAAAACCGGGATAATTGCGAAAATGACGTTACTCAAGTGATCGCGGTTTAAATTTTTGACACGATTTGAAAAATGACTTCAAACAGCCTATAACAACGAAAAAGCACACCCCCGTTTTATGATTCATCAATTGTTTTTTGTTTTTATCCTTGCTTTTTATGATGAAGTTTGTCTTGCGTTCAATTAGGGGAAACGCTTGCGGAAAATCGTTTGTCTCAAAGAAACAATTGATGAACAAAATGAACGATGACCGATTTCAAAATCTTCTATCTAACTAAAAGATAAACTATTGTAGAAATTCATACAAATACCTGTATCAGTAACCATTATTGACAGGGATTTGTAAAATCAGTCATTTTCTTTTTTTTTCCCAATGATGTCCAAATGCCTTTTCAAACAAGTACATTTTCATTCAAATTCACTATACAACCATTATACGTACAAGCGTAAAAGCGATTTGGCATTAAACGAAGAAGTGTATCAAAGTCAGATTTCGCCAACCCTGATAGGTACGCTAAAGTCCGAATTGCTAATATCGGAAAGAAGTTCTTAGCGTGTTACCTTTTTCACTGTCCTAGAAAAAGACACCATTCGGATGCACAGCTACGTGAAGTGTCCTGTTTACATTCCGAGGGTTCATTGCAATACTATAGTAAGTGCTTTATCTTTGTGAAGTATTTACTATAGTCTTGCATTGAACCCTCTATACATGCTTGGTAAGATTATATCGTGGGCGTAAATTGCACAGACTTGTCTGAGGATTGCATTTTAATCTACAGATAATCCCACAGAGCGCAGGTCCTGGTGCAAAACCTACTTGTTGGGTTTTTGAAATCAAATCACATGGCCGCTCTCAGTGTGCGTTCAAATTCTGGTACCATTGATATGGACTTTGATAAGAGGTAGCATCCTTGCTGTCAATTTGCTTGTCAGTTAAGACTGACTGACACTTATAGCCATTTATCTATGGGGATCTTTGTTCATTTTTGATGGGCGAGGAATTGCGATAAAGCTAAAATATAATGGACCAAATTAAAAAATCCAGTAAAAAATACCACTTTATCACATGCAGAAGTCTAGATTGAAGTCACGTATTTGTTCGTTTGATTTCTTGCATTGGGGACGCACATCGCAACAAAATTTCTCGAAATTTAAGAAATCCAAAGCAACCTAACTTATTCGACATTTACCATCTAATAATTATGTTTATAATGGGAAGACAGTCGTTGGTTAAAACTATATATTGTGCAGAATAAATTTGGACATTCTATGAGCAAGGATAGATGAGTTGTAGATGTATTGCTTTCTGTAATATGACTTAAACGCGGATGGAATTGATTTAAATCTAATACAATGATAAATTGATAAATCTAATACAATGATAAATTGATAAATCTAATACAATGATAAATTGATAAATTGCGCCAAGTGAACAATCATACCCTTTTGTCACAAAAGTTTCTATCGAATAGCACAACAAAGTGGACTTTATTTACTTATCTAAAATTATCTTTATTCTGTTTGTCTTTAAGCATTTCTTTCGTGTGCCGTTGAATCAATTTGGACGATCGCAAATTCTCATATCAGCGAATGGCAAGAGCCATTGTAGGCCAATATAAATAGCGATTGTTTGATATTCATAGACATGTGTGCTTTTCCTATCAATTTGGACTATCTCAAATTCACCTATCGGTGAATGCTCAGAGATAGCCATGCCAAGCACCATTCTAGGCCAATACAGATAGCAATTCTTTGACATATTTAGACATGTACATGTTTCCAGTGTCATAGAAAGACAATGGCGGGGTTAACGTACGGTGTATATTTCATGGTCGGAATAGCCATATGCTGTGCTATTGGTAGCGCTTGGTCCGAACCTTAACCAGGAGGGGATCTTGTCGAAGAGTTGATACATCGGCTAGAACGTGTTGAGGCAATACAAAGGTTTGTGATCGAAAATACTTTTCATTCGAAAAGATAAATTCGTGCTTTTGTAGCAGTTACCCATAGGTTTAAGGAATGGGAATCTTGAACAAAACAGATCAGACCATAAATGCTATTGCCTTTTACAAAGTATATCATCATAAAATATAACACAATCAAAGTAAACAAGCATACAAGCTAACGGTCTACTTGTTCGAAATATAAATTATTTTCAAATCGCCACATATAATGAATGATCCATTGGCATACGATTTCTCGTTGGATTACTTTTTGTCTCATTACAATACTCTATGATATACGAAAAAAGGCCACCGGATGCTTAACACATTTTTCTAATTTTAGAATAAATCTAGGATCGACGGCATTCTCTATTATGAAAACAAAAGTTTACTTAAGCCAAGGATATGGCTAGTTCTGGAATTCTACTAGTTTTCAGTCAATCAACCTTGATTTTTGAGTCACTCACTCAACCATAGAGATCCCTTTCAGAATCGACGGTCATGTGCATGCTGCAATCGTGTAAAAGCAGATCTCATAAATCTTTGACTTTTTCAGTGTTCAGGTGACTGTAAAAAGTATTCGCTTTCCAATTTAACTGTGGCATGGAGGAAATGGAAAGGACTCCTACCTTTCGTCAGACGGATGTTTTCCTTTCAATATTGAAAATTAGCAAACCATCCCTATGAAAGGTTACCAAAGGTACAATGTTGTAAGTGCCAGTGACAGTAAACCATTATCAAATGGCAAGGGACGAAAGTGCTTTGCAATAATTTCTCAAAACAATCAGGTAAAACAACGAGTAAAATGAATTGGCAATAATAAGAACTATTAGTTCACATAATAGTCTCAATTTATTGCGCTGAAATGACATCGTAAAGGGTGAATTTAATGCAGTGCGAATCTACCTGGGGTATCTATAATGCGTGGGTAATTTTCACGCGTAACCGGCACTACCAAATCAGCAGATTTAGCGAACGCCATTCTATCGAACGAAATCTCAACATTTTTAAATCTGCGGTCATCGGCGATATGCCTTCGAAAAGAGCTTCGAAAAGGGTTAAAAAGGTGACATCAACACCGTATGCGAAGCCAACCACTACAAGAAGGATCGATGAAGAACAGGAGTTGGTGCAATTGTCTTCGGAGGCGAAGACACAGCAAGGTAACGTGTTTTCGAGTATCGTCGAAAACGATGGCGTGAATAGCCAGATGCAATCCCTCGATTTCACAGGTAATGTAATCAAATGCGTTGATGATGACATGGCCTTGCACATATCCGCTGATCTGAAATCGAAAATACTGGCTGGGGAGTACGTAAATCTGGCGGCGCTACTCCGCAAAGACGGGTCTAATGCAGGCCGGGGATCGACCCTTACCCTTAGTGATCAGGGCCAGATTGAGGTGGTTCAAAAGCAAAGTCGCTCTATAAATAACATTAATGAATGGACCGACGCCTTCATCCTGTTCATGTCAGTTTACACCAAAAAGTATCTTGTGAAAACTGGTGAGTTGTTGCAATACATGTCGGTTATTAGAGAGGCAGAGGCACGGTCTGGGGGCACAATGGGTTGGCGTATCTACGATGAGAATTTTCGTTTGAGACAGGCAATTAATCCTGTATCATCATTCATGGGCTAAAATTAATGCAGATCTTTGGCTTAGAACGATGTCTATGTCTGCCCCTTTTTCAAAATTTGTCCCAAGTCAATATGCAGGTAAACAAAACTCGCAAATGCGGGCAGGTTTGTGTTACGACTACAACTCTGCAAGGGGTTGTCGCTTCGCTAATTGTAAGTTTAAACACATTTGTATATTATGTAAAGGGGAATATTCGCAAACAAAATGCAACCAGAACCAAATTCCGCAGAGAACGCCCTTTCGTAGGTAAAGTACCACAGATTTTGCTGCGGCATGGTTATAGAGCTGATGTTATTAATTTTAATTTTGAATTGGGTTTAACACCAGTCAATTGGTTGAATCTTGAAATCGACTTGGAGGGCTATGATATTGAGACTAAAAGTTTTCTAATCAAAGGATTTAAATCTGGTTTCTCTATATGCTTTAACGGTCCTCGTGAATCACAAACTTGTAAAAATTTGAAGTCTGCTAGGGAAAACCCATTAGTTGTTTGGGAAAAAATAACGAAAGAAATGAGAGCTGGTCGGGTAGCCGGTCCTTTTCTCGAGCCTCCTTTTAAAGATTTCAGGGTTTCGCCAATTGGTCTCGTGGCCAAAAAAGAAAAGGGGGAATATAGGTTAATTCACCATCTTTCTTACCCTCCTGGTTCGTCGGTTAATGACAATATTGACCCGGAGCTCTGTTCTGTACAGTACACAACATTTGATAATGCGGTGAGGATGGTTCAGAAGCTAGGTAGAGGGGCTTTACTTGGTAAAACAGATATAAGGTCAGCATTTAGAATCATACCTTTAAATAAGCAAGATTTTTCACTTGTCGGCTTCAAACATGAAAATTTTTATTTCTTTGACAAAATGCTGCCATTTGGATGTAGGATTTCATGTGCTTTGTTTGAGAAATTTGCCACCAGCCTACAATGGATTGTTCAGAAAAACTGTCACTGTGGTATGGTGGATCACTATTTGGATGATTTCATATTTGGGGGAAAACCCCGAACTGATGAATGCTCAATACTTATGGAGACATTTTTCAATGCATGTTCTAGACTGGGAATACCAGTGGCAGTTGAGAATACGGTCTGGCCGGCAACGGTAATTATTTTCCTTGGGTTAGAGTTAGACAAAATGCTCATGCAGATTCGTATTCCTGAGGCAAAGATTTCACAGCTGGTGACAGTTATCAGAGGGGTTTTGGCACACAGACGGTCAGTTAAGCTTAAGGAAATGCAGTCTCTGATAGGGTCTTTAAATTTCATCTGTCGTGCTATTGCTCCTGGTCGGGCTTTTTGCAGAAGACTTATTAACTCAACCTGTGGCTTATCGAAGCCATATCATCACATCAATCTATCAACAGGAATAAAACAAGACTTAACGATGTGGTTAAAATTTTTGGCCACATCTAACGGGGTTTCTGTTTTTTGTGATGCAAATTGGTCTCTTAATTCGGATCTATGCTTATACACAGACAGCTCAGCTGCACATGGTCATGGTTTTGGGGCAATTTTTAAAAATCAGTGGGTTATGGCAACTTGGCCACAATATTGGCATGAGTCCGGCATAACAAAAGATATCACTTTGCTTGAGTTTTTCCCTTTATTAGTTGCAATTAATGTTTGGGGTAAGGAACTTAGGAACAAAAGGGTGATCTTCAAGTGCGATAATATGGCAGTTGTTCACATCATAAATAACCAGACTACCAAATTCAAAATTTATTTTTTCTGAGATTTTCCAAAGGATGTCATGGCAGGGCCCGTTGTTTCCCATTCAAAAACTGGAGCGTAAGCGCAGGCATCTGAACAGCTGTATCAGGCGTTTTATGGGTTTTTGTAGTGGTTTTTACGTAAGTCATCCTGACATCACAGCAGACACTCCTGGGTTGTATTTCAGGGATGGGGTCCATCTGTCTGACATAGGCTATGATTTTATGCTCATGAGTATTAAAGACGTGCTGGAAAGTATACATTAAGATTGTGTGGTCGGAATTTTGGGGCGAACAGGTTCGTGTGGCGGAAAATTCCGTGCAGGTCAAAGGTTAGCCATATTTTATATATGGTTTATAATGATTTGTTGCATTGGTAGGCGTGCTGGCTTGTGACCGATACACTTGCTGTAGGGCTCGCAGATCTGCCATCTATGTTCGTACTGGGTGGCGGATCAGCTGGCTCTAGTAGGCCCTCTCCTATGTTCGTACTGGGAGAGTGGTCGTGGTTGGTTGGTAGATCGTGGTTATACTCCATCGTGTTTTGGGGTCGGCCCCATCGTGTTTTGGGGCCTGTTGATCTTACCTGGTTTCTGAGTTAGTCACATCCGGCACGTCAGATCTGCATGGGGTTTTCCGCCTACAAACAATGACCTTATCGCCATCAAAAATTAATTAAATATGTAAATATAAGTATTTGCTTTGTTTAATCATTTTAGCCTTTCTGCAATAATAAGAACTATTAGTTCACATAATAGTCTCAATTTATTGCGCTGAAATGACATCGTAAAGGGTGAATTTAATGCAGTGCGAATCTACCTGGGGTATCTATAATGCGTGGGTAATTTTCACGCGTAACCGGCACTACCAAATCAGCAGATTTAGCGAACGCCATTTTATCGAACGAAATCCCGCCCTCCCTCCCTACATATAATGGTTTGCAGAGGGGTTATTATGAATGTTGTTTTGCTGTTCTAGATTCTCGTTTCAGGATGTTATTGTTGTTTCGTTGGGAACCGACTTGTTTCAAAGGTGTAGGGTTCAGAGTGACAGGCGAGGGTATACACATTTCGGAACGACTGTCGCGTCTGGAAGCCGTGGCCAAGCCGGTCCAGGGGATGCCAAGTTTATATCGCGTGTGGCTATAAGCCAAAAGGACTCTGTCATTTTGACATGATGCGCGTGTGAAATTGTATCCAAGTGTTGTTACGGCTTTTTCTGTCATATTTGTCGGCGGAAAATTCCGTGCAGGTCAAAGGTTAGCCATATTTTATATATGGTTTATAATGATTTGTTGCATTGGTAGGCGTGCTGGCTTGTGACCGATACACTTGCTGTAGGGCTCGCAGATCTGCCATCTATGTTCGTACTGGGTGGCGGATCAGCTGGCTCTAGTAGGCCCTCTCCTATGTTCGTACTGGGAGAGTGGTCGTGGTTGGTTGGTAGATCGTGGTTATACTCCATCGTGTTTTGGGGTCGGCCCCATCGTGTTTTGGGGCCTGTTGATCTTACCTGGTTTCTGAGTTAGTCACATCCGGCACGTCAGATCTGCATGGGGTTTTCCGCCTACAAACAATGACCTTATCGCCATCAAAAATTAATTAAATATGTAAATATAAGTATTTGCTTTGTTTAATCATTTTAGCCTTTCTGCAATAAATGAGAAACCAAGATACGTTCTATCTTTGACCTTCTATTACACTTTTTGCAAGCATTGGTAAAAGTTCAGAGCCAACTCCTTGCTAATTACGAGGTAACTAAAAGCGGAGCTGGGTAGCTTTTTTTACTGCTTTACTCATTAAAGGCCTTTGCGCGAGTCAAACTGATATACATATGTGTTATCTCAAACATAAGTACGGTCAAACTTGTGTTAAGAGGCCAGTCTATGGGACAGAGTAAATTGGCTGTTTAAGACAGGTTGGGCGCTTATCACAAATTGATGTACACTATAAATCTTACAATGGGACGTTCTGTAATGGCTGTTTAAGGTAGGTTGGCTGCTTAAAAGAGTGGTTGCTTAACACAAGTCACATTCTTGGCATAAGACGTCAAGTTAGACTCTACCTTGATCGTTTATGAATTTAGGCCGTTCTGATTAATTTCCAATCTATATCGCAGCGAAACTTCACCCATTCATGTATCCTACATGTGAGTTCAAACAAAATGTCATTCTCCCATCTATAATTACAGCCATTGAAATACTAAAGTTAAGTTGTTTGTGTGTGTTGAAATCTCCTTTACAAACAAGCAAACATTTCAGGTTGGCGTAAGTTGGAAGCTGTTATATTTAGCTGAAGTAGTGATTTATGATAGTCGGCTGTAATAGCCAGCTGTAAAGTCAGCTGTATTAGTTAGCTATTAAAGTCAGCTGAAATGGTAATATGTAAAAGTCAGCTGTAAAAGTCGGCTATAATTATCAACTGCCATTGTCAGTTGTAGTAGTCAGCTTTATTAAAATATGTAATAGCTAGCTGTAAAATCAACTGCCATTGTCTGTTGTGAAGGACAGCTTTGATAGAAATACATGTATGTAATAGCTAGCTGTAAAATCAACTGCCATTGTCTGTTGTGAAGGACAGCTTTGATAGAAATACATGTATGTAATAGCTAGCTGTAAAATCAACTGCCATTGTCTGTTGTGAAGGACAGCTTTGATAGAAATACATGTATGTAATAGCTAGCTGTAAAATCAACTGCCATTGTCTGTTGTGAAGGACAGCTTTGATAGTTAACTGTCATTGTCAGTTGTGAAAGTCAGTTTTAATAGAAATACATGTATGTTATAGCCAGCTGTAATAGTCAACTGCCACTGTCAGTTGTGAAAGTCAGCTCTAATAAAAATACATGTATGTGATAGCCAGCTGTAATAGTCAACTGTCATTGTAAGTTGTGAAAGTCAGCTTTAATAGAAATACATGTATGTAATAGACCAGCTGTGATAGTCAACTGTCATTGTCAGTTGTGAAAGTCAGCTTTAATAGAAATACATGTATGTTATAGCCAGCTGTAATAGTCAACTGTCATTGTCAGTTGTGAAAGTCAGCTTTAATAGAAATACATGTATGTAATAGACCAGCTGTGATAGTCAACTGTCATTGTCAGTTGTGAAAGTCAGCTTTAATAGAAATACATGAATGTAATAGTCAGCTGTAATAGTCAACTGTCATTGTCAGTTGTGAAAGACAGCTTTAATAGAAATACATGTATGTAATAGCCAGCTGTAATAGTCAACTGTCATTGTCAGTTGTGAAAGTCAGCTTTAATAGAAATACATGTATGTAATAGCAAACTGTCATTGTCAGTTGTGAAAGTCAGCTTTAATAGAAATACATGTATGTAATAGCCAGCTGTAATAGTCAACTGTCACTGTCAGTTGTGAAAGACAGCTTTAATAGAAATACATGTATGTAATGGCCAGCTGTAATAGTCAACTGTCATTGTCAGTTGTGAAAGTCAGCTTTAATTGAAATACATGTATGTAATAGCCAGCTGTAATAGCCAACAATAGTCAACTGCCATTGTCAGTTGTGAAAGTCAGCTTTAATAGAAATACATGTATGTAATAGCCAGCTGTAATAGCCAACAATAGTCATCTGCCATTGTTAGTTGTGAAAGACAGCTTTAATAGAAAAACATATATGTAATAGTCAACGGCCATTGTCAGTTGTGAAAGTCAGCTTTAATAGAAATATGTGTATGTAATAGCCAGCTGTAATAGGCAACTGTCATTGTCAGTTGTGAAAGACAGCTTTAATAGAAATACATGTATGTAATAGCCAGCTGTAATAGTCAACTGTCACTGTCAGTTGTGAAAGTCAGCTTTAATAGAAATACATGTATGTAATAGCCAGCTGTAATAGTCAACTGTCATTGTCAGTTGTGAAAGACAGCTTTGATAGAAACACATGTATGTAATAGCCAGCTGTAATAGTCAACTGTCACTCTCAGTTTTGAAAGTCAGCTTTAATAGAAATACATGTATGTGATAGCCAGCTGTAATAGTCAACTGTCACTGTCAGTTGTGAAAGACAGCTTTAATAGAAATACATGTATGTAATAGCCAGCTGTGATAGTAAGCTGTAACAGTCGCTTTTATAGTGTGCTGTAATGGTCAACTGTAATTTTCAGCTGGAGGATTCAGCTGTTATGATGAGCTAAAACAGATAGCTCCTTTTTGGAGGTACAGAGAAGGTATAGTTTTCTGATTTTATACGAGTTTACAACCGACATTTTTATGTTAATTTGAAGTTTTAAATATCTACGTTTATGGCATTTATATCGCTTACATTGCGAGCAAACACTACCGCTCGCCGAAAATGGAGTATTTCACCGAAAATAATGGACACTATGACTGTTCAACGCTTGAAAAAGTTTGCTTGGTTTTTGCATATTATTTTCCCGAGATTAAGCAATAACTAAAACATAAAGTGGGTCAAAGATAAGTGACTTTCATTTTACACGTAAACTAAAGAAAAACATTTTTAAGCACTTTGTATTGTTTGTGTACGAAATGTTTATAAGACAATCAACCCCTATTGCACTCATCGTACTATTGCTTTATTTACGATGGCGCCGTGTTTATCAAAAATGATTATTTTCCTCTCTTGTAAGTTTAGTTTGAACATATTTATGTTACATCGATTGTGATACAAGTTCGTATAACTTATCCTCGATTCTGCTTCCTGGAAACGTACACAGTCCTCCCGCCGAATGTGGATTAAAGAAAGGTCGCAAGTCAGATCCCGCTACTTACAGGATTCGAACCCACGACCCTCGTGTCCGGAGGCCTACGCTTGAACCCTTGACTAATGTCTAGTTGCTCTTGTAACTGTTGCTGTTAATTTTTCTCAGTCATAAACCGACGTGTCAAGGTTAACGACATCCAAGAGTTTGAATTTCAGGTCCTGTGAAAAGGCTGAAGTACACATGTCGTAAAAACGTCCTCCATTTATAAACATGTTACCCTTTATTGAAATTCGAAACCCCTTGTGATCTTTTCTGCGATATTAAATAAAGCCTATGCGACATATTATAATTAGTTATCTACATATTACAACTGAGTTCATTTGGGAAAGCAGTCATTAGAATGTAAAGAATGTGATGCTATAGGAAGTACATTGATCGATGCGATACCATCGTTGAACTAGCGTTATAAGGCGACGAAAACGTTTTATCAAACCAACCATCAAAATTATAGTTGTATCATACATAATGGGTTTCATATTCTATAGGAAACGAGAGCAAAAAAAAACTGAGTCATAAAAACAAACAGCACGATCTAAACGTCATGTAATTTGGGGCTCAAGTTGTCACCTACATCAGTGGTACGAATTTGTTTTTGATAGTTCAAAAGGGAAGACGATGGTAAAACTCTTTTCTTTTACTTTTTTTCTATATTATATGTACTTTATGTTCTTATTCAACTGTATTCATCTATGCCAAGAAACTGTATAGTTAACGTCTTGAATAAAATATTGCTATATATCTGATCAAAAGTGAAGAAGTCTTCGGGTTTTCTTTCATGTCGTGGTTAACCATCCTTCAACACGTCAACAGAGAGGTCCAATTCTAACCTTTAAATGCTAAAAATGCCTTGAATATTGTCTAATGCTTAAACTTTATTCTCATTCATACTGTAACACTCAGTACTGCTTAAAAGAATTATAGTAAATGTAAAAATCGTAGTGGCGCATATTGTTTAAAGCTAAAACTTTTGTCTCATTCATACCATTACAATCAGTATTACTTTAAGGAATCATAGAAAATGAAGAATGAATAGTGGTGTTTATTGGTAAAGCTTTACTTTTGTTCACTACCATTACAAGTATTATTGATTAAGTATTGATTTAAACTTTAATTTTAAAGTATCATCGTAAATGAAGAATTTTTTTCGGTGTATAAATCGTTAAACCTTTATGTTTGATAATGTTTGTTTGCTCGTGTTTCGCAAAATGTTATATGGTAAAATATTTCGTTTGAGATAACGAAAAACATTTGTGTTAATGACGTAAAAGGTTATGTTTACGTCTTAGTATACTCGTAGTATTTCTGTTGAGATAATCTTGTTCTTACTATTTTCTTGTAAGAATGATGCTCGTTTGTAAGAATTATATTAACATTCCTGTATGCTATACTACTGTCCAACTTGTATTAAGCAACAATTCATTTAAGCAGCCAACTTGCCTTAAACAGCCACTACAGACAGTCCCACTGTTGGATTAAAGTATCAAGTTGAGTCAAATAGCGAGCCTGTCTTAACAACCAATGTCCTCGCATTCCGATTTAGAGCCATTCGAAATTGAAAGCAAATGCAGGTAACATTTCAAGTTCAATCAAGTTTAAAATAAGAATGTGTCATATAAGCGTGGGAAGAAACCCTTTCGACAAAGTAATCTTCTCTTAAGGAACTGTTTTAAAATTGCGCACTACAATTATTTCAAATGGTGTGTAAGTCTATATGATGAAAAGTGTTCGGCAGTATCGTATAAAAATGGATGAGCCGGGAAAACACATTAAAAAAAGATCTATTAAAGTTGTACACGCTATGTTTACATGTACATGTATAACATAAGTTATGCAACCAATGATATAAAGGTTTTAAAGTTTCTCCTTAAGAAGACGGTACGTGTAAATACATGGATGTTGTTTTTTCAATAAAGCCTTTCTTGTTGGTTCCAAACTAGAATCGTAGCTGTAGAAGTATTAAGTTTGGTACAAGCAACATTTAGTTTTAATGACGAACAATTGAAACAGTTGGAATCGAAATGAATAACATTTCCCCATGTATCATGTACTTTGAAAAAAAGTACATGAAATATCTTATATCTGTACAGTGGTAACGTCACAGTCCAGTAACCATGTTCTATACATATTTTTTATTCGAGATGACCTTTATACCTTTATGTCGTAAAATATTTCGTATTGTATCTCCATACATATTAGTGATAAGCCCAATCGGTATGAGTTTTCTGCAGATACTGGTTGCGTGCGACGTTTACCGCCTCCAATAGTATTGTTTATCCTGTCATCAATGACAGTTTGGGACAGATAAATACGTACTGTATATCATCTGTGATTATACGGAACTTACCATACAATACACAGTCACGTGACGAATCGTGAGGTCATAAGTACTGGAAAATGGATACAGCATCGCCCAATTAGGAACCAGCAGTCGACAAACGTAGCATGCAAACAGTGAATTTTCTTGTTGTATGTTATTTTACTAAGTATTTAATTGTTTTTGTAAAGTTTGGTTTATTACGTTAATCTACATAATGTTAGGGCCAAAAGCAACGTGTTGCCGACATGCCTACTATTTGAAATAAATAAATTGTTGTATTGGGTTGAAATATTTGAGAACAAATGAGTGGGTGCATTTCATGTACACTTGTTGTTTACTTTAAAAGGTCATGATTTTTCAATGTAATTGCAATCTTACCGCCCACCCTAATAGTGCCAATCCTTATTCAACCAAAACCACCCACCACTCATGTAAAAAGGTATGTTAAATACTCCACCAAACTGTCAATTCTTAAACCATTCAAGCTTGTCTTTTAAAACCTTGCAAGGAAGGGAAAACTTTTCCGACAATGTCCAATGCCTTGTAGGCAAATCGGTTTTAACATTAAAAACGCCTAAATACGTTAGTAAGTTTTTTTTACAAACGTATAGCGTGCAAATACGAGTTCAAAAAAGGAAAATAGTTTATGTGTGTGAAACTATGTGAGTGTCATAAAGACCTCAGAAAAGGTAAATCAGATAAGAAAAACGCAATGCTTGCAACAACCTTTTTTTGCTGTTTAAAGTCGCTGATATGAGTATAAACTGCGGTTAACCATTGGGATTATCTATTTGCGTAAGAGACATGTCGTTACATGACCTACGCCTTTGCATGTTTCATGGACTACTTCCTCTTGAAATGAGGAGTGTTTTAGTTGCTGATTTTTAAGTGTTTTGCGTTCGCCTACGTGGTTGGTACTTACTAGAACCCTCTCTCCGAAAGTGTGAAATATCGCATACAAAAGGCTCTAGAACTAATGCCTACGTTTATCTTGGCTTCAGTACATTAAACTCTTGGAATACTGGATGATTTTCTAAAATTAAGATATTTGTGTCGTCTGCCTTCCAAAACCTTAAATATCTGCTTATGTTTGATAAAGAAAGATACTCAGAGTAGCAAACAGATTACATGCATAAAAGGATACAAACGAGTATTTTTGTACGTTGATGAATCGTTTTATATGCTATATCGCTCTTTCTCGATGCCAATTGAATACACCATTGAACATTCCGCACCCATCCCCTCCCCCAAATGAAAGTACCAGGTTACAAATTCGACCCATTCTTGTATGTGCTTGTTTATGAATGTGGGCGTGCTTTACGGACAAATGCTTGTGTAAATAGTGAGGAAGATCCATGCACAAAACAAACACTTTGGAATTTCACCATGACTTGGGAAAACCGCTCCTATCCGTGGGTGCACCATACTAGACGGGGTTGTGGTTTTAAAGTATGTTTATGAGTTGAATGACATTTGAATACAGCTATATAACCAAAAAGATATTAACAAAGCACCAGAAAATCCCAAATAGTCAAGCAGGGTTCGGTTTTGGTTAACAGTCCATATCAATTCAAATAACGTTGATCAGTGATGAATGGGAAGATCATCCAAATACAGTAAAACTTGTGTTAAGAGGCCAGCCTATGGGACAGAGTAAACTGGCTGTTTAAGACAGGTTGGCTGCTTAACACAAAATGATGTTCACTATAAATCTAACAATGGGACTTTCTGTAGTGGTTGTTTAAGGCAGGTTGGCTGCTTAAAAGGGTGGTTGCTTAACACGAGTTAGACTGTATAGAGCTGAGCGTCGAGGTTTCGATTCACTTTTACAGAGAGAATATATAGGGTTTTTTTTGGCCTTTACAACAAAGTACATTTTCATTCTAAACGAGCCATTTAAAATGCAGTTAAGACTATGCAACAGGATGATGTTTGGAGAGCGAATGATGAAGAGTTAAGCGTCAGGACTTGCTTGCACGAGTCCTGTGCTCCTACCTTTCTTGACAATCAATGTGTTCGTAACGTGTTCCCAAATCGTCTTTGCCGTTACCGAATATATTTTGCATGTGTCTGATCGCCTGTTTACCTTTCACATAGGTCTATCCAATGTAGGCGAAGATTTTTCCATATATTTCCGTTTTCGTGTATTTGATTATTGTATGCAGTACAATATTGCTTGAATACTTGATTTATCTAGCCCATTAACTGTTATTGTTACTAATATCTGCAGCAAACTATGAGGACCAGACCATGCTTGTTTAGTTATCTGGTCATGTCGAGGAACTGCTGGATAAGTTTATAAGCAAATAGCTCTTGCCCCTTTTCCAATGAGTTGTCCTTATCATAAACATGGTACTTTATATAGCTTAGAAGTAAGATTTTCGAATCGTGTAGGAGTATTTGAACATTACCATTGCATGTCGTTACACGAATTCAATGACAGGTGTATGGTATAGGTCGTATAGGTAGGAATCAGATGATCCAGGGTCGTTTTTGCAAACTCATCTGTAAAGACATCTTGCTTAAACGTTTAAATGTGGATTGGTATCTTCTCAACCACTACTGATAACCTTATACCAAGAAATAGGTTGAATTGAACTAATTCAAAATCAAATCACAGTCTGCTACATGTTATTCAAATGAAAAAAGAATCATCTTGAACCAAATCAAATGTTCGTTACAAAACTCTTTTATTCTATTCGCTACAATTCAAGCGTTAAAAGGATATTTACTATTTCTATGACTTTTCTTGTTGCAAATTTATGTTTGGTTATGATAGTCTTTAGGCGATACCGCTTATATATGACAAGTTTGGACTCGTATTTTATAAGGGTGCATTATGAATGGCAAACGTGCATATACTCGAATTCCATGAGCAATAAAACATCCGAAAATTTGGGGATTTATTAAAAGACCAAAGAAAGTCCTTCAAAAAGATGAAGGACTTAATTTAGTACTCCGTTAACCCATTACCAAACAAAAACGACATTTGACCAGTGTGTTGCAGACGACTCTGGAAACATTGTGGGAAAAGGAGAAATTGCTATGGCTCTTAACGAGAAATTTCTCCTTTTCCCGCAATGTTTTCTGTCCTACCAGAAGATTATTTTTTCAATTTCGTTACATTTTGAAATGTCTTATGCAAATGCCTTCAATATGGAACAGTCACAAGTTTGGTGTTCGGTAAAGGGTTAAGACCTCGATTTGTCAAGTGTATTTGCAGTTGCTGTATCGGACATGTTCTCTTCGGATTAGTTTGTATTTGCCTTCATGCCGTATCAGCAGTTTTCCAGTTGTTTTTATGATACACCGATTATTAAGGTAACATTGATAAAATTTTATTAGATTTGGATATTCCGGACTTTTAGATAACATCCCATTCACATCGCAGCAGTCATGACAATTTGCTTCTGTCATACAAAATTTAACTCACCTATAGCATTATCTTATAAAGTACAACTATCGTGCAGTGCTTTTCTACATTTTATTAGTTTATTTCAAACTTGTTTAGTTAGCATCGATTGTGAAACTAGTTCTTCCTGGATACATAACCAGTACTTGCGCCGATTCATGAGCTATTCCCGGCAAATATTCACCTCACTTAACGGGTATTCAAACCAAGGACCCCGGTTAAAGAGGCGAAAGCTTTACCACTGCACCACTGTCACCCTCACACACATTCTTTTTTCAAACGCAACAAACTGCAGCCGGGGATATCAACCTACTAAGCGTGATCGCAGCAACGAGTTAGCCATAATCATCAACTGTTACACCGCCGACAGACAACACAGGTATCAACAACACCACGCTTACCTCCGCACAATAATAAACTACAGCAGCGGCCATGACAGTTTGATTAATACAACAAAAGCATCAGCACGCCCATCATTACCATATGTAACACCATTTATTAACAACATAGCAACATGTATCAACACAACATACTTAGCACCATTATCAAGCACAACAGCGGCCATGACAGCTAGATTAACATAAACAATCAGAGAGTAAACCATAATCACCAACAGTAAAACCATCAACAAACAACACATATATCACCAACGGCAGGCTTACCACCATAATTATTAGCAACAACAACGGCCATAGGAGCTTAGTTAGCATCAACAACAGCATCAGAGAGTACTCCATAATCATCAACAGTAAAACCATCAACAAACAACACATATATCATCAACAACAGGCTTAGCACTATCATTATTAGCAACAACAACGACCATGACAGCTAGATTAAAACCAACAAAAGCATCAGAGAGTATACCAGAATCATCAACAGTAAAACCATCAACAAACACTACAGGTATCAACAACATCATGCTCACAGCAATTATCAACAACAAAATCGGCTACGATAGCTATATTAACACAAACAACCTCATCAGAGAGTTCACCATGCTCAACATCTGAATCAGAAAGCCAACTATTATTATCTCTAACACCATCAAAAAGCAACATAGCAATATGTATCAACAGCAGCATACTCGCCGCTATTATCAACAACAAAATTGGCAATGACAGCTAGAAGTTTTGTGACAATTGCTTATTTGTTCGTGCTCTGCTACGGGAGCATGCAAAAAGAGGATGTCAAAGGAAGGTCTTAACCCTTTACCAAACGCCAAAATTTCGACTTTCCCAAATTGAAAGAGTTGCAGACGACATTTCAAAATGTGATAAAATTAGAAAAGAAGCTTCGGATAGGGCAGAAAACATTATGGGAAAAGGAAGTATTGCTCGTTACGAGCAATTTCTCCTTTTCCAACAACGTTTTCCAGAGTCGTCTGCAACATAGTGGTTAAAAGTCGTTATTGTTGGGTAATGGATTAAGACGTTTTCTTATCTTTCAACACGACGCCATCGTGGACTGGGAACCGGTCTCTCGTATGGTGAATATAGAGTCCGGTAGGGTTCAAATCTACCAGGCAGAAACGGGTAAAGGAACGGACGAAAACGGCAATCCGTCCTTAGGGATGACGTTTGTCGATTCAAAGTAAACAAACAATTTGCCCTAAGACGAAGCTTCCTTGAAAATAATTTCAATTTAAGTGCTGGCGAAACCATTGACACAAATCAGTGGGCAATCTGAACACATCGGGATTATCAAATGAAAACACCTCTGAAATAATAGGGATGGCGCCATATTGGTTCCTAGCGGAATGACGTCACTTTACTTTCGTGTTTAAAAATAGATCTTAAATGTGAAATCTAAAAAGTCGTTTAATTTGATTGAGGAAACAACTTTACATGTCACAACCACAATTTTGCCATTTGGTATGAGTTACTGATAAAAAGATTATTTAAAAGGATGTCCAACCCTTCCATACACATTGAACTACTTAACTTGCACGCTTAGAAAATGTGTTAATTGTCGGATGCCGATTTACCCGAAAAATTGTAACCCTACACCAAAGACCTAATAAACACTGTGTTTATTAGGTCTTTGCCTACACTTATATCCTAGGTGTATTTCACAGCTCACGGAAATACCCGAGTAGTTCCGATTGATCAGTGGGTAAATCAAAGTCTGATAAATGGACTGCCTACTTTAATTATCGCAAAACAATGATTCAGAGGTAAGAACCGTGTATGGTGTTGCTTCTTCTTGTTGTTGTTCTATTTTGGAACGTTTCATTCTGACCAATCAAATCGCTCAGAGTTTGTAGGCTGTCTGTTGGCTATATTGTGGAATATAGTGTAACCAGTCGACAGTCGGGAAGCACTTTAACTCCTCCGTGACCTGATGGTAAGAGCACTGAACTCAAAATCACAAAGCCCTACTCTACATGGATTCAAATCACGGTATAACTGGATTCATTAAAATACTACAACTAGTAATACGGCTGACTTACAGATGCCAAAGGTTCTATCCGTCTTGTCAGGCCTTTGCGTGCAGCCATCTAATTATTCAGTGGGTATCTGTTGTGCAGTTTTAAATCAATTAATTTTCATCTTCCAAATTTCCTCACATCTTTGGACAAGCACTTTTAAAACAAAACTATGACTCAAACTTCCTCATACGAAAAACAGAAAACCGATTTGGAGGTCGGTGTACTTTTCTGCAGGTTAAGTGAGGGATGCACGGTTGACTTAGCACGACATACGAGCAGCCGACGGTAAGTAAACCTCTCCCTGCGGGTTTTTATACAATGTGTGTCCATGCGCGAAGAATTAAACATTCCTTTAGAAAATGTTTTGATTAAATGGACAGGTGCTCCAAACCCCTGGCTCCCGACTTAGTACTTTTTGTAACCCTTTACCAAACACAAAAATATCTGACTGTCCCAAAATGAAAGAGTTTCAAGATGTCATTTCAAAATGTGATGAAATTGTAAAATAAATTTTCTGATAGGGCAGAAAACATTGATTGAAAAGGAGAAATCGCTCGAAACGAGCAATTTCTCCTTTTTCCACAATGTTTTCTAGAGTGGTCTGCAACAAAGTGGTTATATGTCGTTATAGTTTGAGGTAATGGATTAAACGCAACCCCGTAGAGAACATTCAACTTGGCCCGGTTTTAACCCTTAGAATGACGGGTAATTTTCTAAACTTAGATTTTTGTGTCGTCTGTTTTCCAAAACATATATCTGCTTAATTCTGATGAGGAAATTTACTCACTCAGTGTAGCAAACCGGTTGATCAAAGGCCAGCCGCCAATTAACTTGGCAGCCTGCGTGAATATAACCTATTTAGATAAGCATGAAGTCGGTTCTACACAACACAACTTAGTAAATGTCTTTTCATTTTTCTCCTTTTTTGGACAAGTCACAAATTCCTATATACATACAATTATGCTGAGGTTTCGATTTTTAACGATCTTGCACATGCTATTGATCTCGACAAAGGGGTGGGAGGGTTTATTGAAAATTACTATTTATTACCCGGGGTCATAAATATAGGTATTTACTGTCTAGGGCCCGCCATACATAAATCTAAACGGACCAACTCCTTGAAATAATCTATAACAGGTCTTAGAGACTTGATATGGAGACTTTCATAGTCTTGAGTATTCTTTTTTTCTTTTTTTTTTTAAAAATCATATTCAGTAGATCAGAGACATGGATTACATGTTATCTATGTCTCTGATTAGATCCTTTATGGTTGGTACTAAACTTGAATCGTCCCATATATATATATATATATATATATATATATATATATATATATATATATATATATATATATATATATATATATATATATATATATATATATATATATATATATATATATAGGGTTTGAAGGAAGGTTTGCAAGTAAAATACGCACTATGTCTTACATGGCCGCTCATGTTATATTGCCTGTTCTCTTCGTTGTGTCGTGAAGTGGAGCGAACCCTTTTTTGAAGCATTCAACTTAAATGCAGCTGTAGAGGGCAAATGTAATGTTTGAAAAAAGCATTTCTTCTGAGACTATAGGTTCCTTTACTTTTTTTGACTCAAATGTTTGTTGTGAGTGCTTGAATTCGCTTACGTATGCGGCAATAATGCATGAAATAAAGTATTTCTTCCAAGGCGCTAGGTGGTGGACCAAACCCTCCATTGACGTTTTAAGACGCTTACTTGTACATTATACTGAAATTGCTAGACACGGATCTTTTTAATTCCGATGTACGCTGTGCGCATTCGTTTCTAATAATTAACCTCATTTTCAACAAATACCGCTTATACCGGGATCCACGGTGTATCTAGATCAGCGCTCTCCTTATTAGACAGTATTGATCTAGCCACTATTCGACCCTCATTACCCAAAGTGCCGTGGAAGGAAAACGGTATATATGCTATGGTAGATAGTATACAAATCGGTATTCAATCCTTAATGTTTCATGATGACTTTCATGTTGTTGTTGTTTTGCAAATTACTTACGACAAAATACGGTCCCACATACGTGTTTACAGAATGTTAGGAATTAGGCTAAATCATTCAACAAATATTTTAAATGCATCTGTGTGTTAGTTTCTATGGATGCTATCGATATCTCTCTCGTGCGTTTTACGTTCTTTTGAATGAAATCATTATTCTAATTTCATGTACTATAACATGTACACTGTTTATTAACTTGATTGTCATCCTTGTAGTTAATTGGCTGTAATGAATAAACCTTCAAAACTTCTTCATGATTACCAGTACCTGTTACCTTTGTAGCATTAGGTCCTGGTCCGTGCATATAACCCGCATTAAGGGTATACGCACGGGCCAGGCCCACAGGCCCCTCCTCTCGTTTTAAGACTGTTGCGAGATTCGAACCAGTAACTCTTCACACACCTTTGTCAGCACTTTGTGGTTTGCTCGGGTTATTTACTGTTGATACATTATATTTGATTGCCCTTTTATACGACAGTATATCGATACATCTCGTTCAGTTTTCTCCGAAGGCGATCATAAAGTGTGCTCTTCTTGTATCTTTATCAACCCCACCCCTTATAAATTATTCAATCATATTGGATGATGGGAAAACGGCACGGGAAGTTGAACCCTTACATGTACTTAGAGCATTCTATCTTACGTCAAGATTCCCTTTGGTAGGTTGTTACACAGTTTACTGAAGTTTAGAAGAAAGTGATTTTCTTTTATTATCGCTAAAAGAAAAGTACACATTTACCCAATTTATAAACGTTTGGAGGAACTCTCAACACACTGGACTTTAACTTTATAACAAAAAGCTATTTGTGCGTTTCGTTGCTATATTTGATAATGGACAAAACAAGTATAACAGATTGATATTAGTCCTTTTCACACTCTTAAAGATTTCAGACCCAGACCCGAACCCGGGATCTGCGCAAACCGTGTAACTGAGCTATCCGACCTGCTGGACTTCACTTTACCTTGTAAACAGAGACTCCAACTACCGTTATATCGTTTTTATGGTAAAAAGAGATTTACTGACCGCATTTCATGGTCGTTATCTCTTGTAACAACATGGTATATGGAGGCACTGTCAAGTCATGTAGCCAAATGCAATCAATAATGGCAAGTTATTTCCTTCACAGGCAGTGTTGAAGGCGTTTCGAATACAAGGCCACTTAAAGCTCAAATTGACAGAATCGGTTGGAATCGACAATGAAATTTATAAATGATGCGGGCTTTTTTTAACACATGTATCTCAATTTCTTTTTTTTTTTATAAGTACAGACCTTGAGAAATTAAAGAAATTGTTATGACTAACTGCGATTGACAGAGATTTTTAGTTTCTGAAGAATGAGAACGACCGTACACCACACACAAGATTCAACATATAACCTATTCACTTGGCTTTGTCTATCTCTTCCCAATGAACAAAACAGAGGAAGAAGAAAAGAGGGAAGTTGAAATCTTTTTTCGGGAGAGAGGTAGAAAGAAATGCATTAAAACAAGATAAATCGGTAACTCAATCGCTTAACTGTTTTGCATGAATTATAGTGTTGATTAAATTGCCTTGGGGGACGAATTTGAATATATATTTGCAACTTTTCCTTACTCCTTAAAATCTCACTGAAGCGATATTCTTTAGAAACCATTGTGATAAAAAGGATAAATTGCTCAACCTGAGCAAATTATCCTTTTGCTACGAAAAGGTTCTTTAAAACAAACCACTATATATGGTATATTTGCATTTTAACTCATTTGAACAAACGAATTTCTACCCAGGGTTACTTTGAACACGAAGGGCCTTCGTATATAGCTTTCGACATGTCCAGATTAAAAGTGAAAGCAGACGTAAAAAGGTAAAATTTAAGAAATCAAAATATTTCAAAGTGAACGCTTACGAAATACTTTAAGTAAAAATAAGCAAAATTCATTATGTTTGTCAAAGATGACCGCTCATTTGGGATATTTGGAAGAGAGTATTACGACAAAGGTAAATGTTGTATTTGTGTGTAATACGAGTGAGTACATGTGTATATACAAAAGAAAATATCTTCAACACATCTCCAGCAGACGTTTTCAAAAGTATTGGCTGCAGACGTCATTTGAAAACAGTTCTTTTAAAGGAGAACCTTAAAAAGGACTGGATTGTCTTAGCGGTTCCGAATTTGTTTGGCTGAATATGCATTAGAAAGGACGTACAGCCAGTATGTCAACTTAATTTAAAAAAGATGATAAAAAACAAGAAAAAAGCGTTTAAAGAATCTGTCCCCACATGGCGTTTAGGATGAAAACTGGGACTGACAACCAGGCGTGAAAAATGACAATTATCCCAATTGAAACTGAGATTTCATTACAGAAATTGCAGTTTGAAAACAGTACTGCTGTCGATGAAAGTGCTCGTTTTCTGGTCGTAAAAAAACTGCTGAGTATAGAATGCCAACCTTTTCCTTATAGAGACAAAAGCATAGTTCAATGGACAATATGTGAAGACTCTATGACAAAAAGAGAATTTGGTCATGGTAAAAAGTGGCCGTTGGAAGCAAAATTAGATTGTTTCTAATTCTTTAAAGTGTATATACAATGAAATGATATGTATTTTAATCCAAAAGCCAAATCCGAGATCGATTGCATACAAACTGTATATACTATGATAATTTGACACTTCCTGAATTAATTATGCTTGCAATGGCTACCTATATAAAAAACTGTATTGTTTTGATTTTCAGATTATCTCTTCTGTGAAGAATAGGCCTTATACCACATGGTGACAAAATCACATATCGCTCGTAAAAAGCAACCAATCCTTTTGCTTCATTATCTCTACATAACATCACAAAGAAAATATACATTTTCGCGCTTATGTTTGTCCTATTTGGACCAGTGAAAATAGCTTAAGATTATGGTAATGCAACTTGTCTTGGATGATGGGGTTGTATGAAAATATTAAGCGAGGCAAAAATAGTTTTGCTTTGATGACCCTTATAGTGCTGGAACCGACTTCATGCTTATATAGACAGGTTAGATTCAGAGCAGCCATCAAGTGAATTGGCGGCTGATCTGTCATTTAACCCGTTTGCTACTCTCAGTATCTTTCCTAATAAATATTGAGCAGATATTTAATATTATAGAAAGCAGACGACATAAAAATCTATTTTTAGAAAATTACCCAGCATTCTAAGGGTTAAACAGGTTGCGACATGACGATAAATTGCTGACTACAAAGACATTCTCACCTTAGACCACAGTGTTTTCTAGCCCACTGCATTAGATGTGTTAAAGTTGGCTTCATTGTGGGCGACATTGATGCAGTGGTAGAGCGTCGGCCTCTTGTACCGAGAATCCGGGGTTCGATCCACGTAAGGCGGGGAGAAAATTAGCGGGACTAACCCACGAATCGGTGCGAGTTCTAGTCAAGTATCCAGGAAGCAGTCATCGAGAGTGAATTTGAACAAGCTTTAAGCTTCATTCACAATCGATGTAAAACAAATAGGTAACTAAGGCAAGAAACAATTGCGACAAAAGATGTAATTGCTCTAAACGAGCAAGTCCCTCTTTTGTCACAACAGTTTTTTCTAAAGACCATAAGCAGATTGCATTCAATACGCTTCGAGCTTCCGTTATAATCGATGTAAAATAAATCAGTTTTACAAAAGTTAACTATTATGGTGTAAAGGCGATAGAGTTCGTTTTTCGCACTACTCGACGCATATATTTAACAGCATGACCTTCTGGCATCGTTTTAGCCAAGTCAGCAATTTATCAGTTTTTGTTGACTCGATAGGCCTGTAGCCAGTAACTAATGACCAGGCAGTGGTCAGCTTTGTGTTTGAACTCCGTGAGAACCTACTATTCGATATACCGACCCCATACCCCCATTGACCCGTTTCTTTAATTAAAAATAGTTTGAGGTGTCGAACAATAGATTGCCTTAAAGAGTTGATATATCGTTGTTCTTCCACCTTTTTATATTTTTCTTTCCTATAACCACATACTTATGATCAGGCAATGGTCAGCCTTGTGTTTGAACTCCGTGAGAACCTACTATCCGATATACCGACCCCTTTGACCCGTTCCTTTAATTAATAATTGTTCGAGGTGTCGAAAAAGAGAGTGCATTAATGATTTTATATATCGTTGTTCTTCCACCTTTTTTTCTATTTTTCTTTCCTATAACCACAGACTAATTACCAGGCAGTGGTCACTTTTGTGTTCGAACTCCGTGAAAATATACTACACGATATACCAATTTACCCGTTCCTTTAATTGATAATACAGCAGAGCCTCTATACCTCGAAATTTAAGGGACCTTAAGAAAATGTTCGACACAGAGAGATGCCGATGTTTACATTTCTGGAATATAAAGAAAAAGAAATAGAGAACAAACGATTCGGGACCAAATTTTTACTTCGACATACATAGGAAATCGACAACCAGAAGTTCGAGATATAGATATTCTTCTTTCAATTCAATTAAAATCACTTTAATTCGCTCACGTCTGAATTTATCAGACATATGCGTATAGTAATACTGTGATATTACATTCATTTACATAAACAATAGTAATGCATATATGTAAGTTGTAAGAAAACAGAAATATGTTAAATAGAAGAGACAGGGATTGGATGGGCTGTAGTAAGATGGGTCGAAATACAGAGCGCCTTAATGATTTTATATATGATTGTTCTTCCAATTTCTTTTCTATTTTTTTCTTTCATTTAGAAAAAAAAGAAGAAATTACTCGCGTAATTCATGTCTTTTGTAGCAATGTTTTCCAAACGCTCTAACCGAGAATGTACATGTATGTAACATGACTTGTATTATGAATGTATCTAATATTACTGGACATAACAAAGGTCCATTCATACGACATGTTTAACTTTCTTAACTTTTATACAAAGTCATTGAACTAATACCAGCTGTATTGATGTCTTACTTTCTTTCCTTTAGTGTTATAGTTTAGTGTTCATTACTTCATTTTCATTTTAACCCACAGTAAAAGTTTGATGGTTCTTTTTTCAATATTATACATTTCTCGTTACCATGGAAGAATGGCATTGCTTCCTATTTTTCGTGATGGTGGTGGTGGTGTGGTTGTGTGTCAGTAAATTGAACTAATTCGAACTCAACAACGATATTGACGAATTAAGTCAGTTCGAAATAATCCTTGATGCAATAAACATATGCCCTCGGGGTATGTCTGAAAACAGGGACTTAAACGGTTCGAATTAATTTAAAGCGCCACTGAAATTGAAAATGACCGATTAATTAAAAAGAGTCAACGCCGATAAGATGTGAATTTTAACACTTCGGAATTCATTTAAGTCTATCGGTCCCATTCAATACACAACGGGACCTCGTCGAATTACCGGATTTAATGGTGGGGAACACAATTAGACCGGACCCATCGAAATCTTCCCCTTCTTGTTACCAGAAAATTGTTTCGCTTTGTGTAATTTGTTCTTCGATATAACTTTGTGACATAAGAAGAAACCAGCTTGCAGGATCTGAGTAATTTCATGTTTTATCATGACGTTTGCTTGTTTAACCGCTGCACACACAAATGAGATTAGCGTACTTATTCCTGCACTTCATTCTAAAATTCTATTCTAGAAGGGCCTAGAATTGGACGCTTTGGAAAAGGTTGACCTTTTTATGTCGTTTTAATGTCCTAGAAATCACGTACTGTATTGTTATGCCGTCCGTAGGGGTCGCTATAAAGACGTCTGTGGAGGTTGCTATAAAGAAGCAGTATAGCGGTGTTGTTGTTTTTCCGCTTATTTTATTTTTTCTTATTTTTGTTATTTTTTTCTTTTGTGCATTACCTTTGATTGTTGTATGCCCAGTACCAACTGTATTTCAATTACAAAACTTCTGAAACACAAAGGAATGTTTTTAATCATTACTCTGAAAGGAAATATCGCTTGAACACAGTGCTTCTTATTTAAAGAAAAAGTTGCAAAATTGTTTTGGTTTATCACTAGAATTATTTGTTTTGAAACAGGTGTAATTCGTTATAAAATGTTGCATAGGACTTTATGTTCATTACTTTATGACCAAACGTCTGTTTCACTTAATGTTACTATGGATGTTTGATTCATCATGTGTCAGCGGTTTATGTGGTTGCCACGTCAGCTGTTTTACTTTGATTTCAAGTTATTTAATTATTCACCTTAATAACAATGGATTTTGTATAAACCTGAAATGATTTCAATTCATCGATTATTAATTACATGTGTACTGGCGACAAATGTTATTATTGCAAGAGTGTGGACATTTGTAATATAAAGACGGACCCGAAAATGACCCATAAGTAAAATACACTTAATAGTTACAATATATAGAATTATACTTTTCAAATATGGTCGATACGGAAATAACAATAATAGATAAGGAAGAACATGTTCTAACATTACTTGACGATCATGATGGTACATATGCAATAGGTGCTTCGAATTAAACCTATTAATGCAAATTAATATATAGATGAATTCCATTATATGGAATTTTAAGACGGTGTCCAGATTGAAGCAAACGTATGCACGTATCGTGAGGAGTACATCAATTTAAATGCTTTGGGATATTGAATATTTACCTTGCAATTAAAATGGAAATCGTCACGGACAATTGCTCTTTTCGCAATAATGTGAAAGAGGAACTATGCGCCAATAAAGCCTTATTGAGGGATATATTGATCCACCCATACAACATGCAATGGCAGACACAACTCTAGAAAAGCAAAAACTGCATTTTCTTTTGTATATCGAGTAGAAACCACTGTGACAAAAAGAGAAATGGTTCGGTGCGTATATACCAACGTTGTATGATATGAAACAATCGGACAAAACGAAAAGTGGGTAGTTTCTCATTAAGACGACGTTCTCATCAGATTCTTTCTTTCACATGTGCACTAAAGTCGTGCGAAATGAAGCCGTTGAATTAAATGAGAAGCAACATGTAGGCAGTGACTTAACAAAAGTGCCTCTGGGAATTTCTATTATTTAGATAACCTTGGACGAATCGGTGCACCTTAACATCTTCCAACACACATTTTAACCCTTTGAATACTGGGTAATTTTCTAAAACTATATTTTGTGTCGTCTGCTTCTCAAAACCTTGAATATCTGCCTAATATTATTGAGGAAAGATACTCAGACTAGTAAACAGGATAGATCATAGGCCAGCCGCCAATTACTTGGCGGCTAGCCTTGATCTAACCTGTTTGCATAAGCATGAAGTCGGTTTCAGCACTATACAGTGTAAGGGTTAACGTCTTGTGACATATGTCATTAACAAGATGGCGGAAATCGGGATGTTATCCGTATCAGTTTACCCATATGAAGGTTACTAGCGGAGTTATTAATGGATGGGTAGACCTGGAATGTGCGATCATGTAAATTGACCGTAAACAATGACCCCCACATCGTTTTGTACAATGTAGATGCAAGATGAATAGATAGCAGGTTTAGCCCTTGGACATCCATGGCTTAGTGGCTAGGTCATTTGGCGTAAAATTGCAAGGCCCCTAAAGTTGTGAAGTTAAGGCAAAGTGATGTATTATGAAGAAAGGGGTTAGTATAGAGTTTAAACATATTTCATTTTGCAAGATGATTGGGTTTTTTTTGTTTTTTGTTGTTGTTGTTTTTTCAAGTTGATTTGGACGGAAGTTCTAAAATTATTGGGCCCCACCCCTGAATTACATATCATCATGGTAAGTAATGTAATTTAAAAGACATGCTACAAATAATTGTAGATTCACCGAGAGAAAGATGCATTATTAGAGATTCAGATGGATAGATAAATATAGATACTGATAAAATAGGGAGAACGATAGATTAAGAGAGAGTGATGGTGGGGACAATTTTAGTCTTCGACCTGCACCCAGTTATATAATTGTCGGTAAAGTAAATCAAATAGTTAAATCTCAGTTAACTATGAATTTTTGTTTAAAGGTCTGGTCAGCAATTGTATAAAAACTGGTTTAAGTTATCCATCGTTTAAGATGTCCGTGAAGTTAGAAGTCAGTTCGCAGTTCGCAGTTCGCAGTTTGCAGTTCGCTATTCAATTGCTTGAAGCGCGAACTGCGAACTGCGAACTGCGAACTGCGAACTGACTTCTAACTTCACGGACATTCGTTTAAGATACAATTGGGTGCCGATCATATCTAAAAGAGGGGCCTATTCTGCATTTCCATCACAGTACATGTTCTGTTTCTTCAAAAAGATTATACAAGGGGGTAGGCGTTGCAAAGGTTATGGTCCAAAGTTCTATCATACAAATTAACCCTATATCATTTATTTTCCACAGACAGGACGCGACATTTCCCCCGGGTCGGAGTGGTTCAAAGGCTTATCGTGCCGATATAAATTACTCAAAGTCTCAATAAGTTTTGACGTTTAACAAATTATTTAGCATTCACCGGACGCGGTATGAAATATGGTGCAGGGTACATTTCAAAATGTGATGAAATTGGAAAATAATCTCCTGATAGGGAGCAATTTCTCCTTTTCCCACAATGTTTTCCAGAGTCGTCTGCAACAAAGTGGTTATATGTCGTTATTGTTTGGTAATGGGTTATGGTACAATTTCGTCCGTGAAGGGCTATTAATTCTACTTTTCGTCATAGACGCGTTAATCCCTGTGAGATAGTATATAGAGTCAACAAACACTTTGCCCAAGTAGACGGATATATTCCGTATTCTTAAAGTTTGTTGAGACGGCGTTAAAGCCATATTGGCAAATGGTCCTGTAACGGCATTTAATGCTGGTCGAACATTCAAATCTTAAGGTACAATTTCATTCATGAATAGCTATTCATTCTACTTTTCGCCATTGACGCGTTAATAATCCATGTGAGATATTATATCGAACGTTCCCGAGTCAATAAACACTCTGCCCTAACAGTCATATTCCGTATATAGTTGGAATATTTTAGGGTCGGATTAACCTATAGGCTTAATCGGAGTTATAATTCACACGAGACATGATCTAAGTTGAAAATTCGGATTAGATTGTTTCAAGGGTTTTTTACGTCAGATATTTGCAAGTTACATGTTCATTGCAATGCCCACGCAATAATCAATGAAGATAGGCCCACGCTTAAATACCAACAAAGTCTTGGTAGAACTGGGAGAATCTTCGGTATTCTGTAAGTAAGCCATGAGTCAAGCTGAGCATTGAAATCGAAATACTAGAAAAACTGCTTCTGAACAAATGCACAGTGATGTCTTGTGATTAACCCTTGGAATATTGGGTAACTTTTAAAAAAATACATTTTTGTGTCGTCTGCTTTCCAAAACCTTGAATATCTGCTTAATTCTGTTGTGGACAGATACTCAGAGTAGTAATCAGGTTAGATCACAGACCAGACGCCAATTTAATTGTAAAAGCATAAAGTCGGTGCCAGCAACATAAGAGTTAAATGCCAACAAGGTTTTGTTATAGAATCATCGGTATTTTGAAAGTAAGCCACGAGCCGAGCTCAACAATGAAATTAAAATACGCCAACAGCTGCTTCGGAACCAATGCGCAGTCGGGACTTGTAACTAACGAGTACATACGCTGTCCTCTAACACTAGACAACAGGAATCTGTCTTACGATAATTCGTAATTCAAGGTCCATATTATTTACAAATTGTCCTTACCATTGAATCTTAAATGAAATCTTGTTTTCGTGAATGAAGAATAAACTTGTATTTAAAAGTGCGCTCAAAATTTCACAGGTAGTTTTAATGTTTCAGCCTAAGTCAACGCTTTTTTGAGACTCTATTTTCCTCGTTGTATTTCCGTTTATGTGGTAACCTTTTTTACGAAACTTTGTAAAACAGGGGCCCGTTTTACTAAACAACTTACGGAAAATGTTTGCGTAAGTCATAATTGATTAACATGGATAATATCTTCAATGAAAGTACAATATTGCAATGTGACACGTCATTGGAAGCGTCTCGGAGAGACGATTCCAATGATGTGTTACTTTGCAATATTGCTTTGCCAAATATTGAAATAAAATGACTTGTTGTTTTAGACTTACGCAAATCTTAAGCGTAAACTGTTAAGTAAAACGGGCCCCAGGTCCCATGACCCTTAGAAACCAAGCTATGGTTGTCAATTTAATATAAGATAATATAGACTACCCCAGCATTTGTCTTGGAGGCAGAGCTTGAATGCGTTCACGTGAGAAAGTGAGCTGTAAGCTGAAGGAAGTCCTAACTTGGTGATTTATTTAAGTTTCTTTATGGCTAAAAGAGAAATTGCTCTTCATGAAACTAGTGCGAAAAAAGAAAAAAAGTGTCTGTAACAAATAGTTTCTTCTAGTCACAGCTATCCCTATTAAACCACTTGTGTTATGTAAATGAATTGAGTCAACATGATAAAATGCCTTAATCAAGTTCGTTGTTTAAATATATAGTAAACATGTTAGAAAACGTATGTGGGTGCCGATTGTACAATAATTTATAAACTGTTTACATCACACAATACAAGACTGAATAATCTCTGTCATAACTCTTTACCACCTGTAGATGACATTCTAAACTTGAAGCAGGTGACTGTAAAAGCATATTGGAACACATCGAAAAAAGCAATGCCTTTTGAAATTCGTCTGCTGCAGAACGCGAAAATGTGGCGTAAGGTTGTAATGTGTTAAACCCCAGTGTCTGCTACAGGACACTCTTGAGATCTCTCGAAAAAAGGAGAATTCATATTTCTACAGTACATATCTCCCTACAAGGGTAAGGTTGAAATTTGTCGCCATTTTCCACAGTATTTTAGTCATATTGCAGCAGTCAGCGCAAAACTAAATACACAATGCAATACTGACGTTGTTCTGCTCTAAACATGAGAATCTCCTACAAGCCACTTCTGAGACTTCTCGAAAATGAAATGTTTTATATTTCTACAGTATATTTCTCCATACAAGGGTTAGGTTGGTGCTAAACATCATTTTCAACAGTACAGTTTATATGATTCATATGAAGGTGGTCATACACTCGAATACTCCTAGTATTTCATCATCTGGGTACCGTTTTACTAAAAACAGTTTACGCTTAAGATTTGCGTAAGTCTAAAACAACAATTCCTCTTTTATCAAAAATGGGCAAAGCAATATTGCAAAGTAACACAACATTGGAATCGTCTCTCAGAGACGCTTCCAATGAGGTGTCACATTACAATATTGCACTTTCATAGAAGATACAATCCATGTTTATCAACTATGACTTACGCAAATATTTTCCGTAACTTGTTTAGTAAAACGGACCCCTGAACCGTACGATACATTCCTCTGCAGCAGATGAACCGAAACGTGGATATGTTAGTCAGTATTGAACAGCAATCAAAGCACCGATAGCGCTGAAGGACTAATGTGTGTTTAAAGAAAGATGATTGCGGATACATTTAAAAAGATTCTTTTGGTAACATCTCGAGGAAACAGCTGCTCCTTTTACCACCATCACTTTGATTATCATTTCTGTGAAAAGAGACTAATCGATAGTCTATTTTTCGAACATCTGGACATTTTACGAGTTTCCATTGCGATTGAGGCAATAGTTATAATAATATAGAGCAAAACGAAGCGATAAAATCCGGACTCAGTCCTAGTTCCAAGAAGGTATTAGTCCACACAGTGAAGGCGGATATTTAATGAGTAATTGGGGGCACACCGCTGTTTGTGTATCGATAAAGTACCGTCCCTCAAAAAGTGGTATGTAAATTCAATGGACTAAGGTGCTGACGCACCCTTAGTCCAAAAATGACGGTACGGAGATTTTAACCAACGCAGGGAGGAGCCTTTTTGATTTTCAAGTGCCTTTACCTATATGTAACCTAACGACACGCCCACATTATGCCCAGAGACGAGAGGAAAGCATGACATCGCGTTGGCATTTACCACAAGGATGTGGGTGGGCACGACTTCCCCGTGAGATAAGGGGGCAAAAGTCACGTGACCGATTTGTCAGTGTCACATGACGTGACAAGTTGGCTATGTGTCGTCTGTGATAAAGAAAAAGAGAGAAAACCCGAGATTTGATACTGTGCACTGTCTGGTGCAATACTACACCTTCAAAACAGATTTCTTTTTATTTCTTTCGGTACAAGGTCAGTCGGTTTTAAAGTACCTAGCCCTTTATGTTTTAGTGTTTCCTCTTTTTTTGCGTATCTGAAGCGAGAGAAAAGACAAGCACCATGACAAAACTAGAAATTGCCCATTCTCATCAGTCATAAGCTGTCTTTCCCAACAATATAAAGAAAACAAATATAATGAAATGTGATGTTTTCATGCTTTTTTGTTGTTCTTTGAAAGTCTATCCTTAATCTACCCCTAACAGTATGAAGGAATGTTCTTTCTTTAAGAATAATCTTGTAGTGTAATGAGTAACCACACTAAAGGGTTTGATTATTTCCATGAAACACAGTCCAACAAGTGAAAAACGGTGTTAAACCAATGTAGACTTGAAATGCTCACGTTTTCACATAGAAAATATTCTACAAACACTATATTGTGAGCGCTCGTTAGAATCGTCTTAAAGAGACGGTTCTAATGGGTACCAACAATATTGGTTTAAGCAAATCAATAAAGAATTTAACCGCATCGACAGCTAAGGTCATTAAGCACTCATTATAATGATGTGAATAAATGTATATTGAATTATATACAAGCTAAAAAGTATTAAGTCGGCTATCAACCAGCCTCAAACAATATAACAGTTATAAAAACGCTTCCCCTTTTCCCGTAAAGCGTAAACCTGTTTCTACTTGAGACGGGATCATTCATGAAGTTTTCAAAGCCAGCTGGACGCAGTGTAATACACTTCACCTGAATTAAATATATATTTATTGAGAAAAAACACGATATCGATTTCCGATCGATACTCTAGTGAAAACCGCCGCATTCATTATAGATTGAATTCACATGTACATCTAGCAAGTCTGTCCCTTGATCACATTGCGCTTTCGTTATCCATGGAGGTCAACATAAGACGTCTTTAAAGTTGCTTGTTCACAAATTAGAACATATGAAAGTGGAAATAAAATGCCGCTTTAACAAAACAACTTATGTATTATTCTATACAAAACCATAAAGTAATGACTTTTACAAGTTATCGTGCGTGCATGTGAAAAAGGTAGCAGTTCGCAGTTTGCGATTGCATTACAAAGCGCGAATTGCAAACCGACTTCAAACTTCACAAACATCTAAAATTGACGCTGTTATTGTATACCTTTATACAAAGTTAACCCCTAGAATGCTGAGTAATTTTCTAACAATAGTTTTGTGTGTCGTCTGCTTTCCAAACCTTTTAAAAATATTTGCTCAAATTCGATGAAGAAAGATACTCGGAGTAGCAAACATGTTAGATCACAGGTCAGCTGCCAATTCACTTGGCGGCTAGCCTGGATCTTACCTGTTTACATAAGCACGAAGTCGGTTCCAGCACTATAAGGGTTAAATACAGTGTACAATTTACTTGGCGGCTGGCCTGGATCTTATCTGTTTGCATAAGCATGAAGTCGGTTCCAGCATTGTAAGGGTTAAATGCAGTGTACATTTTACTTGGCGGCTGGCCGGGATCTAACATGTTTGCATTAGCATGAAGTCGGTTTCAGCACTATAAGGGTTAAGTTATGGTAGAGAGATAGCTGTAAGCCAGTACCGTCCCCCCTAAAGACCGTCTAGATGATCAATCTAAATTATGTTAGTAGTCCAACAGATAGAGGTCGATAAAGAGTTCACAGTGAGGCTGTATTCTCCAACAACCATTTATACGCAACGCGAATATTTGGTAGTAGTTTATAGTTTCCCGGCTGCCTTTTAGAATACCGATGGTTCTATCCGATGTGATGTTTATTACAACAGCCATGTGTATGAAATGCACATATTTGGTAGTTTCCCGGTTGACTTAAGAAATACCGTTGGTTCTATCCGATGTGATGTTTTCTACAACAACCATTTGTATGGAGCGCAGATATTTGGTAGTGTTCCGTTTGACTTACGCAGTACCGATGGTTCTACCCGACGTGATCACCCTTATGGACAGTGTCGTTGTGAGACTTCCTCCATCACTATGAATCGAGCATCGTGATTTGACTGCAATATTATTGACGCGATATAAGATACTTGTTAACCCATATAGAACGGGCTTTGTTAAATCTAGGTCAGCCGCCAAGTAAATTGGTCCATTTCAGTTCCTGTTTGTCAGTAATCGCACATGTTTGTCCTCATGTGCCCGTGTCCGTCTTTCTATGTACAGTGAACCCTCGTTTATACGGACACCGATTATCCGGATGTCTCGCAATCCGAACAAAATTGTAAGGGAACGGAATTATTGGACCAGTTTATTGCAGACGACTTTTGAAAACATTGTGGGTAAAGGAGCAATTTCTCCTTTTCCCACAATGTTTTCAGCCATATCAGAAGATTATCTTTGAATTTCATTACGTTTTGATATGTCTTCTGCAAACTCTTTCAATTTGGGACAGAGGACAATTTGGCGTTTGCTAAAGGGTTATAAGTATACACCGCTCATACAGACCGTTTATGTCTTAATGTGAATAAGAACATGCTCTGCTTCATTAGTCCGGATTATTCGGTAAACCGGACATTTTGTTGGGAACGGACGTGTTTGGATAAACGAGGGTTCACTGTACTCCTTTTATTCTCGTTACGCAATACACCGCCAAACATTGGTGACATGGTAGTTTAAAGCTTGGTATTCGTATATGTTGGTGAATTTGGAAGTTAAAACTTGGTTTCTTGAAACACGGTACAAGTTTACAGATGTGTAATAGGCTCCGTAGAATAGCGATGAATATATGGATAACCATTGGGAGCAGAATAAGTCATATCTGATATTTCGAGGCTCTGTACAATAAGTTAATATGCATTCAAATCCAAATGCGTTACAAGGGTTTTGGGATCTACTGCATAATAAACTGTACATACCTATAGACATTGACGCCCCTGAATTAACCATGCTTTCAAAGGCTACTTTTAATTGTATAACAAACAACATGACAAAAACCATATTGTTTCAACGATATTGTATGTTGACATTCAAATTGTTTTATAATACGAATACACAACTTTAAAACAAACTCTGTTAGCAGGCCATTTTACCATTAAGCCCAACATTGGCCGAACCACGACCTCTCTCTAGACAGAATTCCTTTATCCTCTCATCTATAGACGATATTCACATCGATTTCCACACAATAACGTTCTCTCTATGTCTCTCTCTGTGTCTATCTTTTCTTGGTATAGCCCTTCGTCAAAAGTAATAATCATTATGGAAGTCTGCCCTTTTCATGGAATTGGCACACTGGCAATTGTGTAGGTGTTTGTTACAATAAATACCTCCTTAGTCAAACCATACCCTGAGTTTAAATTTGCTTGTTCACGAAAGAGACAATTATAAAGTCAAAATGAAATGTCGTTGATAAACATGTTTTTTGTTGTACAATATACAAGTAAATGTAGTTATTGAATACATAAATTGATTTAGGAAGCGTCAATGTTTTAGAGTTTGTTCAGTATATATGCGGTATATAGCAAAAACCATTGCAACGCTTTTGGGTCGAAATGCGTATTGATTCACTGAATACATCCTTTATAAACTTTAATACGAACCTATTTTGCTTCTGATGGCTATTCTCTGGTGCGTACCATCCAACAGAAAAGTCGTTGTACATACTTAACCCTTGTAGTGCTGGAACCGACTTCGTGCTTATACAAACAGGTTAGATCCAGGCCAGCCGCCAAGTAAATCGGTGGCTAGCCTGTAATCTAACCTGTGTGATGCTCTGACTATCTTACCTCATACAAATGAAGCAGATACTTAAGGTTTTGAAAAGCAGACGACACGAAAATCTTTTTTCAGAAAATCACCCAGCATTATAAGGGTTAAAGAAATTAGATTTAAACCTTAAATAAATTTCGTTACATCTGTGAAAACACAGCTTTAAGAGTCTATGGATAAGCTAGTCCCTTCTATTTAAGGGTTCAAATCACAAACACTATTATAATTTGAATGTTTATAGGATGTAACCTCCCCAATTCATTCTTGCCCCTTACAAGTAAAAGTGAAATTACAACACCGGGGTTTTCCCGCTCACAGATCGATAAGGCTGTCTCATCCAGTCTTGATGTACGATCAATCGATATGGTTACATGTACATCAGTGTGCAGTATCGATGCATTTCTGTACAGGCGATAAGAGAGTGAAATGGTGGTGGTGGTGGGTTGTTTAGTTTTTTTTCTGATTTTGATTTCCATTGATGCTGCAAAGAATTCCACCGGCAGAAGAATGTTTGATTAAGTCCAAATAGTGTCATGTTCAAACTAAATGGCTGTGTCTCCTTTATTCAATGAATAAGATATAGCGTTAAAGTTTGACAATGTAGATAAACAGACACCAGGTTACATAAGATAACCAATTGTTTTTTCAATTGTTGAATTATCAGCATGCCTCAATATATATCTTTGCCTGTCTGTATATCGTTCCACTATGCTTTGGTTTGATTTTGATTATACTGAAGTTTAATGTCGTTAAAATAGTTTATCCTGACACTAGTGTAATTTTGGGACCGATAACTAGGTGCCGTATAACATTTGTGATATCCGGCACTAACCGTATAACATATGCGCGTGACGAATCATGACGTCATATGAACGACATGACGTCATTTTTACATCATTCTCTACTTATCTTTTCCTTTTTTTCTCGTGTTTTATTAACATATCTTTTGTTTAAAGAAAACATAAAAGTAACAGGATAAATAGAATAGATGGTTGATGTCTTTCAATGGGAAAAGTTAACGGGCTCGGCTTCGGATTATTATCCGTTTCGCCTTCGGCTCACCGGATAATATTCCTAAGCCTTGCCCGATAACATTTCTGATTTACGACACCAACCATCTATTCTCTATGTATCCGTTGTATTACGAAGTCAAGTACACATATCGTTGGAAAACATTGCCTTTCTGTCACCTTCTTCACTTGCCCGACAATTCAAAGGACTGTCTCACATATTGATTTTACTTTATTTATCTTACTGCCTATCCCGTTGTAAGCTTCTTTTTATGGGGTGATCTGATAACGTCAGATTTGAAAAACCAAATTTGAGCCACTGTGCACCATGGTGTTCACGATAATGATAAAGCACCTTTAAACCTTATCCATTCTTGTTTCGTTGTGCAATGATATCATGCAATATTGTCATTTCTGATAGAGTTGGATTACATATAGACGGGTCTCTGTTGTTTACGGGGTAACAACATGAAACTTCCTGAATGAAATAAACATCATTAATCATTTATCATCTAAACTTTGGTATAGAAACCAACGCATTGAAATACATATTTTGGGATGGTTTATGCATACTTAATGAATATCATGAAAAACTATATTAATATGCAGGCTGCATAGGTTAATCGTTTGTTTTCGGTTGTTTTGAGGGTTTTTTCGAAATGAAAAGATAAATTCATGGCAGAAGTATAGTTCTGTGATCAGGTGTCAATTCATTTAAACGATTCTTGGATGAAATGAATACCTCAAAAAGAATCAAGTCACAGGCACTCTTTTCAGTCGTATCTAAAAAAACATTTCGGGAAACATACTATAGAAACACATATTATGCGATAACTTGTGTAGATTTATCAACTTTGTCTGGGGCCCGTTTTACTAAACAGTTTACGCTTAAGATTTGCGTAAGTCTAACACAACAAGTCCTTTTATTTCAATATTTGGCAAAGCAATATTGCAAAGTAACACATCATTGGAATCGTCTCTCCGAGACGCTTCCAATGACGTGTCACATTGCAATATTGTCCTTTCATTGAAGATATTATCCATGTTAATCAATTATGACTTACGCAAACATTTTCCGTAAGTTGTTTAGTAAAACGGGCCCCTGGTCTATACTGGTCTTACATTGCTTCAACAGTATTAGATGTATACTGGGAAGCCAATGCCAACGTGTATTAAGGAGGATCCCTTATTTCATAGCTCATAAGGACAAAAAGTAAGATGGGCAGAACCATCCACATTTCGCACACATCCGGAAGATTATCTCTCATAAAAACATTAAGTTTCGGGGATTAGTACCCCCATGGAGACAGGATGGGCAACGGTGGTGCAGAGGTAGAGCGTTGGCCTCTTGATTCGAATCACAACGCCGAGTTGAAAATTTCGGGGACTAAACAACAAATTGGCGCGAGTACTGGATTCGTATCCAGGAAGCAGTGATCGAGAGTGGCTCTGAACAAACTTTAAGCTTCTTTCACCATCGCTGTAAGATAAATATGGTGAATATGCTGAATATGAAAACCTTGTGCGTTAGGAAGCTGCCGAAGCAATGTTGTGTGTATGTAACGTCATGTTGGACGTCATTTTGTTCTGACAAGATATCTTTGATTTGATTCTTGTATTGTGGAGGGACTTTCCAACGTTTTCCGCCTCAATACTTTTATATATAAATACATTGAGACTAAAAAGATTTAGAACCAGTAAAATGATATTGTACTTCTAAATGTTTCTAGTAGAGGGAAGATAGGATCAGAGTATGCACCACCCTGAATCTGTTTGATGCCCTTTACCAAACGTCAAATTTTCGACTGTCCCAAATTGAAAGACGACATTTCAAAATGTGGTGGAAATGAAAAAAAAATCTTATTATAGGGCAGGAAACATTGTGGGGAAAGGAGATATTGCTCGTAAAGGGCAATATCTCCTTTTCCCGCCATGTTTTTCAGGGTCGTCTGCAACGAACTGGCCAAATGTCGTTATTGTAAATGGCGTAAAATATAGTTACAATGTTACTAACAAATAAGCCTTACTGTGTGCACTTGCTGGTCTTTTTTTAATAATCTATATGAAATGTCCAAAGATTCTGTCACACATGTTCCTTTCCCGTGTCAGTATTGTGACAAAGTAAGTTAATCGAGACAGATTTATTGCTACTCTTTCAGTGCTTTCCACCGAGTATTTTATTTATTTATAATTTTCAAACTATCTACTTCTGTATGTTCAATTAAGTTTGAAATCGTAGTTCCGTATGAGGTAGTGCGTTGAAAGCCAATCCTACCACAGAAGGGGGTGTTGTGTCACTTGATTTTAATCCGTGCTGGTATTTATATAAATAGCCGTATTGATTAAATGATTGGTTGAAATTTGGAAAACAGAGGAATTGAGTAATGTTTGCTTGCTGTGGTTCTTTTCAACCCTTAGAACGCTGGGTAATTTTTAAAAATATTTTTTTATTTTGTCTGATTTTCTAAACAATACATATCTTCTTATTTTGTTTAGAAAATATACTCAGAGTAGCAAACTGGTTAGATCACAGGCCAGCCGCCAGTTAATTGGCGGCAGGACTGTGATGTTGGTTCCAGCAATGTAAGGGTTGATATGATTAATTTGGATCACAAGCTTCAGAGAGGGAATTTTACCTCTAAAGTATTTAGAAATCGAGAGTTTGCTCATGATGATAAATTGAATTTTATTCAAAATCATTTCACTGTTTTCTTTTTTCTAATCCCCACGACCTCGTATTAAGGGAAAGGTTATGTAACTTTGATTTTTTTGCGTTTGGCGTTTCCGAAAACGGTGTAATGTTAAATCATTTATCTTTTCAGGTATTTTTCTAACACGTCAAAATGAAGGCGGAAGAAAACATCCATTTAAACGTTAGAAACAATAACTCCAAAGTATTTTTTGTAGAAACAATTGTGACAAAAGGAGAAAGTGCTCGAGCCGAGCACTTTCTCCTTTTGTCACAATTGTTTATCAAGATTATCTGCTACAAGTGCGGTCAAACACAAAAGTATGAGAGTAATTTGTTAAGAATACAGCACGGTATTATGATAGTACCTGTAGGGCCTGCATAATGTTAGGCTAATCTCCTATCTTTATAATGATGAGGGTCGCATTACCGTCTGGTCCTCCAGGGGGCGACACCAGCGGTATTAATACGCCTCGGCGATGCACCGGATACAAAGTAGTCCGAACATTAAAAACAATATCATGGTTTAAGTAAAGATAAGAACATTATCAATCATAGCCCTCTTCGTCACCTACTTAAGCATGCAGTAATATTGGAAAGCGTCAACAGCTACGGCGACAGAACAAATCAAAGCGCTGATAGCGCTGAAGGACTAAGGTGCGTTTAAAGCAAGTTGATTGAGGATACATCTGAAAATTTCTTTGGGCAACATCTCGAGAAAAACAGCAGCTCTTTTTGCCACCATTACTATAATTATTATTTCTGTGAAAAGAGACTGAACGATAGTCTACTTTTCGAACATCTGGACATTTTATGATTTCCCACGAGGCAACAGCTATAGATATAGAGCAAACAAAGCGAGTAAATCCGGACTACATTCCTAGTTTCAAGCAGGTATTAGTCCGCACAGTGGAGTCAGATGTTTAATGAGTAATTGGGGTCACACCGCTGTTTTTGTATCGATAAAGTACCGTCCCTCAAAAAGTGGTATGTAAATTCTATGGACTAAGGTGCTGACGCACCCTTAGTCCAAAAACATAAACAATATCAACAGGCAACACTACATTTTAAAGCACATGGAGACAGCGAGAGTTTGGCGTAAAAATATCGTAGCAACAACAACAACGTCTACAGATCAAGAACAGGGGCAACATCAGAACTATCTCGAACCAGTATCACATGCTACGACACTTGAAGGGCAACTCCTGGCGACAAAAGCGCACTAGAGGCAACATCAAAAACAACATCATCGCAATTAACCTAGAAGAACATGATGTTTCACAAGGCGGAAACAACAACAACTTGTGACAGCGGCGTTAAATAAACAACAAAAGCATGCTTAGCATCATCATAAAACCAACAGCATATTCTTCAGTTCATTGGGAAAAAATATCAACTTTGGCAATTACAGTGACAACAACTAAAGCAACATAAACACCATTACGTAAACAACATCACATATTGAAAGGACATAGGTAAAAACAATATCTTTTGCGACAACAGTGCCATGGCACCAACAAAAACCTCATAAGCAACACAACGAAACCATACTACAACACATAGGGAAATAATATCAACTTTGACAGTGTCGGTAAACAAAACCAACAGCAACATCAGCACTATTATGAACCAACATCATATGCTAAATATACAACAAGTCGAAGTAAAACTTTGGCCACACCATTGCCATAGCAACAACCGTACAAGCATCATAAACAGAATCAGGAGCCAAGAGGACATTATGTCTAGTCGAAGGGTCGGCCTTGCAACTCGCAAGGTTCGAACCCACGATTGTCGTATCCGAAACTAACATCCAAACCAGGGATCACTGCCTCTAAAAAATGTTACACATTTTGACTGGATTAATAGTATTCGTCCGAAGGTCAAGCAGGTGCGAAGAAATGTTATTCAGATTAGGCTAAGCTTTCAATGACGCTTTTAAAACCTTTTTTGATTATCCTTTATTCGATACAAAATCTGATCAAACCATTGATAACATTGCGACTTTCAAAGCCACTTATCGATGGCCAATAGTGGATACACTGGATAGTAACTTACGTTTTGAATGGTTGAAAAGTACATCGCGCAATTTGAATAGGGTGGAGAAGTACTTGTGATCTGAAGGGCATTTTAAAGAGGACTTAAGAGTGCTTTCAAGGTTCATGGCTTCGATTGTCTTTAACACCGGGGAACTGTTAAACGTAGCCAATTATGTAAGCACGTTGGTTAAGATAAGCATAATTCATGATAATGTCTTTTTTAGGGTTTGTTAAAGTATATTCTACAGAACATTGACAAGCATTTTCTCTATGTAAATATAGTAGACATACAAAATATCAATTGTCTCTCGCGGCTTTTTCTAAAGCGTATGAAGGTATAATATATAGAACGTATGAGTAGCGTTTTTTTATTAAGTAAAGAAAGGAGGTATACATAACATTAATCGTCTCTATTAAAGAAGCTTTTACATTAATGCATATTCAATTGTAATGACAACAACGTGCAAATCAGAACACAAATGCTGATAAGATTGACCTTTACATAGGCGCTATGTTTGTGTAGAACCTAAATAAATCATAAAGAATGTTATTAAAACTGGCCTTTTTGTTGTGTTTTTCTAGGACATCCTGTTATGTCAGTAATGTTTACAAAAGTTCACTGCTTACACAAAGATAAACTGTGCCTTTCCTATAATCTGGCTACTGATTTATCAAAAAAAATATGGAAAACATTTGCGTAAAACGAAACTGATAAACATGGATAGTATCTTAAATAAATGTACAATATTACAATGTGAAAGACGTCGAGACGCTTCCAATTATGTATTATTCAGTATCATTGCTGAGCTCTATATTGAAATAAGAGGAAATGATGTTTTGAACTTACGCGATTTTTTAGCATGAAATGTTTAGTATAACTGTACCCAGACCTATAGAAAGGCCATATGAGTCACAGGCTTAGGCCTTTATCCTGTACCAAAAACCGGTAAATGGTATTGTATTGAGCGAAAGATTGATGATGACATTCAGAAAAAACATGATAAGATAAAAAAAATGAATCACGTCGTATGGTATTGACATTGCGCAAGTAGTGAAGGTCGAACCAATATTGTGCTCTTTTTGTAAATGCATTAACCAATTCCTTGAGATAGGAGTTTAAAACTGGTTTAAAATGATCAACAAAAGCGGATTTGCCCCGAAGATCACAAAGGCTACTCTTTTTTTTTTTTAGAAACTTTCGTAATCTTTATGAGTCACGGTATGCAAATACCATGTTACATACATGTCTGGTGGTTTTATCAATTTGAACAAAATCTTGAGCGATTTTCGATAGCGTAAATTTACGGTGTTTAAACAGTTTTAGCTGATTATATAGAATGTTTTTACTTACCTTTTCACCCACCGTGTTATCAAGGATAAACCAGGATATGTCCACGTATAAGTGAGATTACTTGTACCAATACTTCGTGCTGTTAACGCCATTTTCAACAATATTTCAATTATGACACGTATTTTTAGCGTATTAACTTTCAAGGCATAGTTAGTTTAGTTTAGTATAGTTTAAATTTATTTATATGTTACATCGTTTGTGATACAACTAAGATAAATCACTCTTGATTCTGCTTCCTGGATACATTACCAATACTTGTGCCTAATGAGGATTATTAAAAGGTCGCAAGGCGCATAGTTGTCCCCTTTTACACAGAAGTACCCGATGGAAATCCTCATCTTATATTCAATAGCAAGATACATTGATGGATGAATGCAAATACAAAGTGTAATCCGTTTTATTTTTGATTATATGATACATTGATGGCTTGGTGTGATACGAAGCAAACTCCTTCACAAACGTGACGGACTTAATATTGCACTTAGCCATCGGCATGTATAAATCGAAACTGGTCAAGCGATAGTTAATTAGATAATAATTAGATGCATAGAGACCTGCGATTCGATAGGCGTTCGATCTGCTGTTAGTATATATAGGGTACACTATCACCGGCATGATAACTTTCGTTAGACTGGGAAAAGCCTAGGGTCCCTGTTTGAAATGCTGGGTACCGTTTTACTAAACAGTTTACGCTTAAGATTTGCGTAAGTCTAAAACAACAATTCCTCTTATTTCAATATTGGACGAAGCAATATTGCAAAGTGACACACCATTGGAAACGTCTCTCCGAGACGCTTCCAATGAAGTGCCACATTGCAACATTGTACTTTCATTGAAGATACTATCCATGTTTATCAAGTATGACTTACGCACATATTTTCCGTAAGTTGTTTAGTAAAACGGGCCCCTGGTATGGCCAATATCCTTTAAGTCATGTCGACATACGCCCCACCGTCCATGTGTATTTCGAAGGGGATTTCACAATAAGAGCAATTGGAAACAAGGTTAACATGCACGAGTACGTTTTTGTCGAAGGTTTGTATAAAGTTTCATCGGTTAAACCTGTACGATATTTGTTTCAAGGCGATCCGTTCATCGGACAGTTGTTTCCATGAGGGAAAAACATGGGTGATTTTGAATGAACGCTGTACACTGTTGTAGGAACACTGTTAGCTATGTTGTAAACGTAATTCAAAAAGGCATAAATAGATGCACTGACTGCTTTTATTTGATTGAACCATTGTTATCAATGTCGGCAAAAACCAAATAAAATACATTACCTCTCGGCAAATGTTGACATTTAAAGAGCAATACACAGCCTAATGAACAACATATATAAACGATCGTTTTTATCTTCATGTACACTATGAATTCAGGTAGAGCAATATAAAAGGTATTTTATTCGGTTATGCAAATGAGCCCTGTTTGAATAATTAAGCTTTAGGCGCCCGGGGGCGAATTGACGGAAAACTTTGTACATCTTAACCCTTGTTCACCCAATACGAACGGCTTTAATCGTATTTTAACCCTTTACCAAACACAAAACTTTCGACTGTTCCAAATTAAAAGTTTGGTGACGACATTTCAAAATGTGATGAAATTGGAAAATATTGTCTAATAGGGTAGATAGCATTGTGGTGAGCAATTTCTCCTTTTCCCTCAATGTTTTCTGAGTCGTCTGTAACACATTGGTAAAATGTCGTTATCGTTTGGTAAGTGTAAAATCATAAACTATTAATAGAAAGGCATGTGACAGATATGAGAATTGGCTCATCATAAACGGAGTTTTCTTTTGTCACAATGATTTTGGGGTTAGGGTTTTTTGTTCAGATTTACGTTGGATTTAATGAAATACTACGCTTTTTAATGAAGAATTGTAATACCGTCTGCTGAAAAGGGAAATTACAAATCTTTTCTTCCTTTTAACTCGTTAGTATAACATTTACAGCGGGAAATTCGAGAAACCTTAATGACAAAAGAAGAAATTGCTCGTCACGAGCAATTTTTCTTTTTTTGTCATTAAGGTTTCTTCCAAAATACCTTATATTAAAACGAGTAATTCATTCGTCATAGTGGATATATGTCGTCTTGGATTGTTTTCAATTTCGACATTTCACTACCGTTGGTTCAGGGGAAAAAGATAAATCGATGGATTTTTACGCTCGACAGGTTTTGGTGATGTGGCAATATTCAACAATGTAGCTATGTAGCTAGCTATCTAAGTAGTTTCTTACGTGTACATATTCGAAGTGATCAGCCAATCTGAACACAGCGGGTTTATCCAATAAAAACGCGTATTTCTCAGCTCACGTAAATACCCGAGTAGTCCCGATTGGCGAACAGCGTCACCCTTGTCAAATTCTAGATCTGTCTAAGCTTCGGCTTAAATTGATATCTGAAATCATGTCGGAAAAAGAAGGAAAAGAGCCTGCAAATGGTGCCTCGCTTCCCTATCTCTCTTTATCTTAACATCTCTTTGAGTGAATTACATACCTCATTCTTATCAAATTGATATTTGAAATCATTTCGGAAAAAAGGAGCAATAAAGCCTGCAAGTAGTAATCCTTAATGTATCTTTCTGTTAACTGTTCTTTTTGTAATTTACATATTTCATACTTATCAAGTACAACTTTCCATCATATCGAAACGATCGAAACGTTTGGTTTGAATAAAAGTATTTATTAAACCTTGATCATGCGAGGCGCTTTCATGGAATGTCGTATCGCCCCAATCAGCGTTTAGTAGTTTACGCATGCACAAATGAGAAAACAGAGCTCGAGCGATCAACCCCCAAGAGCAATACCACTGTGTCAATTCACCGAATCTTAGTTCAGATTGAAATCATATGGTAAATTGTTAAAACCCTTTTACCACCAGTGTTATGTTGGGAGCCTTTTTTATCCAACCAGTATCAATTTAACGTGGAGCTGGATATTCCAGTCGCCATGCTAAACACTTTACCCAGAATACCACAAAGGGAAGCTATTTCCACCAGTAATTGTTTATGGCATCGCATGGTACTATGCTTCGGGTACCAAACCCAAGACCTCCGGAGTAACATACAAATACATTGTACATCACGCATTCGAGTTATATATACATAGTCACGTGTACTTACAATATTGTTGGAAAAGGCTCAACACGAAGCATCTTCTACCTTACTTTAAACATAACTTATTGCCATACCACTTTACAAAAGAAACATGGACACTCTAACAGGCAGGGTACCGTTTTACTAAGCAACTTAAGGAAAATATGTGCGTAAGTCGTAACTGATACACATGGATAGTATCTTCGGAGAGACGATTCCAATGATGTGTTACTTTGCAACATTGCTTCGCTCAATATTGAAATAAGAGGAACTGTTGTTTTAGCCTTACGCAAATCTTAATCGTAAACTGTTAGTAATACGGTACCCAGATGAATAATAAGTCTAAAGGTTTGGCCACAAGTTCTACCAACTTAGCTTTGGCCATCCCCTTGACAGGGATTTGTATTGTAATTTTCAAATTTGTTATCACAAAATATCTTCAAAATATTGTTGAATGCATTAGATGCAACCATCGCAACTTTCGCCACTCCTCAGTGTGTCCATGAACTTGTATAGTCGCCTTTACCATTGAATTAAGGTTTTTTTGCTCGTTAGCAAGAAGGGTGCTATAGGGCGTTTTCCGAATTAATCGATCAAACTTGCATTACGAGCGATTAGGGGCAGGGACCCAAACATTGCTTCCGGGGGAGTTAACTCTTAGAATTCTGGGTAATTTTCAAAACATACATTTTTGTGTCGGCTGCTTTCCAAAACATTAAATACTGCTTAATTTTTATAAGGAATAATTACTCAGAGTAGCAATTGGCGGCTAGCCTTGATTCAACATGTTTGCATAAGCATAAAGTCTGTCCCAGCCATATAAGGGTTAACCCTGTTACTCAATTGAGATTTTTATTACAACTCAAGATAGAAAGCGACAATTGGAAGTTGATGTTCAACATCAACATATAATGTTATTTAGAAGAATATGTTATGGTAAAAAAAATTACTCGTTACCGACATCCAGCTTTCATATGGTGTTGTTTTTATAGGTTGGTTACACCAAAAGATATTGGTCTCTTTTTTGTGTTATCCATGATTTTATATGATTCTAGCTAAGTTCATAACACATTCATAAATTTCATTATTCCTATTCAATGTATTGCTTATGTTTAGTATGTGTGTTGCTAAATATTGTCTTGTTGTTGTTCAATATTGAAATAAATCTATCTATCTAAATAGCTTAAGGCATGTACTCAAAACATCGTATAGGCCATTAACCGTGTAAAATAACCAACATATAAACACATCATATGAGAAACTCGATTTGAACACTAAGTGTCTGCATTACTATTAGAAACCAAAGAGGACATTAGTCGCGTTGTTTTTATTTTCGATTACATTGAAAGTTGCCGAAAAAGCATAAAAACAAATTGTCATTGCCCATTAATTTAAGGATATATCAATTTAGAAACTCTGTCATCATACGCTAGATGATTATACATCACTTTAGAATACGTAACAACAGAGATTTATTTGTTTAATGGGGTTATCTATCACTATATAACACCAATGTTAGTAATTAATATAGTTTCCTAGGTATATATAGTACACCGCTCTAACATACATAGACATAGACAGTTACATGTTTCTGAAATATTGTCAAACTTGAATCAAATGATTGCGATTTGGACATGTGACAGGTTCATTTGGGCCACGTCACGGGAAAAGGGACACTCGGACATAGCAAACAGTGTAGCCCCAGACCAGCCGCCACGTCACTGACGTGGCGGCTGGTCTGGGGTTACACTGTTTGCCATCTTAGAGGACATCAAGTTCTACCTTTAAATAAATACAAATGATAACTGTCGTGACTAGATGCTGGAATAATAGAGCTAAGAAAGAGCCGAGGCAGTGGTTCTTATTTATGTCCGAGTTTCCCTTTTCGCGTGACGCGGCCCATTTATTAATATGTGATTTTACATCGCGACAACACTTTTTCATTTATGTTACGGTGTGCGACTCTCAATGATGGAAGAAGTTCCCATACTCCTATAAGGGCTGTCCAAGCCGGGTAGAACCATCGGCATTCTGTTAATAAGTCGGGAGACTACCTCTAATGAAAACCCAAATGTCGTCGTCGGGATTTGAACCCACCCGATAAGGGGCCTGGTATGACAGGTTTAAACTTGTGATTAAACAATATTTGACCTCGTTTGAACACGGTCGTTTAGAAAAAGGAAAGGTAAATGTATCGTTGATGTCTATACGTACTAAGTTATCATCCAATCATTTGAAATGACAAGATATGTCAATCAAACGCATAATATGTATAGGATTTAGTTGGCATAACGAGCATGTGCTCTTCATTTCTTGTTAACTAGTATTTGCCTGTTGTTGAAGGTCGTTTTCAGTTATATTCCCGACTCCCTGCTTCCAAATGAGTACTGTTTAGAACTGGCACTTACTTACAGTCGCGATGCTATACAGATTACCTTGACTACATATGCTTCATCAGGAATGCAAGGTCATAATCAGAACTTCATAATCATAAAGCACTCATTACTTTATTGCACTAAAAACTCGCAATACAGTCCAAGGCTCAAAGTAAGTGCTTAATAAACATGGATCACTCACTACAGCATTGCACTAAATGATATCATTATACAGTGTAATGCATATAGTAAGTGTTTAATACACATGGATCACTCACTACAGCATTGCACTAAATGATATCATTATACAGTGTAATGCATATAGTAAGTGTTTAATAAACATGGATCACTCACTACAGCATTGCATTAAATGATATCATTATACAGTGTAATGCATATAGTAAGTGCTTAATAAACATGGATCACTCACTACAGCATTGCACTAAATGATATCATTATACAGTGTAATGCATATAGTAAGTGTTTAATAAACATGGATCACTCCCTACAGCATTGCACTAAATGATATCATTATACAGTGTAGTGCATATAGTAAGTGCTTAATAAACATGGATCACTCACTAGAGCATTGCACTAAATGATATCATTATACAGTGAAATGCATATAGTAAGTGCTTAATAAACATGGATCACTCACTACAGCATTGCACTAAATGATATCATTATACAGGGTAATGCATATAGTAAGTGCTTCATAAACATGGATCACTCACTAGAGCATTGCACTAAATGATATCATTATACAGTGTAATACATACAGTAAGTGCTTAATAAACATGGATCACTCACTACAGCATTGCATTAAATGATATCATTATACAGTGTAATGCATATAGTAAGTGCTTAATAAACATTGATCACTCACTACAGCATTGCACTAAATGATATCAGTATACAGTGTAATGCATATAGTAAGTGCTTAATAAACATGGATCACTCACTACAGCATTGCACTAAATGATATCATTATACAGTGTAATGCATATAGTAAGTGCTTCATAAACATGGATCACTCACTACAGCATTGCACTAAATGATATTATTATACAGTTTAATGCATATAGTAAGTGCTTAATAAACATGGATCACTCACTACAGCATTGCACTAAATGATATCATTATACAGGGTAATGCATATAGTAAGTGCTTCATAAACATGGATCACTCACTAGAGCATTACACTAAATGATATCATTATACAGTGTAATGCATATAGTAAGTGCTTAATAAACATGGATCACTCACTACAGCATTGCAATAAATGATATCATTATACAGTGTAATGCATATAGTAAGTGCTTCATAAACATGAAGCATTTACTAACTACTGTTTTGCACCCAACACTCACTCTATACAGTCTAAGGCTATAGAAAGAGCTGTATAAACATAAAACACACACTGTTTTGCACCCAACACTCACATGCTATAGTGTAAGAAGCACTCACTACTGTATTGCACTTTACACTCGTATTTTATAGGACATTTAAACTATGAGGGCTTAATAAACATGAAGCACTCACGACTGTATTGCACTAAACGCTATCATTATACAGTGCAAGGTTTATAGTAAGTGCTTTATAAACATGAAACATTCACTACTGTATTTCACCAAACAGTTGCACTCACTAAACATTGTAAGGTGTATAGAAAGAGCGTCATAAACATGAAACACTCAAGACTGTATTTCATTAAACAGTCGCACTCACTATACAGTGTAAGGCGTATAGAAAGAGCGTCATATGATATGCATGCAGCACTCACAACTGTATTACACCAAACACTATTATCATAAAATACAAAGCTTATAATAAGTGCTGCATACAAATGAAGCACTTACTACTGTATTGCACTAAAGACTACCATAACACAGTACACTGTTAATAGACAGTGCTTCATAAACTGAAAGCACTGCTGTTTTGCACTTAACACTTGCAATGTACAGGACAATGTTATAGTGCAAGTGCTTCATAAACATTATTCACTCACTACAGTATTGCGCTAAAAAATCTCGCGATGGCGTTTGTGCCAGTTCTGTCACAGTGTGCTAGTTAGCTTTGTACATGGTTCAATACAAGACAATAGTAAGTGTTTCACGTTTACGGTAGACTTATGACGCTCTTACGTGGAACCTTAATGTGTACCAAGGGCCCGTTTTACTAAACAACTTACGGAAAATGTTTGCGTAAGTCATAATTGATTAAAATGGATAATATCTTCAATGATAGTACAATATTGCAATGTGACACGTCATTGGAAGCGTCTCGGAGAGACGATTCCAATGATGTGTTACTTTGCAATATTGCTTTGCCAAATATTGAAATAAAAGGACGTATTGTTTTAGACTTACGCAAATCTTAAGAGTAAACTGTTTAGTAAAACGGGCCCCAGACGCGTTACGTATTGGAAATATTGGCATGAGTATCAATGCAGTAATAGTCTGAACCGTATTGTCTGGTAACCCATTTCGAGAGGCTTATCCTTCGTTCGACACCAGACGGACTCGGCTGGTACATGTCCCTTCATTTAACCCTTATAGCGCTGGAAACGACTTCTTTCTTATGCAAACAGGTAAGATCCAGGCCAGCCGCCAAGTTAATTGGCGGCTGGCCTGTGATCTAACCTATTTGCTATTTTGAGCATCTTTCCTCACCAAATTAAGTAGATATTTAAGGTTCTGGGAAGCAGGCGATACAAGAATCAACTTTTAGCTAATAACGTAGTATTCTAGAGTCAAAGCCTTTAAAGTAAGCCAGTAGTTCCTGTATACATGGTATATCTCTTATTATTTCGTTTGTAGCATTATTGGTTCAGTTGTAAGAAATCGCTGTTTACATAAAAGAAGGGTTCAAGTTTAACGGTAGACGGTCAGATTAAAATTGCGAATGTTAGTACTTAAATAAATCCCGGACATTCTTTCATTCACAATACAGAACGTAGCAATGACCCTTTTAAATGGGTTTATTTTCGACACTTTTAACCGCCTTTGAATTGAAATTGTAGCGAACAGATCTTTGATTTTATATTTCTATATAGCTGAAATTTGTTATAAGAACAGTCTTCCTTTTTGGTGGGGGTCTTAGGGCTTTATTCCGTGTCAACAACTGCTAAGTTATATTACAGGTTTCATTGGATTCTGCATGACTGGTCTAGGGTTCTAAAGTGCCTTCCATTCCCAAGCGACAAGTGGCGTGATTGGGGGTATACCACAGGGAACTGTTTCACAAAACAACTTAAGGAAAATATTTGCGTAAGTCAAAACTGATAAACACGGATGGTATAATAAATGAAAGTACCATATTGTAATGTGACACATCGTTGGAAGCGTCTCGGAGAGACGCTTCCGATGCTGTGTTACTTTGCAATACTGCTAAGCCCAATATTGAAATAAGAAAGAATGTTGTTATGAACTTACGCATGAAATCTTTAGTAAAATGGTACCCAGAACCCTCGAAATAAAGGCTACCACCTTAATCACTTAGCCTTAGACCACAAGAATGATCTAGAATAACCCTTTTCATAGACACAACATTTTGATAGGATTTCCGCGTCAGACAACATTGTCAAATAGGAAAAGTGATTTATTCGTCGTGTGCATTGATTGAATCTAGTGTGAAAAAGGCAACTTATGAAAACAAACTGTTATTTGAAAAGAAAGGAATAGATCAAAATCAATGATGAAAGATTGTCCCTTTCCAGCAATAATCATGTCCGTCTAGAAACACGACTTATATGTTGTTTCCGTTGTATATGGCGTCGGTAAAGGGTTTGATTTCACGACGAAATGTGTCATTCGAAAAAGGTTTTACGAAACTGTCTGACTTATCATTGGCGTATGCTGGAAGGTTTGTGCTGCATATGGGGATAACTTGCAAAGCTACTTTACAACAGAGCCACACTGATTCGTCTAGGATTGGTACGCCTTAATTACACAGGCTGATCTAAGGACATCGTTTTAACAAAAATTTCCAAATATCCATTATCCCACCAATTGTATACACATAAAACGAATGAAACATTATCACCAAATAACCAACTACAGTATTCTATTGATCACACTATCCTTTGATTTAACCCTTAGAATGCTATGTATTTTACTAAAAAGAGATTTTTGTGTCGTCTGCTTTTCAAAACCTTAAATATCTGCTTATTTTTGATGAAGAGAGATTCTCATAGAAGCAAACAGGTTAGATAGCATCACAGGCTAGTCGCCAATTGCGACTGGTTTGGATCTAACCTGTTTGAATAAGCATGAATTCGATAAAAGCAATGTAAAGGTTACAATAGGGACACGATGTGTCGCCAATGATTCATCTTCCTGAATTACAATGACGAATCCAAGGCCACCGTCTACCAGAATTTCCAAAATACCAATATCCGATCAATTGTGTCTATATATACACATAAAATAGATGAAACATTATCACCCAATAACCAACTACAGTATTCCATTGATCATACTATCCTTTTATTCAAACGGTCAAACAAGATCTAACAAGCGAAATATTGAAACGATCCAACACATTCACGTTTTTTATGAATACTGAAATGGATGCAACAATTGAACTATCACTAGACGATGACGGTTGATTTGAAGTATGTTGTGACCATCTGAAGTTGCATTCTGCAAGAGCAAGTTTAAATTTTGAACTGTTACACAATACTATACTGATTACATATGACAACAAAAATGCAGGTGAGAATAAAGGTTTACTTCAAACGTCTTTTTTTTTAGATAACTATAGGAAAATGAAGACAGACGAGTTTTTGTTTTTTGTTCTCACTGCCATTCACTTCATCCTATTGAGTACCATTGAAATGAATGTCTGCATATTCCACTAACCTAGGACCAATCGCAATGTCATTGGAACAATTGAAATCTCATTGGTACAATCAACATCTCATTGGAAAAATCGAAATCTCATTGGTACGATCAACATCTCATTGAAAAAATTGAAATCTCACCGGAACGATTGAAATCTTATTGGAAAAATGAAAATCATGGAACAATCAAAATCTCATTGGACCAGACGAAATCTTATTGAAACGATTGAAATCTTATTGGAAAAATAAAAATCATGGAACAATCAAAATCTCATTGGACCAGACGTAATCTTATTGGAACGATTGAAATCTTATTGGAAAAATAAAAATCATGGAACAATCAAAATCTCATTGGACCAAACAAAATCTTATAGGAACAATCAAATCTCATTGGAAAAATGAATATCATGGAACAATCTAAATCTCATTGGACCAATCGAAATCTAATTCGAGAAAGACGTATTGAAGTAAAACAAGTTGTGGCTCATCAAATACAACGAGCATATCTCCTTCAAACTTCGACCCTCTAGTCCGTCATATGTCACTTTTAAGCATCTGCTACGGACGACTTTAGAAATCATTGTGAAAAAAGGATAAATTGCTCATTATGGGCAATTTATCCGTTTTACACAATGTTTTCAATCTTTCATCATAAAGGTCATCTTCTTTATAAGTTATTTTGGGGTCGTCTGCCGTTGCTTTGAATTTGAACTCCTGTCAAATTTCCATATCGGGGAATTGGTAAACAGATAAGACCCCCAAAAGATTTCCTATACATATACATATATGGGCTGAAGTATTTGGAGTAACTATCCATTTCAGCGCTACCGTAGAGCCTTCGATTTTTGTGTATTGATCACCCACTCATACGGTATGATATAACCCACTCATTCAGCAGACGATATTTATGAGCGAGAGGAAAACGCCTGTCGGCTGCGAGAAAACGCACGCAACTATCGCAACTCCCGGCCCATATCTACACTTGCAAAGTATGACCCTGCTGCAATAAATATTTTCGGTTTCGTTGATCTTTATTTTTAATTTCGCGAAACGTGCTCCGTATACGTTTGATTACCACAAAACAGACCAAACAGGTTTTGAGCTTTACTGCAAATATGGTGATAATCTTTACCACTAACAACATGACACATGGGTTTAAGACCTATTCGGAAATTTCGTCAATATATTAAAGCAATAAGATTGAAATCGATTTGTGAATCTGTGATGAATATTGTGAAGGGAAGGTGAAGTCTCCAAATTGCTTTCGTTTTCGAAGATATTCCAGATTATTCGATAGATATTGGCTTCTGAAACGCAAATGGGACACCAAGGACGGTGTAAAGAGTCGCGACGTACTATATATAAATCGAAAGCGGTCCGCCAATCAGATCGGGGCATTTCTCCACGGTCCGTGACCGCTAGGCCTTGCCTTTAACAGTAAACTATACGTTTTGGCGTTGCAGAAGCGATTCACTGCAGAGTGTTAAGAGGCAGGCTGTCGAACGGAACTGTTTTTTCTTTCGTGTGCGGAGCAATTTATTCCTTGCACAAGGGCGGTGGTGCGACTATTCAGACTACTTCCTGAAAAAAAGAGAATTTTGTGGAAAACATTTGGATACTTTTGAAGATCATCACTTTATTTTCGTTTTTTAACTAAGGTAGGAATTTATTTATTTGTCCCATACATTCACCCTGCTTTACCAGTGTAAGCGAAATTTGATACTCTGGCATTCTTTCAATATTGTTTTGTATGTTTTATCTCGATATTCATTCAGTTGGGTTGTATTCAACTTGACAAGCGACATACCGTTACATTGAGAGAGAGTGAATAACCGACTTTCCAATAGTATTTATAAAAAAAAACCTATTTGGTCGTCTTTTTAAGAGAAAGATTGATCATTTCAAAAATATTTAAAGAACTATGGATTTCAAACTATTGTTTGATCTTAAAAAAAAGATCAATTAGTTAATTCGCTGAAATCGAAAAATACGCACGTTCATTTTAAATTACCTTTTGTAGCGCATATGTGACACGAAAGTTTGGATATTTTACATCCATTACGTTTAGCTTATTTAATGTATGCATTTAGATCATGTTATATAAGCAATATGATCTGATAACATGGTCGTTAATAATGTTCTGGTTAGTTGGATGCATACATTACCTGGCGATAGTTATAAAATTGGCCAAACTGCTCGGGTAGAAAACGTTGTACCAAAAGCAGAAATTGCTCATGGCAAGTAATTTCTGTGTTTGCTACACTATGAACTTAACAAGTTTTTCTGACAGTGATTTCAATTGACCTGTCATCGATAATGTTATTGGCATGTTCCCAAAACGAGTAATTGCAAGTAAGCAGTATTGACACAGACTAAAGGTTTTACATACATTCTAATGTCATAGTCATACAACATGCATTATTGATCTTTGATTAGAAAAATGGCAGAGTCAAATAACGTAATCCTTATGCTCAAAAGAGAATTTTTACATACTGAGAACACTCTGCCATTGTCACAGCTCATTTTTATATCAAGCCTTGTGAAAGTTGATAAAATGATTATCAATTCCAGTATGGCCGCACAAATCGATATCTACTCGCATTGATATATCTGCATCAGACAACTCGAGAAACCACCATAAAAAAGGATGAATTGCTCGCAAAGAGAAATTTCTCCTTTTGCCACACTGGTTTCTCTCACATGCCATCCGTATATGACAATATCCGTTTCGTGTGCTGTTGTTTTCCAACTCAGTTCTGTAACACCATTCAGCATGAGGGATTTAGTTAGGCACAGACAATCGTATGTGATAAATATATTAATATATAATAACATGCTAAATAGACGATACTTTGGCTGGTAAACGTGTTTGACTTGTGACGCTGGCTCCAGTGTTCGAGCCACACCGGCACTGCTGGATTTTGACATTGTTCTTGGAAAGGACACTCAAAAGCGATAACCTTGTACTGATGGATCCAATGAAAGCCGTTTAAAAACTGACAGATTTTGACAATGCATTCAATCATACATACACCTGCTGGAATACTTTTTTGTGATTTGTCAAAGACGACCCCCCCTTTCTTTCAACAGCACATTTTGATAAGAACCAGCGTATTAGATGGTTTTAAATCTCGCTTAATAGATTCATTGGTCCAAATAAAGTATTAGCGGTATTTAAGCACGTTTACCTTACTTGAATATGGGATAGAGTTATATATGTATAGTATATCCATAACGTATTCTTGCAACATCATATTTTAATGAAATGAAACCGGCGTATTAGATGGTTTAAAATCTCGCCAAATGGATTCATTGGGCCGAATAAAACTTATGAGCGCTATTTAAGCAGATTTACCGTTCTTTAATACGGGATAAAGTTATTTATAAATATGATATCCATAAAATTCATTCTTCATAGGCTTAGGTGAGGCCCGACCATTCCACTCCGGTCTTATTGAGTGATTCAGTAAACCGTAAACATGTATATTTGACTAGTTCAATAAACCGTAAACATGTATATTTGACTAGTTGCACTGTGTGTTGTTAAGCAATGCACTCAATTTGAATTTTGTGACTGGTATGAAATCAGATTAAATAACAGATGATATCTATAATGTCGGGAAATGAATGATTCTTTTGAAATATTGGTTAAAAACCACTGCGACAAAAGGTGAAATTGCTTGTCACAAGCAATTTCTCCTTTTGTCGCAATGATTTCTTAAAGATGCTCCTGAGGGTTCAGGAAAACCATATTTATAAATCAATGGATTTAGTGTGTTTGACTCCATTGCCCAAGGCTAAGCATTCATCTATTTGTACTGCTAGCCGCTAAATAACTGAGCTATTACTGAGAGTGTCGTTAAACTCTGTATCAGCACATACAACTGTACAAACACATGCAGCTTTCATTTGGCGACACTTTGGTTGGACCACGAACTATACATTACCGGTTATCTTTTCTCCCCCAAGTAGACGCTCCCTTTACGTGTCGAAGACCGAAATAAGGATTTTAGTTATTCCGTTCACCTGTGGCAGTATGTGTTACAGTTATTGCATTTAACATCAAGGTGTACTGATCATTTTTGGGCTGAGGTTTAAAATCTTTTTTTAATGATTAATACGATTTAAAAGTCTTTAAAGTAGTAACTTTTCTTATTCAAAGACCTTTGGAAACACTTTACATGACACAAACGGCAGTAAAACTCTTTGAAGATGTCACTATTTCAATTCAACTTAATGAGGTGAAAGAACGAATCTCTTTTTCCGTAAATGTGAAATGACAGACCAAAAACCAAGCTAAAGGGAAATAACTCGTGATAAATATTTTCTGAAGCTGATTATTTAACCCTTGCATCGTCACTAGGCCTAGTGTCAGTTCACGGATCGGGTACCAGGTCATCGATTTCTTCTCTTCCTGCAACGTTTTACAAACTCTTTATTACGTGGTCGAACGAATTGACCATTTACTATATTTAAAGCGAACATGTATAAAAGAGAAAACCTTACTCGATTATACCATTACACTTTATTTGTATGACTGCAGAAAATTTGAGAAAACCGCTGTGACAAAATGATACATTCCTCCTAGTGAGCAATGTATCTCTTTGTCACAGTGTTTTCTCCCGATTTCATTAAGTGATATATACATTTATCCTTGCTATTTTGTTGTCTGCTGTTGCTTTCAATTCCGATAAGTCACATTTTCGTATATATTGTAAATAGGGTAAATTGGTCCAGGACGTCTTTCTATCGATACATGCATATTACGCTATAGCAGACAGTCTATTGATTTTACGCCGGTCTGAGTCGATGGAAATCGAGGAATATGTGAAGGTCATCTGCTTGTAGAAAACGAGCGGTTTACACAACATTCGTCTGCTCTTAACCCTTTACCAAACGCCAAATTTTCGACTGTCCCAAATTGAAAGGATTTGCAGACGACGTTTCAAAATGTGATGAAATTGGAAACTAATCTTCTGATAGGGCAGAAAACATTGTGGGAAAAGGAGAAATTGCTTGTTACGAGCAATTTCTCCTTTTTCCCACAATGTTTTCTAATGTCGTCTGCAACGAGGTCAAATGTCGTTATTGTTTGGGAAAGGGTTAAATGACAGGGCTTACTCTCCGTGATATTGTTGTTGATGAGTACCCACCGAATAGGTTTATTCGAGGAATCAGCCAGTTGTCGAGTTAAGTTTCTGTTCGTAAACGACAGGTTTCAGGCTGTATGAAACTGTTGGATGAATGCTATTCTCCTGGACACGCATTATAATCGTTTCAAAACCAATGGTTTGCTAAAGAATTACCAAGGTTTAATGAGAGTTCATCTATGCACTCGTACATGGGAGCTATCAGAACCTTTTCTATGGGTATAACCTAATGTCGTTTAACAGCATATTATGGTTTAATAGCCAAAAAGGGGAATGAAATACTTGTCGGTTGTCAAATGTACTGCCTAGTGTTTTAGGTGACCGCTTAATAACCCGTGAATCCCAAGTTCGAGCCTTATGTGTGACTCTATCGAGCCCTATGTGTGCCTCTATCGAGCCCTATGTGTGCCTCTATCGAGCCCTATGTGTGCCTCTAGTTTCTTTGGAGCATCCATTGACAAGACACATCAGAGCCATAGCCTAGTACTGGTAATTCCAGTATTGTCGTGACAGAATGTCTCACTGTGTACTCTTGACACTATAAGGCTATATGGGAAAGTCGTGTGAACCCTGTGCTTTTGGTACTCATGAGATTCGATTACGATATTATCATATGTTCAGTTGAATGATAAAACATAACTAAAGCGCATGACTGGTTATTGCTCCGTGTGCTTTAGGATTTTCTACAAGTTCAACTAGTGTTCAATGGTGTCGACCGAATAAGCCTTCATTTGTACTATGTGTTTCATGTGAAATAAACAGAACATGTTTCATGTGAAATAAACAGAACATACGTTTATTTCATTACTTGAACACTTAAGATTGATCGACACTAGACAGGATTTCAACCGGTTATCGCAGTCCGTTCGTTTTTTGCATGATTCAGCAATATTTTTGTAGGAGGGTTGTAACGACATTGGTATGTGAGGGATTAATTTCAAATGTGTCACCTTCTTTCAGAAAAAAAAAGATTTAAAGAGGGAACGAAAAAAAATGAAAGAAATATGAAACCATTTTTTAAGATTATACGAGCATTTGATATGCGTGCAATAATTCTCTTACAAAGTTTGTCATCTTTGCTAAGACTGCAAATGTCAACCAAGCTAATCTTGCTTGAGTGGTATCTGACACTTGTTCTGTGGGATTAGTCCAACAAAATCAAATTTCCCCTTTTATTTACATGCAAAAGGGTTTGGGGTTGTTTCTTTTTTGCCGCATTGCATGGTAACTTAGGATATTGGATACAAATGTTACACGAGTTAAAGTTCTTGAGGAAGTGTCGATGTAATCGTTTCGTTGTATTTCGGACGTATTGTTCCTCACGAAGTTGGCAGAGACGTCCGAATGCATTTCATTCATTCGTACACCTCTGCCGAATTCGTGAGCAACTGTACATCCTAAATATGTACTACAACCCCATTGCAAAGGTACCATTTTGATAACTCTGATAACTTAGAAATCTGCAAGATTAAAATCGTTTTTCTACCAAAGGGATGTAACTCCGCCTGTCAAGCAAACATTTGCGATTTTTTAATGAGTTTGTATGTTATCCAACAGTACTAGGCTATGGCTCTGAAGTGGCTTGCCCAAGGACACGCCCACAAAACCAGAGGTGTCTTTCTACCTTTCCATGAGTACATAAACGTGATAAATCCCTGAATAGTGATTATAGGATAAGTAGACACCTCGGATATGTTTGAATAGAATTGTATCAAATCGCAGGTGAATAAGAGCTTCGTGTTAAAACATGAACTTGTTTACCCTTATAGTGCTAGAAACGACTTCGTGCTCATGCAAACAGGTTTGATCGAGGCCAGCCGCCAAGTCAATTGGCGACTGGCCTGTCATCTAACCTGTTTGCTACTCTGAGTATCATTCCTCATCAAAATCAAGAAGATATTTTAGGTTTTTAAAAGCAGATGACACAATAATATATTATTAGAAAATTACCCAGCATTCAAAGGGTTAAGTATGTAATTAGGTCTTAGTGTTGCTTCTCAGTACTCCTGTCGACACAGACTGTCGTCTGCCTTAAGTAGCCAGCCGAAAAAGCGTCCATCGCTTCGTGTAACTGAAATCTCGTTTCAAGCGAGATTTGAAGTACTCTCCTCAAAGATATATATCGATTATGGATTATTTATTCGCTTGTAAACTTGTCGCCGTCTAGTGTATACGGCTTATCCCTTCTCTCCATTTCTTTATAAACAAACGATATCGTGCTCCATGTCACGTAGCGATGCCAAAGTATCGCAAGATCTCGCATCACAAACGAGATTTGAAAGCATGCATCTCATACACATATTGGTCTGATGTCTACGATTGCACCTTTGGTAACGTGAGCATCAGTTTTCTCTCGGTGGTATACCGGCTTAAAATCTCGCTATATCGCGAATGACTGCACCTTGGAACGGGTGCAACATTGAGAAATATGGATACCAGATGCACATTGATCAAGATGAAAGGTGTACTAGGACGACTGCTATCTGGTTCTCTCGTTGAAAGACTCGAAAGAAAGTGAGACAGGGACAGGGACCCAGTTCCCAAGCGCCAAAGGGTACCTTCGTACTTAAACGGAGGCCGGGCGCATATCGTTTCGTGAACATGATTTCTGGCTTACCATAAAGCGTCTGCACACGTTTCCATGCTTCATTGCCCTGTCTCGGCCCAATGAACACCGTTAACTTTAACACGTGGCGTATTTCAGTGGTTCATGTGACTGCCGCGATAACTGCAAACATTTACTAATGCAGTGCGGCAAACGCAACGTGTTTGCCTCGTTCCTGAGAGGTTGTTGGTTTAAATTCCGGACCTGGGTACTGTTTTACTAAACATTTAATGCTAACAAGTTCAAGATACCGGTCTCTCTTAAGTTTCCCACCAAAGGACACCCCGCAAAATCGTACTAGTGGTGCTCGAAACTTGAACCTCCGAGTTATGAGACCGCCACTTTAATCACTGTGTCATGCAGGACCATTGCGATGATGTATAAAAAGTTTTATTAAAAACTTGAATAAATAGTGTAAAACAGGAACATTGAACCAGCAAGCAATCCTTGCCAGTTTGTTGTATGAATGGTCTCATTCACCTAACACCAATAGCTTAACCAGTTTCGAGGGCATCATAGATTACAAGGATCCAGGTTTCGAAAGGCAATGCCCAGTCAATGTTACTTTCGCCGTTTGTTAAAGTGAATGAGACGTGTCTACTTCGTCGCTCCACACTGATCAATTGTATTCACATAGAAAATCATCTGACTGTAAATAGAATGAATAGTGTAAAATGATAATAAGATTCAATCAGTGAACATAAATAGTCGCACTTATTGATTAAACCTGCTTGTTCAAAGGTGTGGGAACAATTTGAGATGCTATTTTCATTTCTTTCAAACTGTGTAGCAACTGTCGTGTTGTATGAGACATAGTAACGATAACCATTTGAAGGAATATTGAAGCATTAAGATCCTTATGCGATGAATCTATATTTATTAAGACCCAAAAGCGTTGCAACAGGTTTTATCGCATAGTGTATGTTCCTATTTGGTTAACTGATACTTTCTGGGTTGATTTCAAGTTCAGTAGATCTTTTCAATTCAATTATTCGCCACAATACAAGCATTTTGATTTGACGTGCGAAGGTTTGATACGTTCCAAATCTATCAAATGAAGTGTTTAACCCTTACCGTGCTGAAACCGACCTTATGCTTATAAAATCAGATTAGATCATAGGCCCGCCGCCAAGTCAATCGGCGGCTCGCCTGTGATCTAACCGGTTTTCTTCTCTGGGAATCTTTCCCCAACAAAATTAAGCAGATATTGAATGTTTTGAAAAGCAGACGACACAATAATCTACTTTTGGAAAGTTACCAATCATTATAAGTGTTATATGACCCAAGTCACTTTGTCTGGTTAGCATAGACCTAGCTCATGTTGATATCGTTTATGGTTTTATTGCCTTCAAAATTAAACGTTTAACCCATTACCAAACAATAACGACATTTGACCAGTTTGTTACAGATGACTCTGGAAAATCTTATGGGAAAAGGAGTAGTTTAAACGAGCAATTTCTTCTTTTCCCACAATGTTTCCTGTCCTATCAGAAGATTACTTTCCAATTTCATCACATTTTAAAATTTCGTCTGCAAACTGTTACAATTTTGGACAGTCCCCATTCCAACAATGTTTTCCAGAGTCATCTTCCACAAAGTTGTCAAATTTCGTCATCGTTTGGTAATGGGTTTATAGCCTTTGTTCTTAGACTAAGATTATCTCCGGGCTACATTTACCTTTAGAATTAGCGTGAACATAGACGTGAACGGAATATACGTCCTACCTGTCAAAACTAGGCGCAAAGTAACGAATAGTTGTGGGACAAGCCCCTTGGAACTGGTGTGTCTGGTCGTTAATGCTTTCCCGTACTATGCTTAACAACAAACGAACCAACGTATCATTTACATCGATTGTGAAGGAAGCTTTAAGCTCATTCAAATCCATTCTCGATGACTGCTTCCTTGCTACCAAACCATTACTCGCGCCGATTTGTGGGCTAGTCATGGAATTGTTGCACCTCTCCTAACCTATGCCCAACTGTCGCCTAGTACTGTCAAATGTAATCAAAGTTCTCTAAGTATGAGACACACAACGCGGAAATCAAAGTACGAAGACTACCACGTATAATTACCTTCCAATAAGACCTTTAAGACAACAGTTTATTTCTAACATGTATAAAGGTGTGACATTATTCAGGGACTTCTCCATGTTAAATGCAAATTAATGCTAATCAGTGTAAATTAACATTATCAACCTTGCATACGAAACGTTGAGCCATAATCTACCTTACGTTTATGTGCTGTCATGATTTGGGTTTGAAAAGGTCGAGATTTCGCAATATTACCATGACCGTTTGTTATAAAAGTGCTTTTGTAAACGTCAATTTATATTTAGGCGCATGGATTTATATCTTGAAAAATAAAAAAAGAATGGCCGTTCTCCTATACTTGGATGATTTGTCGACCAATCACTGTTTCTGACATCGACGCATATGCTCTCAACAATAAGCTCAAACATCACTTTCAAGTGCAAATGATATTAAATTTTGGCAAGCGATTTCTATATGATCTTTGTCAAAAGAATGATAAACCATGGTTTAAGAAGCTGTGATTTTCTAGTGTCAGGGGAGATAAATCTGGCAGATTGTATACAGTATAATTGTGGAGTAGCCTCCCCTGTCATAGTTTGGTTGAAACCTACTTATTTTACATTAAGTTGCTCTCGACTATGTTTTTTTTCGATACAGTGCCAGTATTCTAACTGAGTATAGATTCATTAAATCTCAAAGTGGACTCTACTTATCAGAGAACTTCGTAAATAAAGGAAAATATACGAATAAAAATAAACACTGCTACTGGTATTCCGTGTTCTCCAAAACTTCTTGCCTTCCCGGAACTTTTTTTACATTTGCTGACTTTTCTCTCGTTACCCGCCCCCGTTGTACACGGATGAATGTCAGTATTGTTAATCCTTTTATTTCGGTGTTGTCGGATTCATTTCTACACAAAGTACTACACAAAGTAATCAACATTTGGTTCGGACACCAGTGCAAGCTGATAGGGAATTTTATAAAGGGAATCGCCTATATATACTTTGGATAGTCTCTCATTCTCATAGAGCGTTTTAACGCATGATATATTGCAGAAATGTACTAAAAAACAAGTACTTTAAACGGAATTATTTCTCGTTTTGTTACTATGGTTTCTTCCTAATAGGAAGACGGAATTGCCATTTCTCATATTATATCATCATTGTTTACAGACGCTTTCAATTTCGACCAGTCTCAAAATCCTATATAAAGGCATGAGTTACAAACTTTTTATGTTTACGTTTATTGATCGACATCACTATCGAACATAGTTAATAGAACGATTCGGTCCGATTGGGTCAGACAACGATCTAATGCAACATTGAGCAATTTACCGCATAGAAGATTGATTAATGTAAAAATGGGTCATCTATAAGCGACGTTCAATGACGTTCAATCTGTAGTAACTGTGCCTCACGCTAGATGTATGTCTCTGAAGTAAACTATTCATTCGTTAACTATTCTCTTTGTGTACTTCAAAACAAATGTAACACCTTAGGAACAAAAAGAAAGTATTTACACAATCAGTTTTTTTTTTCAATTCTTAACCCAATTATATTTTGCAATAGTTTTTCTAAGCAACGTACAACGGATTCAGGAGTTAAATACAAGTTCGAAATTGATAAATCCCGTCTCTTTTGTGAATGACTTGCTGCAGTCTAACACTGATTGGGTGTCAAGTTTTGAGAAACATGATCCTGTAAAGTTTGGAAAACCTAAGCCAAGACATCACTCTATATGTAAAGCTATATGTAGATTATAAATATGACAAATTGACTAACAGGCAGACAAACAAAAATTTACCTCCTACACGAGGACATTTGCTATTCAAACCATCTTAAACGTTCGGCGTTGTGTCCATTTCTTCTTTCGATGCAGCATTGCACTGAACAGATGTTAAGTTAGCTTTGAGAAACATAAACCTGTAATGTTTGAAGAACCCAGGCCAAGACATCAAAAAATAAAAGTATAGGACTGACAAATTGACAGACAGACCAACAACATTTAACCCTTTGTACTTGAGCAATGACAAAGTCGTTCATCAAACCATCTAAAACGGTCGGTGTTGTATCCATTTCTTCTTTCCAGCACTAGATAAAACCGAATCAAGATGTCTAAGAAAGGGAGCAGACAATCGATCGTGCACAATGTGAACATCGTGTCCACCGAGCCCAGGAGCCGGATGTCTCTCAGCGGAAGCGCCGGCGGCATGAGCTCGATCCGAACCAACGTGGTGCGCAGCAACGCCTTCCACCCAGCACGCAAACAAGGCGAGATGGCGCTACTCAGCAAGCGTTCAGTGGAGACAGTCAAGGATACAAGAACCAAGGAGAAGGGCCAACTGACAGAGCTCAACAGGAAACTTGCCGATCAGCTGGACTCCTTCGCCTACCTGGAGGGTGTTAACACGCAGCTGAAGATGGACCGGGATTACTGGAAGAACATGCACGTCTTTAACGACGCCAACATCAAGGACCTGATCTCCGCCGAAATTGAGGAGCTGAGGAATGACTGCAAGTCGCTGAGCGAGAAGAACAGCGCTCTTGAGGCGGAGAAACTGAAGCTCCTGGATCAGGTCGATACCATGACTGAAGAGTGAGTTATCTTTATTATTTGATTGCTTATTTGTTTTTTTTGTATAGGGTTTAACCCTTATGGTGCTGGAATCGACTTCATGTCAATACACACAGGTTAGATCCAGTGATGGATCCAACTTAGTGATGGATCCAACTTCATGCTTATGCAAACACGTTAGATCCAGGCCAGCCGCCAAATAAATGGGCGGCTGGCCTGTGAACTAACCTGTTTGCTACTCTGGGTATCTTTCTGCAACAAAATTAAGTAGTTATTGAAGGTTTGGGAAATAAGACGACACAAAAATCTACTTAAAGAAAATCACCCAGCATTATAAGGGTTAACGCCGTAAAACACGGTATGGTTCTGCCTAGTACTGGTGAAATGGAGAAATGCCGTACATTATCTGACGTGCTGTTAACATGGCGTTAAACCCAGTGTTAACAGTATTTCTGATATTTACGGCATTCCTGGGTTTCACCAGCACTAGGCAAGGCTCTATAGTGTCTTGCCCAAGGAAACTCCCATGTTGAGTTTTTTTGTTCATTAATATGTTTATATTCTTTAATTCGGACAACACTTTGAGGCTTTGAAATAAATATGTTTGCATGTCTCCAAGGAACAAACTTTAGATTGTTTTGAGCGACCAAGGAAAAAGGAGGCACAATTATGGTATAAAGACAATAAAGGCTGAAAAATCTAGAAGCTCTCTAAATGACTTTCATTTTGATCTTAAGAAAGCTCAAGGCTAAACAACCTTTCACCGATTGTCTAAAAGTGGTCACCTAGAACTACTTTAACTGTATAATCATAAGTCCATGCGTAGTCTCTAAAGCCGGTTTTGGCGTTAAATAAAATCAAGGAAAATTACTTAAATTGTCTCTCAACACTGGCCGCTTATGTCATGCAAGTGGCCAATACCTGCGACAAAATACCAGGAGCGTGACACGGTTTTTTTCTAATGTACTTTCAGTTTCAAAATTCTGAGGAACCAACGCGACACCCTTGCCAATGAGAAGGACGACCTGGCCCGATTGAACCAACAACAGGAGGCAGAGAGTGGCAGACTGAAGACCGAAATCGAGATCGCCGAACAGAGATACAAGAGGTGTCTGGAAGAACTGAACGGCACCAAGGATGATGTCGATCGACTCAGAGGCGTAAGTTGTTTTACACCCATTGCACACCTCATATGATAAAATGGGACTGGTCCATTTTAAAAGAAACATCAACCGATAAAATAACATGTTTTGTAACCATTGCCTCCCTCTTTTGATTAGATTGGACTGGTCCATTTTGAAAGGAACATCAACCGATAACATAACATGTTTTGTTAGCATTGCCTTCTTCTTTCGATTAGATTGGACTGGTCCATTTTGAAAGAAACATCAGACGATAAAGAAACATGAATGAATGTGATATTTTTAGCATATGACAATGAATGAAAAGCAGTACGGATAGGTTGTTTATAACCATGTATATATTTATATAGACATACCTTTATATCAAAGCATTTTTTTTTCAATTTCAAAGAGTCTACAAGACCAAATGACAAATTCTATAGAATACGTCCACATACGATCAAAAAGATATAACAAACATTATCAAGCAAAATGACTTACAACCGAAAGGCTCACTAAACATGAAAGAAGGAAACCAAGTAGACTTTTAGTTGGGTGTAGATGTGTCTGTCTCGTGGGTAAAAGATTGTAGGTTTGGTCAATGACAAGATCACGCCAAAGCCCAACCAACGGGTAGTAATAGCCCAAGAAGACATTTGGTTTAGGGGTTGTCATTGCGCATTATTTGACAGAACACATTCAGTTATGGATGAGATTGGAAATACCATGACATTGATGAGATTAACAAGCTTTCCGTATTTTATTTGCAGGACCTCGAGGCCGCAAGAATAGACCAGATCGATGCCACTGATGAATTAGCAGCATTCAAGGCCGAAGCTGCCTTTGCTGACGATTTGAAGACCGAAGTAAGTTACATTGCCATCCTTTCTAATTAAGGATTTGCAACTAGGTTGCACTGTCAAGTATGATATTATAGCAAATGGCCGTTCTGTATAATACCAAATTGGTCTGCAAAGTCAAGATTGCTTCGATAGCAAACAACGGTTCTATTTTCATCGAAAGGACATGATCAGTCAAGTTTGCTTCTATAGCAAAATTCCACTGCCCTGAATTCTGTACATCTTTATACAGATCTGAAGAGTCAAGTTTAGTTCCTTATCAATCTATGGTTCTGCATACCACAAAACTTCATGTATAGCCAGGTTTGCTTCGATTGCGAATAATGCTACTCTGGTCTGGTTTCATAACAATTCAAATATCAAAGGATGTCCTTTTAAGCTAAGTGTGTTATGATGAAGTACTGCTCATTGTATATGGTTCTGTATCGTATAATGTGTGTCGTTTTGCACAAACGATTATGTATAGATACATATGACTATGTAAGGTCGAACGCAGTTCTATGTATAACAGAAATACCGCGTCATGCATATTATAACACGATGTGACAAAGCCAAAAACGTTTGGATATAGTGTCGTGGCATATAGCAAAATACCATGTAATGCATAGTATAAAATGGTTCGAAATAATCAAATACGATATGACATTGTAAGACACGAATAGACATAGTCAGCTACCGGACGTCCTTAATGTCATAGATGTATCAGCTAGTGTAAATACAACATTTTTTGACTACATTAAGCATAGTCACCCAAAGTGTCAAAGCCTTCGTCAATATTCGATTCCATTGCTCTGCAATAACTCGAAGAATGCAAACACTTGATTCTATCATATATAGCTATCTAATTCGTTAAAGCCTCCGTCAATGTTTAATTCCTTTTCTTACAGGAACTTGAAGAATGCAAACGCCTCATCAAGAAGATGCAGGCCAACGAGCCTAACTACTCGAAGATGTGGGAGAGCAAGTTCAAGGACAGTCTGATGGCTCTCCAGAACGACATGGACAACGTTTACCAGAGACAGCTGAGCGATCAGAAGAGAGACTTCGATCTTAAGGTTAGGTCATTGGGAATTTGATAATTGACATATAATGTACATGCAGCTGAGTGATAAGCAGAGAGATTTTGATCTAAAGGTTATTGGGAATTTGATGATTGTAATGAAAACAACTGAATGGTCAGAAGAGAGACTGCGTTATGTAGATGGGTTTGGTAGACGTTCGCTTGGCAAAACGAGAAATGTTTCGCCAATAGCATTTGTTTTTATCTTGTTTAAACTCTTTCCCAAAGACACTGATGCAGTGTGTGTCCAAGAGTGAATAACATGATTCAATGGGTTATAGGGTTCTATGTTGTAGGATGTTCACATCGCTTTAAGATGGTTGGTATTCATCTATTCGTGTAAGCGTAGCAAAACGAGAAATGGTTTGTCAATAGCATTTGTTTTTACCTTAGTTTAAACTCTTTCTAAGAGGCACTGCTGTCATATATGTTTGGATGTTAATAACATGTAACAAAGTGTTATATGATTCTATGTTGTAGAATGTTCACATCGCTTTTAGATGATTTGTATTCATCTGTTCGTGTCATTTCTCAATTCCGTAAACCGCTCTAGTTTGTATTCGGTCAGTACCCCAACCAAATCGGACCGGTTTTTAGATTTATAAGTTAGTTTTATAAATTGAAGCGTTCGTAAACGAAAATACTTAGATGTGAGAAAAAAGGCATTTTTCACCTTTGATATTTGATCTTAATGTGACATCTGTTCACTTTGTACGAGAAGCGAGCATCCCGAAGACAACCGAAGGAACTAACAAACCCCGGAGAAAAAATGAAAATTCTTTGCGTGATATAGTACCCCTTAAAATGCTGGTTAATTTTCTAACATTATATTTTAGTGTCGTCTGCTTTCCAAATCCTTAATTATATGCTTAGTTTTGGTGATAAAAGATACTCAGAGCCAGTAGCAAACGGGTTAGATCACAGGCCAGCCGCCAATTAACCTGGCGACTGGCCTGGGATCTAACCCGTTTGTATAAGCATGTCAGTCGGTTTCACCACTATAAGGGTTAAATCTAAGCTATCGACAAAAGGTCATGGACGCTGTTCATGCATCAATTCATCGAGGAGAAGCTGGAAGTATAATTGGAGAATACGGGAATATGACTGACAGAACTGACGATATTGGCTTTAATTCTTGGTTTTGATGATTAAGTCTTAACACCAAACAGGTCTTATTTATGGAGACCATTTAAGCATGACATGTGTTATTGTTAATCTCCCTGTGGGATATTGGAAACGTGTTTTACGGTTTTTGTTTTTGTTGGCGTCTTCTTCATATTGATTAAGTTATGTGACCTTTGTTATTGTCACGTGAAGATTGTGAGCGCCGAAACAATGTACTACAGAGGAGCAAATGGGAGTTATCTGATGGTATTTTATTTTTAAGGGGGGTGTATAAATTTTTATTCTGAACTTTCTTTAGAATGAGATGCTGTTTTTTGATAACATAAAAACGAAAACACAGTTGTTCCCTCTTACGTGTACATGTTGAACACTTTCGTTTAGAAATTTTAAAACAATTTATCTGAAAAAAAAACTTTGTTATCAGCACTTGCCATGCCTTGATACAATTTAAGGTCATGTGTCATTATGCAAGTTTTATCACACTTTTGGTCAGTAATGGGAACATCTATGATCCATTTTATAAGGAATCATTTTTCCGATGAACCATTGGTCCAAGAAATCATTTTCAAATGAATCATTTTCAAATGAATCATTTTCAAAGGAATCATTTTCAAAGGAATCATTTTTAAAGGAATCATTTTCAAAGAAATCATTTTCAAAGAAATCATTTTCAAAGAAATCATTTTCAAAGGAATTATTTTCAAAGGAATCATTTTCAAAGGAATTATTTTCAAAGGAATCATTTTCAAAGGAATCATTTTCAAAGAAATCCATTGAATCTAATCGGGCACATACAGAAGCCAAAGAACATAGATATTGAAGGGTACAAAATATTAATTTCTAGTACTTGGGAAATCTGGTACAAAAGACGGAAATATCTGTAACCTTTACTTAATTAAACCTCACTTCGACACATCTGTTGCAAAAATATGTAGCTTCCATAGTAACAAATGGATACGTTGCATCAGTTAGGCAATTTGTAATTAAGTCGTAAAGGTTTATACAAAAGATCTAAACGAAAAATAAGTGTCTTCCTTATTTGTTGTGGCCCTGCTGTTGCTTTCAATTAGGATCTGTCACAAAATTTCATAAGGGATATGGTTGACATTCGGAGACATGCATCCATCGACAGACAGATTAATTTCGTAAAATTATTTTTTTCAACAATGATCGGGGAAAGAATGAAGAACCCTGATCCTTGATGTTGAACACTTTTCTGGAATCACAATTGAATGTAGTGTTATTGGGTGGCCAATGCCTCGTAGTTAATTCGATCTCTCTTGCTCGTGTCTAACTATGTAAATGTGTCGAGGTTTAGGGAAGAGCTATCCAAAATTCTTTCAAAGGTTTCTTGAAAACCTACGCAGAACGCTTTATTCCTCTCTCACAACTGTTCAAAAATGTTTGTGTGGTGAAGAAATAAGCTGTCAACGAAGGTATATTATGTCGTCTCGGAAGCATTTATAAATGGATTACCGCCAATATATAACTAATACACTCTTGCAAACGGCATTATACTAAAACCAACCAATTAACATGGACGTTTCGTTTCTTTCTTTTCTCAGATTTCCAAGATGCAAGCAAGCATGAACAGGGATGTACCAGACTCCGGCATCGAAAAGGCAACAACCAAGACTCTCAAGACCGAAGTGGGATCACTCAACTCTAAGCTTAGCGATCTTCAACGCGACGTAAGTATACAGTCAATCTCAAATTATGCGACCGTTTTCGTTATGGTCCCAAGAGACCGGATGAGAGGTGAAGTCCCTTGCTAATCTTATCGTTGCATCTTTAAACCCTATATTGTTGGTACTCATTAGAACCGCCTCGACGAGACGGATTTTATGAGTTCTCTCAAAACAAAACGTGTCTTTTGAAAGCAAATCAAAATAGTTTGCAATACATTGGTACGTGCTTTCAATAGCAGTACATATTCAATTCTATCGATTTCGTATACATATGCTTACTTTTATTTTCATTCTCATCGCTCAGGTTAAAATAATCAGTCTGTATTATTGATTCAATTGGTTTCATTTTGAAGCACGCGATTACTTTCAAGGTAAATCTTTAATAATTCTTTGGAAAGATTGTATCCATTATTTGAAAATGACTCTTTTTCTGGGAGGGGGTTTGTTTAAGGGTTTTTTTTTCTTTTTTTTTTTTGCTTGTTTGTGGTTGTTTGCTTGTACTTTTTCTAATAAAAAACATCTCTGTCTTCTTCAAAAAGGCCTTTTGATATAAGGTTGACTCTACAACATATTATGATATACTTTTAGAACGATTCGCTGAGGAGACAATTAGAGCTGTTGAAAGAGGACTTTGCCCGACAATGCGAGGAATGCGAGCGAGAGAAGGAGGAGCTGAGAGACGAGATCGAGAGAGAGAAGACAGAGAAGGACGAGATCGAAGACGAGCTGAACGCCTTAGAACTGACAAAGAACGACCTCGTCGCCGAAATTACCACTTACAGAACACTCCTAAACACTGGGTTTGTAACATTCGCGTGATCTCTTATAGACCATTTAAGCCCTACTATCTTTAAAGTGCTGACGAAGGCATTAAAATGCTCTATGACAAAAGGCTCAGATTAGCACTTAAAGAACGCTCCTAAACACTGGGTTTGTAAAATTCGTATGACTCGCTTCAGACCACGAACGCAATGGTATACTATTTGTACGTATCTGCTGACGAAGGTTGTAAAATGCTCTTTGACTTAAGGCCGAAATTGCCACCTTCATGAACATTCATGAACACTGGGTTTGTAGTATTCCCATGATTCGTTTTAGACCATTTAAGCAATGATGTATTAATCTTTACGTAACTGCTACACAAGTCCTTAGAATGATCTGTTACGAAATTATTTTCTAAACACCAAGTCAGTCAAATCCAGTGAGCTGTATAATGTTCAAGGCAATTTGCGTAAAATCTTTTCATCTTTCTTTGGCGAGAATTGAATGATGATTTCATAAAAGAAAGATTATCTACAAATTTTTTTGCACTAATTACATTGGAAATTACACAATGGTTTCAATCGTATTGTATTTTAAGAGCTCTAACATTTACAGAAGTGTCCCAATCCTAGAAGATTCTCAATTCAAACTCGCGTATATAACACACGACATTCCCCAACTTGTCCGTTTCAGAACGAGGATGAGAGAACTGGCAGCAGATCAAGGTAATTTTCAGTCCCAAGGTGGCGCCCTTGCCTCCCAAATGATAATGGGCGGAAGCGGAAGTGGCGGAGCAGGGGGCAGTGGAGGCGGATCGTCATCGCAATCATCCAGTTAGTAACGTGATCCGCACACGTGGTTACTAGCATAGATAACAAAACGGCTTCTCTCTATGTATACATTTACTATAACACAGCGCTTATTTTGACTTACACACAGTAAAACCTACCATTGTTGACTGTTTACGTTGTTTGGCTTCGTGGCTTTTTCTTTTTCATCTTGTACTGTACTATTGTACGCCTAGGAATTTTTAACCATCGAATGTGTTATGTTAAGTGTTCATTATATCTACGCTGTGGGTGCCAATGGTTAATGCTGCTTGATTTTTTGTCAAGTGATTGTAATGAACTTGTAACCGGAGCTTTTAGAATTATTATGGTTATGGATGAATTTAAACACTAACAACGCTTTTACTGAAACTTTTAGCATGTTATATTTTATGATATATGTCCGATATGCATCTTCAGAGGGAACTTTTTTCAAAATGTATAGCAACAACGTTATCACCCCATGACTATAAGGTGACACAGGAGATTGTTTTTGTGCAAAGTGGGATCCTTAAGGTTCAGACCAAAAAAAACATAAATGTTGCCAAAGATGACATCCTAAGTATTTACGTATATACAATTACACATAATCGCAACACATAGCATTCAATAATTATCAGCTTATTCATGCGTAGACGAAGCATAAAAGATACAGCAAAGACATGCATTCCAAGACCGTGTACGTTTTTCACACGTTGTAATCTCGACGACATTTTTCTCGCAAATTCATGTATCACCTCGGAAGCCATTGTTCTCGTAAGTTCTCGTAAATCAACTTTGTAAATCGCGGGGGCCATTGTTCTCGTGAAGTAACGCTGTAAATCTCGGAAGCCATTGTTCTCGTGAATTAACGTTGTAAATCTCGGAAGCCATTGTTTTCGTGAACGCACATTTAAAATATCGCTTTAATCAGAGTGTCTGCCTTGTTACGTCGTTAGAACACGGAGAGAATCAATGTGCAGCCTGTGATCCGCCAACACCCGACCTTGGCCAACCTTCTGCCCACCCCCGCGGAGTGCTCAGCTTTACGCTCTGACTTGCCCTGCTCCGCTTTCAGAATACAAATTTTAACATATCTTTTTTATTTTCAATTTTGTTCGCATAATAGTTCATGAATTTGACATTAGGTTTCACTAGGTACTTTTCATATAGTTCGATATAGAAGTAATCTTTTGCTGTTTTCCTTTAGGTAGAGATATAAGAGTAATCTTTAAAGTCTTTGCATTTGTGTCTTCCCTTAAGAGTAGATTTAATTCTTCTCCATCTTTGATTGCATGCTAGATCGAAGATTTTTGCAATTAGGCATTTTGAAGTTAATTATGTTAATTCTAAATCATTCTGATACATATTTCAATCATTTTAGAAGCTACAAATATTTGGATTGTTCTAAAGAAAGACGATTGTTAAATTGTACCAGGCACCTCGAAAGGCATTGTCATTTTTCAAGATATACTTAAAAACGTTGTGACCCTTTAGATCCGTCAAAAGGGGCCCCGGCTAATAAACCAGACCCCTCAAAAAAGGACAAACAACCAACTCCGAGCCAGGGATCAAAGAAAAGGCCTGACGGTTCGTGTTTTATAACTAGAAGATAGTGTGGGAACGCCCCTCCCCTTTCTTCGGTGTATTCACTGTTTCGAAAACACCGACACCTTTCATTGGTCTCCTTTCGACACTTTGATCCCTTTCAGGACCATTCACGTATCATACATGCGCCGGTCTTCGGATCAACTCGGCCTTTATGCATCTGTGTAAATTGTCATAATTGTTTCATCGCATCACGTGACTGGCTCTTTCGCGCAATCTTATTCAAAGTGAATACCAAAGAACGCCTATTCGAGTAGTTTTGCCGATATTGTTTGACTTTGAATAAGTTGGACCCCTATCCGATCCAAAAGACAATATCTTATTATTTGTAAAAACATCAATAATCAATTTGATCACATGAGCTGTAAACTGGTTGGTTGGTATTTAACTGAATCAAATACTAGCGTATCAAGAGAGTCTCGTTAAAGTTTTATGGTATTGGGGTGTGCCAGCGATGAATTTGGTCTTTCTTTTCTGATTTGACAATTTACATATTTGCATAACGGTCAATTGTCTAAGAAAGACTTCCAACTAGTAGTTAAACTAGTTCAACTAGTAGTTTACGTCTGTGTTAAAAATGTTATGTCATTAAACGATTTCAATGAAAACAATACGGCTATTATTGCTAGCAAATACAGTGAGCTTCCGTTTGACAAACACAAAACACCATATTGTAAGAACAATGTTAATATTCGTTACATTTAATTAAAGTCGTTTTCCTCATTTACAACGTAGAAGCCTAGTTAAAGGACCTATACGTTACCATAGTTACACATAGTATTGTCTCTGATAATCGTATTTGGTTGTGAGCTATTTAGTGAGCCCTTTAGACAATCACAAGATATAAATTATTTCAGCTAGAATAAACAAGTCGTAGAGCTAACGCAAGTTCACTGTATACAGTTTATGAATGTTTTTATCAGCAAACTAAAAGTCATTACAAATGATCCATCTTTATCAAACGTTCGATCATTTAGATAACTCTTTGCAGTCAGCTTTGGATAAGGTTATCATATTGGAATGGCGTTTGGAATATCATATAACGAGGATTCGATGTAAGACTATTTTCGGTGCTTCACAAATGTATAACACTTATTATAGTCTTCCGCTGAACCATCCATAATATCATATAACCATTATGCAAAAAGTGAGTCGTGTGGTAAATATCCATATGAATCTTTGTGCGTGGCAATCATTCGAGTTGAACATATACGCCTACGTTCTCAAAAGGCTGAATGAATGTGGTCCCTCAATTCAAGCTTGACTGTGTACTAACATATCGACGTTTGATGCGAAGATGTACTAACTAGTACAATGCATTGTATTGTTTTCAATGATATCTGAGTGTATGTAATAGCAGTGAGCTCGCGTTCTCTCCCCAATGACTTGGCAAGTACAAAATTGTTTAAAAAATGCATAATCTCGTCACAATATTGAAGTTCATCAGTTGTATGGTATCCATTTATAAACCATTTTTCGTGTAAATATTTAGTTAGTTAACATGGCGTAATACAAGGTATATGTCTATGTCCTTTCGATTGGGCATATGAACGTTGTTAAAACAATTCGGCTTTGATACATGGATCTATATGTTAATATAGTCAGCAAATATGGCGATATACAAGGGGCTTATCTATGTCCCTTCAATTGATCACAAAACCGTTTTAAAAAAAATCTGCTTTTATACACCATTCTGTAAGTTAATTAAGTCAACAAACATGGCGTTATACAAGGCGATTGTCTATATACCTTTAATAAGAAATAGATAAATAAATAAAACGTATCTGTTTCAAATTAAGCAGATAATGTTGCTGTTTAATGAAAGCCAATGTCAATTTCTTTACGTCTGGGGAAAGATCGGGAGTTCACAGCGGTTGTCCTAACTAATCTAACCGCAACTAGGAAGCTCTCTATCTTTAGATAACGGGATTATAACGTGAACCTTGGATTCGAACCAATTAGCTTCTGTATTTAATAAATCTTATTTGTAGATAGATAGCTCGCAATATCATCTTTGTGTCTTACCTAATTTCGTCCAAGTGCGTTTTTACCTCTGAATCGGATGGTCTGTGTTTTGTTTTACATTTTTACAAAAGGTGAATTATATAAAACATATACTTAAGCATTTTGTTATATTTTCATTAGTCGGCTTGTGTGTTATGCAAATTTTTATAGATAAAATTCTTGAATAAAACTTATTGCGTAAGCAATGTCTTGTTTAATTGTATGGACAAAGCAAAGAAAAACTTACGATGACTTCTTATCAAACAGCCAATGTGTGCCAGTTTTGAAACCAATGTGTTCTCTCCCCCATATTTGGAGAAATGAGATAGAAGAAATTTAGGTTTCAACGCGAAAAAGAACTTTATTTCTAGCAACTCAATGCAATTTGTAATGTTATGCTTCGCTTTATTTGAGCTGCTTATCCAGATGGTCAGCCACAAATGATAAATAACTTTGATTTGCTTTTACATTTAAGGTAGTATAGTTCCAAAAGCTTGTTTCTTTTTGCAAAAGATTATCTTCTAAAAAAGGACAAAACTGTAACATCGGAATATTCCCTGGTTGAGTATATTGGAAAAACCCAGGGCAAGAAGGAAACTTTCTTGTTGAATAAATGTACTTCTTTTTTAACATCCATTCATCAACGTTTGTTAACTGTTTTAAAAATTCTAGATTATTGTTCATTGAGTATTACACATGCTGTTTCTAGAGATACTGCTAGTCTAAAATATGTTGACAAGGAATTGTTGCAACTGCATGTGCATTACACTGGCTTCGTTAAGGATTCATCATAGTTATAATGGAGCGTCCCATGGTATACCAACCTTTACTTTCTGTCATGCGTAAGTCACTAAACGAAATGGATTTTGAAATGTGCTTATCATGCTTGGAATTGTTTCGAATTGTTGGCGAATGGATAATGAATTAAATACGAACAAAACATTACAATTTAACCCAATTAAGTCATATTATAACGAAACGAAATTATGAATAAATTAGATAATTCGTTAATGGCATATGACAGAAACTAGGAGTTGGTATTCAAGCTATCGGAGTATCAGATACAATGCGGCGTGAATGCCTTGGTGGTATAGATAGAGAGCTTTAAGAAGGAACTAGATGCATGTATACAATAAGCAATCATATATTACTAACACTTATTTGTAAATATTAACAATAACAAACAACTCATGTGCTCGATGACCGACACTCGTAACATTCATGATACCAATGCTTTTTGATACTGATGATGTGTAAAATAGTGCAACCCTCGTACGTATGGCTCGGCAACTGTGACATGTGATACTTTGTCAGCATGATATATTTACCAAAAGTACGCTTAATCCAGATTACATGAGTATCAAAAACATTTTGATTTATACCAACAGTTACTCTAACACGATTTTGATGTTACATTCCCACACTTTTCCCGTGTGGTCTACATGTCATTAATATTTTCAACTCTTAACTTTTAAATTTTGTAACTGTGTGCCCTTATTTAACAAAAACCTATATCCTAAAATGTTTTCTTTATTTATCGATGATTTTATTTCTGATATTTTCTTTCTTTTTTCTTATTCATTTACTATTCATTTTGATAATTTACTTTTTGATAATTTTGGTTTTCAATAACTCATAGCTTTGATTCCAAAATCCAGAACAGTATTAGCATTTCAAACTCTAACTCCATCACAATGCAAGAACAACTAAAACTAAGAATCTTAAAACAAAATCGTATAAAGGTTTCCTAAATCGAGCTTGCAAGTCATAAATTGTTCTTACAAAAGAGTTTTAGTGTGCCAACGATTAATTCACGGACTATAATTGCATTCCCACCTCAAAGCGAGATTAGAGTTAGAATTTATCTTAATAGAATAGGGAACACAACTGTTCTAATTCGAAAATCAAAACATTCACAAAATTAACAGAAAAGGTTTGGCAAACGTAATATAAGTACCAGTTCAATCATCTGGAAGATTAGGCTCGACCGATTGCACCGCTAAACCAATCCGATATGCTTCCATGCTCCATAAATCAATTGCATTATGTAAGGGAAATGGAACACGCTTTCAAGCATTTACAAGTACTTTCTTGCTGTTAATGTTGTTAACACAAAATGGTTGTGTTGCAAAACTGATGCTTCAGGAACAAACAGCTAGCTTTGTTGGACTTGTACTTAATTTCTAATTAGTTGCATGGATTTGTTTATTTTATTTTACTTTGTTGGAAATTAGTTCTTTGCATGTGGCTAGGAAAGACAATGTTTATTTTAGATTTTATTGAAATGTTCATTGACCAGCACAATGGGTGGTCATTCATTAAATTCTTCATCCCATTTTGCGATTTTAATTAAAAAAAAAAACGACATAGAAAGGAGAAACCTGAAGACAAAGACATTTCATTTTGATGTCATCAACACTTACACTAGTCCATTTTTAATTTGAATTTCTTTTGAAATAATTTGCAACTCCATCCACGTACAATTTTTTTCAGTGTTTCAGATAAAGCAATCATTTCGTTTGGCTGAATGATCGTTACCGACATCACCATTAACGTCATCTCTTAGTAGTAGGAATGTCGATGCTAGTTTTTAACGCCAGAATTGTGTAATAAGCAAATATTTGCTATTATTAGCCATTTGATTATGTGTCTCATAAACTTCAATATTTCTAACAACAGCTAATTAACAGTTTTATAAGAAGAATAGACATGAGACATTCATCATGCGGTTGAAATAATGGCATTTAGGTTTTGGCCCCTTTCGAATAAAAAACGTTCTTAACATTTACACAACTTTCAAAAATACCTATTTCCCAAACGTTAGAAGACCCGTTGGTTAATTTTAAAACAATGCTAAACATTTTTTGCTTAATTTTTGATTATCAGTTTCGAACAATTGTCGTATCATCCTATTTTGTTTTTATTTCCGTTTCGTTACGCTTTTTTTTTCTTTCGTTCTAGTAGATACCCGCTTCAGTAAGTATAGACAAACTATCAATGTTTTGTGTGTGGGCTCACTGTAAGAATACTATAGGAACAGTGTCATAACATGTGTTTTCTTTATTCCTATGTTCTGTATCGCTATCCTCCCTTGACATTTGACCGAATCATCGGCATATTCTGTAACTAAACCCTTAATTTCATGCCAAAAGAAATTAAAGTTTTGTAAGATTGATTCATAACTAGATTCTATCGATATAATTGATTTAATATCGATAGGATTTTAGAATTTTACGAAGTATATGCAATACGTGCCTCGGAACTAAAGAACTATATCTTGACGTTTTTTTTACAAAATACATAAAAACAGATACACATCATCAGTCTTGGTTCGAGAGGATAAAAAAATATAGAACGACTGATAGAGATATTTCACAGAATATGCCGAGTTTGTCGAATGTTCAATAAGTAGAAATTGTCAGTCTGTAGGACTCTCTCTGTTCAAAGAGAAAAGGTGCACGTTCCATCTCAAGTAGATCTAACTAGATAAACGGAATGGCATGTGATTACAGTAATAGAAAAAACTGGCAACATTAGTCTAGTCTAAAAGAACATACTTTCCAACTCAAATAATACGTAAATTAAGTAAGCTGCATGCATCTCAAAGACACATTTTTTGAGGTATCTAGTATTCAGCTAATTATCAAAAGCTAAATGAGATGGTTAGAAACAGGAGCAAAGAAATAGTACTAGCAGTAGGTATAGAAACAAAAAAAAATGTTAAATGCTACATATCATATTTTTGTTCTAAGGCTAATTATAACGTTTCATTAATTTGAATTTTAGACTTTACCAATTTAAACTTTACAAAAGGTTGCAATTGCATAGGCAATTTTGCATTTTCCGTCTTTCATTTTTGAAATTGTCTCACTTTGCACTTCTTGTTTGTGCATCGGTGCTCGTTCTTACTTGAAATAATGCACTATCGACTCGGCTAAATAATATTATAGCTTGATAGTACGTTGTACATTTCCTTCGTAATATTTGAACCATATTTAAATAAAGATTGTCTCGTTTGAATATCACGCGTTTTGCTCAAGGAAGGACAAAGTTGATCTTCACATAGGGAACTGAATACTGCCCAAGAATGCTAGTCTAAAATTAAATCAAATTTTCAAAGAAATCAAAAATGTGATTATGGTTACATCCTAAATTGTATTCAGAACACAAGAAAGAGAGACAGCTTCATGTTTAACCAGATTATATCAAAGCCAACTTATTGTAAAAGTTGCTTAACGAAAACAGGACCTCTTTATAAACTATATACATATACTGATATTCACTGTGCAGAACGTTTCGATGTACATGTATATTACTTCGTACTCACCAGCGTGTAATTCAATTATATAGATCTATACTCGTCTCTGTATGTGTGCCATTTAATATTCGGAGAAAATGTCTTGTTGTTGTTGGTTTATTGGAATATAAAATCAGATGTGTAAGCTTTCCTCAAATAATGGTATCGATCAAATATTTACATAGCATTGGCGTTATTGATTCAGAATTTTTCTTTTCGTTTTACTTTTTATTGGAATTAAGGAAGTAATTAAGGATTATCAACAAACTGGGATTTAACGTTTTGAATTAACGAATTAGAGGCTAATTTTAAAACAAATAGTAGGCCAACATGGTGTTCGGATGCCTGTCTGTCCAAGTGATCATAACCAGTAAGAATATCTTTCCTTGATTGATATGAAAAAGAAATTCTTTTTTTTTTTTAGAAGACTACACTAAAACGTCTATAACAATGTTCATATTACTGGTATTTAAATTTATGCATGGCATTGGTTTGAAAACTAGAGAAACCAAGTTCATGAAGACAATATATGAACATAAATACACCACATTCTTGGGTTGATTTTCGGTATAGAAAGAAATGAAATTATATCAGCCAACACACTGAATACTTTTATCGCATTTAGAATGGTAAAAAAAACCAGCAGCTAAATGAATAGGTGTGTAAATGGGAAAACCCAATCAGTAAAATAATTTATGCATCTAGAGTCCTAAAGTCTATATTATGATGGTGTTAAGTATTGCATCCGACATATATAATGATTTCCCCAAATGTGTATTACTAATTGTCTATGCATGATTTAACTCCATCCATAAAAATCCCTGTTCCCGCATTACATACCCCTTAAAAGAGGTCGTCCGTTTGGATAATTTGATTAGAAATGTGATATCATGTCCGTAACATTACACAACTGTTCCTCAATTTGACACATATCATTGATCCGACTTAACAAAGGCATCTAGTATGTAGTTTGCTAAGACGTGTGTTAATATCTGCAAAAGTGTTACTAGTTTTAAATGATTGCTTATTGGTATCTAGTTAGCCAGAGTTTCGTTGCTTATTCGTCGTTCGGGGCTTACGGACAGTGTGGCATAAAGGTACCCAAATAAAGAAAGCTTACAGGTCTGAGCCAGTGCCATCCGTTTTATTGCTCGCCCTCGCCATGTCTTCGGTGGCTTCAAAATGCTTGCTCGAATAGTTTGGAACTGTTTCAACAGTTCAGAGACCATGCTTTTAGCACATGTACAAAGTCCCAAATATTTTATCTCGAAGCCCATTTGCCGAAAACATGTATGAGATTGACACTTCGAGGCATGTGGGTAATTATCAAGAGCAAATAACATGCATCTCACATTCAGGTCTGTACTTGTACATACAGACAAGACAATAACTCTTAGACAAATCGGGTGTACGATATCTTACTAGTACATCTTAAAGACACTCACCCATTAATGAAGAAAATGGATTAATCTGAACAACTCTGATTGGAAAGACAGGACAGGGCTGCTTCGAAGAATACTTTTTATAGATGGAATGGATACCCACAACTCCACTTAAGGTGATATATCTTGCAGGCTAGTTTCAATATGCAAGTTCCAAATAACAAATTTGAGAAGCTGGTTGTACAAAGGTTCATTATGGACTTTGAGACCTTTGTCAATTTTCACGCGGAATTCTTAGTTCCTACACAACTCAAGAACCCTAAACGAGCAGCTAAAAGACACCATCCTGACACTCTTGATAACATGGTGGTTGTGTCTATCTGATGAAACAAAAAATAACAGTGCAAATTGTACTCTTTTTATCTCGCGAATGTTTTTGCACAATTTGGACCATATATCTAATGGTAAGTACTGATCAATTTTATTAAAAGTAAATCATTTTCAATTAAAGAAGATTTAAAGGATGAGCATATGTTGATGGGTTACGTGAAATGTATAATTCAAGCTTTTACTAGACTATCGATAACTTCTAGCACAGTTATTACTGCATTTCGGGTAGCGTTAGATGAGAAATATGTCCGTATGGTTTTCTTGCGATGCACCCATCAAGAGAAATTATATGTTGCTAAACGTTCAAGTTCATAAACGAATTCAATTATTCATATATGAAAACTTTCTCAATTTCCAAATGACGTTCAAGAACACAAAAAAACATAGTTTATTATAGCGATAGAACATAGGAGTAAAAATATGCATAATATTTTCAAAACAGCTTGGTGTTCAGGGCATTCGGCTTGAATTAGATCGGATTTTTTTTCTATCAGTACGCATTAATTAAAACTGAGGGCTTGCATTATACGCAAATAATCAAGAAAGCGACCGAATTCAACTGTAAAAAACTATCTAATCTTTTATTGATTTGGGTAAATATTTTTTTTATTTATTTTTATTTTTATTTTATGAAAACTTTGAAGATACAAGTGTGTGTATTACAGTCGATACAGAGTCTAAGGAAGTCACTTTAATTACTGATATTATATAAAAATGCATCATTTCGAGGGTATTTTTAATGTAATATTTTCCCTCAAGCAGAAAAAGAAAAAAACGAACATTGCATGCACAATCGCAATATATAACTTGCTGGGTAGAATTTAGAGCGTTTAAAACATGCTTGTTTAGGTTTGCGAAGGAATTCCCACAGTGCTTTAATGCTATAGTCCATTGATATAATATCTTCATATTTGCAATAGTGTAAACTGTTTTATTTATTATTTCGAAGATAATATGTACATTTTAAAACCCTCATTTTGATAAAGTTTTAGTCTACATAAAATCTAATCATTCGAAGTCTCCATCAAGAACTGGACACATTAACAGATAACTTTCGTCAGTTGATTGGGCAAATGATCACCAAATTCAGAAAAATACAAGTTTGCAGCTTTCAAGCGAAAAACACGTACACTTACTTGATACTAATGATGGAAATAGTTTATATATCTAAGTCATGATGGATTTGATTGAAAGTATTCAAATGAAACCGTCATTAAAATCCGTATGTGTAGACAGCACTTACTGTATGAAGCGATGGTTTCCACTTCTAACCTTGACCTTAATCCAATTCTCTGTTGAATACCATTTCAACTATAGAAAAGGTTGAAAAAGACGATGTTCTGGCAGTTTTCAATTCAAACCCATTGATGAAATTCCGGTTTTCTATGCGGCATCAATGTGAAATATATACCATTAAAGTCAATTGTTAAACAAACCTAAGTCAAAGGGGAGCTTTGTTTCAAAGTCAACTCTAGGTGGGAAACTGTGCATGATCATCATACTCTCATTATTCTATTCATAACACAAACTACTCGGCCAGGTAAAGGCGACGCACGTATTTAAAAAAAATCACTTCAAATGGTACATAATAATAACGAATGATATGAGTAACAATTTGGTTTGATTTTCTACAAAATGTTTTAACGTATACTTGTGTTTATATTAAATAGTTTAATATAGCTATGGCATAACAAGTTTGATCGTTTGTGGGTATTTTAATTAGTAGTATATTGAATTAATTGGTTGATTAAACATATCCTTACCCAATGTTTGCAGGCGAGGTCTTCGGTCGATTGACTACGACCAAGAAGGGCACACAAGGCGTCATAATCGATAGTGTTCCAATGGATGGCAATCTCGTAAAGGTTGTTAACAACACCGGATCGGTGAGTCTGTTTTGAGTACTCTTTTGCATTGAACGTTATTTTGTTATAAAATATGAAAAAAAGGACCGTTAAAGTCGGCACTGTAGTTGCCATGAATCTTATCAAAACCCTTTGTAGTACTGTATCAAAAAGTGCATTGTATCAAAAATAATAATTTATCCTGGTTACTTGGTTATTTATAGAAAGGAAACCCCGCGCTAAGTTGCGTTTTATTATTCCCGTCCAAATCATTAACACCACTGGAATGGTAATTACGCCTTGTCTACTCCATTTGGTTACGATCGTTTGATTCAGTTTGATCCATATTTTGGAGTAATACTTGTAGATCTCTTTTTTGCCGGTTATAAACGAATGGCTTACTTGATATTTCACTCTAATGAAAGATTTATTTTATTAAATTACGTGTACAAATGCTTTGTATTTTAGTTTTTAGCATTTTTCCCGAATTTGCATTCAAGATGATCATGAAACATTTGTACAGTATTGTATTTATTTCGGTTTTGTCCCTGCACATTATCTCATTATCGCTATACATCGAGGGTTCAATGCATGACCAACTCAAAAATTAATTTTTACTCGACATGAACCTTCGATAAATTTAAAATTAAAACAGAGAACAAAACAATTTTAACTCCATGAATGGTTTTGGGGTGACACGACCGTTGCTTTATGATGCAATTCTTGCAAATTTTGTTATGAATGGTTTTGTGTGAGTTTATATCAGTTTTTACGCAAACGTATGTATAGTCACTAAAGACTCCTTTGTGTGAATTGTTTAGCTTTTCTAATTCATAGTTGTCAATTATTGAATAGTGTTTGGTTTGACTACGTGTATGAATAAGGACTATTTATTAATGCCCTGTGAGGCCTCTTGGTAAACCACCAATCCTTGGCAAGTCAATCTATTCATGTTCTGTAGTCGCTTGATTTTTATACGAAAACACTTGCTACGTAGAAAATAATCATTCTTGAATTTGCCACCAATCGTTGTTAAATTCCAATGTGAAACACTGGTGCTAACAAAAGAAAATCATATAGTTGTAGCCCTGTTTTTACATTACAAAAAAGGTAAAATCCAAGTTTTGCTGTTTAAAGGAGTTTTTTCGATAACGGTACGTTTTATCTTTAGGACAAGAACATCGGTGGGTGGACATTGGCAAGAACAGTTGATGGTAAAGGCGAGGTAGCTTCCTTCACGTTTGAATCTGGGACCATGCTGAAAGGCCGTGGATCACTCACGGTAAAACATAACTAAGATTTCTAACGGAACTTTACGCAATCTTCTACAATGTTTTAGTTGTACACCGTCGCTTTCTTATCTACCAGTACAGACAAGTTTTGGAATACCTCCAGGGCACTACAAATAATTAGCAACAAGTTCAATAGGTTGATTGATTATTGTGGTAGTTCAACATGTGTTAAAGAAAGGCGATATACGGTGAAGCATATCAGACCTTTTATTTTCTACATCCTCTGCAAGGTCGGGGGCCTTTCGACCATAGTACTTGAGATGAAATGAGTGGTGGGACAACGAACTGACGCTCTAAATGTAACTGTTTGTCTCAGATGGTGATAAAGGATGAGGCTTTGTCAATGTTTCATTCTAGTTGTTGGTGTTTGACAAGGCAAGGATCCGACCCCTGATTTCTCAATACACACTATACTCAAACACTGCCTTTGCAACATCACGATTGTGTTTAGTGTATACCCCTAACACGTGGCCAGGTATTTGGCAAGCGTAATTTGATGGATGTAGCCAATTTTACCAAGCACCTTCATTTTCAGATTGATGTTTAGCCAGAAAAGGCGTCATGGGATAAAAACCAGTTAAAACATACAGCTACATATAATTGTATACCAAACAACAACACAAAAACTATTTTTTTTTCAACATTTTAATTTGGCTTTGAAATTTAAATTATTTCTACTATGTACATGCACCTTTAACTAGAGTCAATGGGAAAATTATGTTTCAATCCGTAAAACTGTTGGACAATTACAGGTGGGTAACAGAAGATAAAACAGGCATGATGTTTTGCTTTTTAAAAGAAAATATGTATAAGATTCGACAACGAATATATTCATGGATGTTTATTCATGCTGCAGATCTATGCATCCGCCTACGATGACTTGGCCGTCGGCAAAGACGATCTGGTTGCACCTAAAAGCGGACGATGCCGCGTGTGGGGAACTGGAACCGGACAGTGTACCTTAACCGACACCAAGAAGGTATGATCCTTAAAATATTGACTTATTGTAATTAAACGCCACTTTTAACAATATTTCGGTTATATTGCACCGTTCCCTGGGTAAGAGCCTATACCACTGTCTTTTCCAATTGTAGTACTTTTGTTATATAGCATTAAAAGATTATTAATTAATGTCTTATCAAGTTATAATGCTATCCATTTATATAGAGTATTATTGTAGATAATGCCTCGTTTCTTGTGGATAGAGACAGACGTTTGAACAAGGTTTAAGTTATATTGCAACATTCCCTGAGTATAACGCAGTACTTCTTTCTGTCTTCGATAGTTATAATGCTTTCACCATCACCCCAAACGTCACGAAGATAATCCTTTTGCGTCAGTTTCCTTTCGCCTTTGAATACTGGAATTAACGTTTTCTTCTTAAATGGAAAATACAGGTTTGGTAAAAAAAATAGTAAATGTTAATAGACGAACAGTCAAATGTAAAATAAATGAAATATAATTTGTAAATGCGGGAAACACATACCTCTGCCATGTTAATGCTATAAACTGAAAATACATGTTAAAGAACTCAACATGTGCATTAAGAACGGAAAGCTGCAGTAGGTTATCTGCAAGAGGTTTGAAATAGAACTGTATTAAAGATTTTACAGTAACATGCCAGTGTCTATCTATCAATCAATCATTTAAAGGCCCATTAAAGGAGATTAATGCTATATCAAACTATATCATTTGGTAAACTTTTGGACAGATTCAAATAGTTATCACCAGAAAACACCATCAGCACAAATTAAATATGAAAGTAGACCAGAAATAATCCAGATAAGCAAGTTCTATAATTCAGGTTTCCTGATTCTTCACCTCTGACCTTGACAGTTGATACACACATTTTTAACCGACCAATCAGAATTCGTTATTTTGAATATGTAAACAAACAGGTTGTTGATAAACATGATTGAATTGGAGACAACTATATTTCAAGCTAAGAATAACTTATCTTAAATGAGTCTACTTAATAGGGTCTCAATGCATTCATAAATTAATTAACATGACTTTTATGAACATAATTAAAGAACTCCATATATTTTTTCAGTAATTTATTTGTTCTCCTCTCCTTTGATGAGCCTTTAATAAATGAATCACACAACCAATCGATGATCACATCGATAGACATGGTTACCAATCAATGGTATATTTTCATTTTCAGGAACAAGTTGCTGTCACCATGATCAAACAAACATAAGTAGGACACAGGCAGACAGATGTCAAGGCTATGAACATTATAGATTCTTAAAGAAATAAACATTGTAACGGGCCAGTCAAAGTAAAACTGTGCATTTCGGGTATTATCAACAGCTCTCCATGATATATGTCATCTCTCGCTGGTACATTATTTCAGCCAGATACAAAGGTAGAACTTCTATTAGCTAATGGTTTCCTAGCAAACGCTCATATTGGAGCATACAAAAATAGAATGGATCTCTTCAAGTATACCCTATGAACTGATAATCAACGAACCAGTGTACACTTTTACGTTGACTGGCCTAGAGGATGATCAAATCGGTCCATTATTTACATTTATAACCTGCTGTAAAAATGACAAATGGTAATACGTAAGTAGAAATAACGTGTTTTGTTTTGTTTGTAATCTTATTTGCCATTCTAAATTCTTCAGCAGATTTTTTATTGAAACTATTCCACGCGTACTTTCTCTAAATAGAAAGCAAAGGTCAATCTATTGTTTGTTTCTATTGATGGTTTCCATGCTTATATAAAGATAATTCCATATTACATGCATTGAATGAACAATCCTGTACAAAAAATATTCTTGTTTGTCTTTAGAAAGTACATTGTTAGAAAGGTTGAACATGTATCTTTTTGCTTTTGAATGCGTATACGTAACATATTAATGGAATTCTTTGACACGATTTTTATTGGTGCTACTTCAAGAAAGAAACAAATACAGAAAATATGCTTCTTTAGATAGATATTATTGCTTTTGTTCTATATCTCGTATAACATGTTTGATTTTTTAGGCGTGCAACTCAAAGTTTTGTCACTCTAGCAGAATCCATGTATTCTTATTTCTCTTTTTAAAAAAGAAAAGTTTATAAGTTTATTTGTAACTATGTAACTAAATGGTTGTATCTCCTTCATTTATTGAAATTGAAACCCATTTTGTTATGACGTCTTATGTTAGATCCAAGTTTTGAGTTCTATTTTCTTCCATGACATTCCATTTGTGTTCCAAATGTCTGAGATTCATATTTAAATGTCAGTAAATGTCAGATAACTGAAGCATTTTCTATATAAAACATTGATGAAACAGTTTTAAAAAAATACTCATCATTTTACAAGGACAAACTTAGAAAATACTGTGTTCGAAAATTAAGATATTTCAAAGATATGATATTTGTGACTTTATAAGTTGAGACATGAACTTAGCTGTAAACTGGGTAATGACATTTTGTATGATATGTTCGAATCTATTTTTTGCACGATATATATTTTATCACTAGGTGAGAGTAGTTTATTCACATTTTACGGAACACTACCGATATCCATGGTTACAAGTGCAAGATCGTCATAAGATAGGCGGGACTTTTAAAGAGAACCTTAGACTAGAAATTGCAAAGCCACGAAGCATTTACCCATTCACATGTGGTTGCATTTTGAGTTATTCATTTTACGGAGGTATTAGTTGAAAAGTTTCATAGCTAGTTTCTTGGATGTTTCGTTAAGAAATACATCAGCAGTATCCAAATTTCAAGTTTTGGGATAGGCAACTTACCATAAGACAACTGGTACGTACTTGTTAACCACGGATATCTATAGTAAGTCGACTCGCAGAATTATGCGACTTCTTAGGAGATCTAAGATGTAACATTTGATTAGACAGTTATTTAACGCCTGTAAAATGCTGAATAAAAACATATTTAGGGAACTCGCTTTTGTTATTTTTAAGATCAGTTTTACTCTTGACCTTAATTCTTATCCTTGAACATTTTTTAACAAAAAAGAAAGTTAAGACTTATTCCTATGTGTTAAACGCGGTTATAGGTTGTTAGCTTTCGATATCAAATAGTTATTTTCCCAGTAGGTCAATCATTGACTCATTCAAGCATAGACAATTCTCAACTCATGATGAATTTGACTATCTTACCCTATATCGAATTTGGAAACATTTCTTAAACAATCACCGATGTTTAAAAGAAATTCAATGTAATCAACCAATCGGACATGGCATTAAACATATGTGAACACTTTGTAAAAGAAAAAAAATAACATATATTGACTGATTCTCTGTTGGTGTTAATAGCTTCGACTGTAGCCTAGTCTTTTGTAATTGTTCTAACGGGCGTTGGCACTAATAAATTGTACATGGGTTGGTGAGCAAGTTACTTTTGCATTATGTATTAACTCCCGACCATTGAAAATATCTATAACTCTAAGAACCTTTGCAAATATAAAATTACGTTTTTTGTTGTAATTGTAAATATTTTCTTAAAATGCTTTTTTTCAATTGTACTTAAGAAAAGAACTTTTTTTGTCAATGGGCATTACATTCTTGAAAATGTCCAGTTTGTTTGAATTATTTAAAAAAAAATGTGTACTGGTCTTGTTGTAAAGGAATATATCTTGGTTGTCAACAAGACATAAGTGTTCGAGTTTTTTCCATTATAACGCATTTAATTAATCGACAGCAAGTGATTCATCATAACAGGTACCAACATAGTTAAGAGGTTCAATTTATTGTTAAGCGAAACACTGTGGACAACATCGGTAACAAAATGAGAATGACACATTGATAAGTAAGTGATACATGCCAGAGTTTATTATGACTTCTCATTTCATTAATTTTCCGTTGTTGTCGAAGAGTATAAGCTTTTTGTTCAAGTTAATGCACTGCCCTTTTAAAAACACATGTTTAAATTGTCTCATTTTCAAATGATTTCTGTATTATAACCAAATTTAACGATTTTTCTTTTTAAAACGCATTTTCAGAAACAAACATTTACGTATTATTTATTTACATATAACATAAGTATGTCAGGCGAAAATAAAACTCGATATAAACAGATATCTCGTCGATTTCTCGTGTATTACATTCAAATGGAAACATGCGTCTGGCTCCAAACGGATGCATTTCAGTGTGTATCGTTTTTTTTCATTCAACATGCATATCAGTTTTTAAAAGCCATTTCGCAACGACAAACCGCTTCTTATTTCGATTGACAATAACCCCTTTCCCACTATTTTAATTGCAGCAATGAGCGAAAGCACCGGTACATTGAGAGTCAAGAGAAGTTCAAGCTGCGCAATCTCAATCGTAGAGCTTAGCCAGGACGGACAATTTGTCAAACTTAGCAATGGATCAACAAGCAAGGTAAGTCACTCTTCTAACAAAACTATTGTGTATAGTTAGTTGTTAACCATTTTGGCTTTTACTTTGCTCCATCATCGTTTTTAGTTCCATTGCTATGCCATCCAAATATCTGATTCCACTTTTTTCTATATACATTGATTTCATTATCCAAGTAGGTAAATGGTCATCCCTCCCCCAAACTTTATAGTTCATCAAAGATTTAAAAGAAAAAGCTATGAGATAGAAGATTTTCAGTTCACTCCTCTCTTTTTGTAACTTACTATATTTATTGAAGCCCCAAACCTCACAGGCAATAATGAATGGCTCAAACTGCAAAAAGTCATTCGTATTCTGTTAGTAAGTTAAGGGGCTATTTTATTGCAAAATACATTCACTATCTTGCTGCTAGGCCACTGTGCCGTTGCAAGTGTCGATACTATTACTGTATAGTAGATAGAGATTGCTTATCATTAATGAACTTTATCACCGTTTTCAAACAACTGTAATACAGAAAAACATTATTTTGCAATATAATATTGATCTGCTGTTTTGGACTAACATGAACGATAAAGGGTATCTAACGTGTCGTTTATTTTTTAAATACAAAACGCATTTGACCATGTTCTTTTATAGTAGAAACTTTAGTTTTCTTGTCGTAGTAGTCAGTGCTACTTTTTCATTCTGATCATAAGTTACTAATACAAATGAATATTAACAAAAATAACTAACCTTGTATCTCTCATAAAACCATTTCAGGATATGGACTTGTCCGATTGGAGCCTCGAACGAAAACATCCCAAATCTAAAGTGCCGTCTAGATTCCAATTCCCTAACGGATACAAGCTGAAACCAAATGCCCAAGTTAAGGTAATCCCGACGCTGAACCTTAGATATAGGCTTTCCAGTTTCTACTTAGCTATTTCTACCATACGTGTTAGTTTTATTGATCGGTAGCCATTTCAATTGCCTTTTCAATAGCTTTGCATACACATGACTGGAAGAAAATATTCGCTTGTATTAACATTTGTTGTCGATGCCATAAAGTAAAAGCTGATATCTACCCTGCAATGAGGCAGATGTGGCATTTCAGCTTACCATGGACGAATAATAAGTATTATATATATGTTTTTCAGAGTCATTGACTAAGTGTGTGTGTTCCGAGGAATTGTATTCTTAAACATTTAAAGAACATCTGTACACTTGATGTCTCTTCCTTTTAGAATGATTTGATCCGACAGAACTAGACGTTTTTCACTCTGAGCATGCTTTAATTAGACTGAACAACTGTTTCTCACTTTCAGTATGATTCGATCAGACAGAACTAGATTTTATCAGACTGAACATATTTCTCTTTGAACATTGTCTGGACAGACTGAATAAAATGTTCCTCATTTTGAGCTCCATCTAATTAGATTGAAATCGATGTTCCTGACTTTCAGCATAATGTTGTTGAAGTGAACACAACAATCATTTGTAAACCATAATTATTACTTGATATATGTCAGACTAAGTCAGACCAATCTGAAACAAGATTGATTGAGCTCCGTATTCTGGGACCTTGTGGTCTGGCATATCAATCCATCATGTTCCATTATGTTCTACAATCATGTTTGTATAATGTTATAACTATTCTTATGTTTACAACAGATCTGGGCCAATGCCTTCAGTGACCTGGCCGTTGGTGATGACATGACAGCTGGAAACGAATGTAAGACCTGGGGATGTGGCAATGGATCCCTCGAACTGAAGAACAAGGAAGGCGATGTGAGTATTACTTTCTTCTGGTGTTTCACGTTGTATCGAATTAGAATCTTGTTCATGGAAATACTCTTGACTCGCCTAAATGGATCATTAACTTCGTTGAATTTCAGCCATGTTCTTAGCTGGGCACCATGAATTGGTTTAAAAGCGAACATCAATATCGATAACTTCTTTATTACTAGAAATGATAATATATGTCTTGATTCGTGGTAAAATGCATCACATGTTATTTATTAAAACTGCTTGAAACCTCCCCACGCAAATTTATAATAGAACTAACAGAAAACAGATTATTGATCTTTTAACATGCGGTTTCCCTCTTATAAAACCTAACTAAAGGAAATGTTAAATCAATTGATGCATATATCTAGTAAATATATTTGAATCTACACTATTCAAATCACAAACACCAACCAATTCAAACCGTCCATTTCGTTTTCGTTACAGGTGAAAGCCTCTTCAACTATGACGTACGAACTGAAGTAAAAGCCATGGACGACGGCACATACTGCAGCATGACGAGGCGAATCTTCACCGGTCAATTCAACCATCATTCAATCGTGTAATCTCAGACAACATTCGCTTGTCAATCGGAACCCAGTACTTCATTGAACACATCAAAATCTACCCAGAATTCCCTTCACTTTTCAATCCACAGTTATGTAAGCATTTACTTGGATTGATATGAGAACGTAGTTCTGTTTAGACATCGCGTATACATTTCATTTCGGAATCATTCGTGGATCACCGTTGCATTCTTATACATTCCTACGCCATCTCGTGAAAAAGCGGAGATTGCCGACCGGATGATGGATGGTTAACCTTAATCCTGGTTCAGGTCGTCGCTGTGTAGTACGAAAAGATCGTATCTCCTTTATGTCTATAAAAGATATACATGTATGACCTGTTAGTTTTTAATCGACGAGAAAGAAGTCATCCCGCCTGAGTAACAGTTATATCTAAATGTTTAAAAGAAAGTAATCCGCTTTTTGAGTATCTATAGCGCGTTTTTTTAAATTTGTTATCCGTCGAGCTAAGTGGATGATGCACTAAGGGCTCCTGTGGAAAGTGCCATCTCTGATCAACCTCGTGAAATTCACAAGGCCGATCTGGGGCGATGCGTGACATCATAACGATGCTTCCAAATTGACTAGATGGTTTCTATATAACCTTACCCACACTAAAGGTTTTTTATATTTTCTTACATCTCGACCTGAATCTCGTTATTATTGCATAAAGAGTAATAAAAGAAAGTAGTTTCAGGCGGAGGAATACACCCGACTAAAACTGCTTATTGTGGTGTTTCTATTTTATGTCGCTTCTATAGCTGTAACAATTGCTGATTTTATATTTTTTTGGTATATTTTGTTTCATTTATTTTGAAATGTTTTTAATATATATTTGCCTTTGCGTAAAATACAACGATATGGACTTTGTGCTAAGAGAGAAAAAGAATATTTATACATTTAAATGTTCTGTGCTTATCTCAGAGTTAAGTGTAATTTGTATTTAGAATGGACTCATTTACTTGCATCTTTACTTTATAGTCGAAGAGAATGCCATATCAGCAAATTTTAATTATTAGAATGCATTCATGAAAATTCAGCCATAAAGTGAACGCATTGTCCAATAAATTCATTCGGTATATAAACTAATAAAGTAGATGAAGACAAAGGCACTATAGCAGTTTTAACGTGTGTGCTTTTCTCGAAAGTAGTGCACAAAAACTTGCTTTCCTAGTAAACATCCTCATGTATTCATGAGCAGTGGGTTTTAGTTCTAGGCTTCAAGCTTATTATACAGATTTTTCTTTTCTATTTGCATTCTATTTGTCAAATCGTTAGACCACTTTTTTACCTTTCTCTAATTATAGGAAGAATGACACAAGTCGTTTCTGTAAAGATAAAAGCTTGATTACCGCTTATTTCCAAGATTTTAGAAACGACCTTTTGAAATAACCATTAAATACTTTTCGAAACTGTTTTAATTAATTCGTGAATGTTTCTGTTTGCACCATTGCCCATATACCATGTTCGTTTTTCACTTGCTTTTGCTGCTAGTTATCGGATATCTAAACCCACTTTCACATTGAGTATATTATCCAGATATTCTTAAATAATTTCTGCATGACATACACAACAGGGTAAACTATTTCACAATACGTCAAATTATATTCCAAGACGTTGTATCTACATTTGATATGTTAGTTGTCATTGACTTTGAACTAACCAATTATTTTTCTAATTCTCTACTAAAAATCACCGATATACACATAATCGCATCCTGCAATTCTGTATTGTTCGGATTAAATTACTGAATAAGACAAGTCCAATGATTTACATTTGCATTGGCATCAAGTTCTTTAAGAGATTTAATTTGCAATTACATACATGCTAGCTGCAGGGCTTAGCAACGATTACAGATTTAGAAATCTAGAGACTAGTTCATGAATAGTGTTTATAGATTTATCAAATTACATGTAAAAGGAATTTTTGTGACGATGGTGCCTAAATAAGGGGCTGAATGATGCTTTAGCAGTGACATTATAAATCTTCCCCATCATTGGCTGTCGATTTTATTCGTAGTTCAAAGCTTTAGGATACTATGTACCTATCAGCTGGAAAAAAAACACCAAGAGAATCGTTGTTATACATCACGAACGAACGCTTTCGATTAGTCAATGCATAGGCGAAATTCACGCAAAGCACGGTGATGAAAAAGAAAGCTGTAAAGCAAAATCAACCCCTTATCTAAAACGTTGGTAAGGATTTTTTTATAACAAGAATTTGTGTTGTACTCTATTCAAAGATATACGATGCATACATTTATTTCTGAATAAAGCGTTTATTTTAAACTTCGTCTTCGTTTTAATTTAGACCAGCACATATCCACCAATGAGAACGAGGATCGGCTAAATCAAATATTATGGTTGTTCCATAAAATTCCTTGTATCTACTTTTTCTTATAATAAAGACAGGCCGCTGATTGGTTGATATTTATGTGGGGTAAGCTGTTGACCTTTTGATGATACTGATCAGCTTAGTTCTCATATCCTGCCAAAATATATTTCCCATCTGCTCCTACAGTCTTAGGGAAACGAATGATAACCCAAGGAAGGTTTATTAGTCGTGTCTTCCAACCTCGGTTGAAATCAGTTTGTTCGTTATAAACCACATACGGCGTTAACTTGTGGAAACTTGTATGACCCTTTCAGAAGAGCTTACGATCGATTTCAATGAGAAACCGTTTGCTTTGTTTGTTGTGAACATGTATCAACAATATTTCAATTGTTTTACAATGCCTGGTCTTGAACTGATTTTTGAAGACTTCACGCATAACTACCCATTAGATTTAAGCTGCGTAGGGCCATAGGCATCAACTAAAGCATTACAGTAGAACAATATCTAGGAACTACTGCGTAGGGAGACAATTGGATGTCATCAACATCGGTCCAAATAGGTTAAACAATTGCGGTCAACAAGTGAATCTGTAATAACAAAAGCATGTGGTACAAATCATTGGATTATGTTACGTCATGTAAACTGCTGAAAGAGAAAACAAAAAGACGTCATTAATTAAATTCAGATGGAGATATCTCGGCACAAGAGTTGTCTCGCTTGGGAACGTATGCAGACATCCATCGGGAAAAAGGAATCGACCGTCTACTGTCGGGAGCTGAAGAGCCCTTGGTGTAATGGGCGTATCAATAAGAAGCGCAGTTTGATTTTCGAAGAAAAAGGAGATTAGATTATTGGTGTCTTAGATAAGAATTGTATTCGGACTGAGGGTAGGAATATTATCCGGTGAGACGAAAGCGAACCATGATTTTCGAAGAAAAAGGAGATTAGATTATTGGAGTCTTAGATAAGAATTGTATTCGGGCTGAGGGTAGGAATATTATCCGGTGAGCCGAAAGCGAACCGAGTAGTATTCCGAAGCCGTACCCGATCACTTTCCCTATTCAAAGACACAAACCATCTATTCTCTTTGTTCTGTTTCCTTTATTGATTTCTTATAAACAAATGAAATGAAAATAAAACACAAGAAGGAAGGGAAACAAAATCCAGTAAACAAGTAGAGAACGGAGTTTGAATGACGTCATAAGTCATGACGTACTTATGACCTAAAGGTTCGTATCAATCGGAACTACTCGGGAACTACTCGGTTATTTCCGTGAGCTGTGAAATACACCTCGGATATCAATCTGAGCACATCGGGTTTATCCAATAGAAAACACCTCTGAAATAATAGGGATGACGCCATATTGTTTCCCGCGAGAATGACGTCACTTTCTTTCGTTTCTAAAAATAGATCTTGAATGTAAAATCCAAAAAGTCGTTAAATTTGATTGAGGAAACAAGTATACATGTCACAACAACAAGTTCGCCATTTGGTATGAGTTACTGATCAAAAGTGATTAAAAAGGATGTCCAACACTTCCATACACATTGAACTACTTAACGTGCACGCTTAGAAAATGTGTTAATTGGCGGATGCCGATTTACCCGAAAAATTGTAACCCTACACTTATATCCGAGGTGTATTTCACAGCTCACGGAAATACCCAAGTAGTTCCGATTGCTCGGATATAAGTGTAGGGTTACATTTTTTCGGGTAAATCGGCATCCGGCAATTAACACATTTTCTAAGCGTGCAAGTTAAGTAGTTCAATGTTTATGGAAGTGTTGGACATCCTTTTTAATCATTTTTTATCAGTAACTTATACCAAATGGCGAAATTGTTGTGACATGTAAATTTGTTTCCTCAATCAAGTTTAACGACTTTTTAGATTTCACATTTAAGATCTATTTTTAAACACGAAAGTGAAGTGACGTCATTTCGCTGGGAACCAATATGGCGCCATCCCTATTATTTCAGAGGTGTTTTCATTTGATAAACCCGATGTGTTCAGATACACACAAACACGGTTTCGCAGCCATCTTGTTTTGCGAGTAAACAAATAGTCACGTGGCAAACGCCCACTTTAATTGCATTGCGTAAAGGGGTTGTTCTATGAAAGATTTCTTCTCTATCATCCAAAAAATAAAGAAATGATATAGACAGTTATAAAATTTGATAATTTTCTATCGTAAAACATATCTTTTTCCTTATCTTTCGTCCAAAATAACGTTGTACAAGTTGCATTAATTATTGTACCGTGACACGTTGTAGTTTTCCTTACTGATATTAATAAGACGACGGGTCGCGCATTTAGGGCCACATTTAGTCCAAAAGAGCTTCTTACTTCTTAAAACATGTTCAACGAATTTGAGTTTACCACACAGTCCCTTAGTTTCATCAAATTTTGTTCTTACAAAGAAAGAATTTCCACTGACTCTCATGTGGCTTTACATTTGTTTGTTCAAAAAGAATCCTGCAGGTAGATTTATAATGTACGAAATTTTACTTAAACCCTACTAGTATAGAAAACTACCAATCCCTTGGGCAATAATTGAATTTTCTGGACTTTTCAAATGAAACCCGAAAGACCGCCTTCATCCAAGCACCAGCCGGGTTTGTTTACAAACATCACAACATTGCCGATTTTTAAAGCATTTACTCCATACTCAGAAACTTTCTGCTATCATATGTATATTCAATGAAAGTGATTCTGACAAAGAAAAATTCGGAAAAAGGTCAAAACTTTCATTAACTCTTTCCTTCTAATTTGATTTCGGACATATCTAACTAGTAATTAGAGACAATAATTAAAAAAAGAATATGAAAATCCGACTTGCTTGTGGTATTTGAAAGGTCATTTTGAAACGAGGCTTGCGAGTAAACAAACCGATTCCGACGCACTACACAGTACCAAAATGATCCGTGTCTCCTAGATACAGCGTTCGGACACCTTTCGGTGCCGCAATTTCAATGGATTTTGATGTCCTGTCTCAAAAGGGTTTCAAGTTTATGCATTTGGCAATGCTTTATATATTTTTATCTATGTGGATACTAACCCATTACCCCATTATACCACACGTTACCGCACCTCTCACAAATGACTTTAAAAACCACAGCGGAAAAATGCAAAATAACTCCATTTGTTACAATGGTTTATAACTTATATCAGAGGGAAAATGTTGCTTCTTAAATATTAATTGCTGTTGCATATGAAGTTAAATAACTCACAAATCCCCATACGGGACAATGGGTTAATCAAAGATGGTAGTATCATTTTTTATATGAAGTTATTACATAATTGAAGGAATAAAACAGTTTCAGTGGCAAATTTTGAAAAAAAAGTTTTGTTCATGTTGGTAATTGTATATAAGAAGATGACCTTAGAAATTATTTTTAAAAATTGAGAAAATGCTCATAAAGATTCTATCAAATACCACAAACAAGTCGGATTTTCATATATTGTTAATAATTGTCTATAAGTACTAGTTAGATCTGCCCGAAAACAAATTAGAAGGACAGAGTTAATGAAAGTTGTGACCTTTTTCCGAATTTTTCTTTATTGCTCCTTGGTCACATAAGTATTTAGTCCTTATTACATAGGCTATTTCCAGTTCACCATTCACCAGTTCAACATATTTGTTTTACATCGATTGTGAAGGAAGCTTAAAGCTTGTTCAAAGCCACTCTCGATGACTGCTTCCTGGATACTAAACCAGTAATTGTGGGTAATGGTTTTGTTGGTTAGTCCCGGAATTTTCACCTCGCCTAATAGGGATTCGAACCTGGGACCCTCGGTACAATAGCCCGACGCTCTACCATTGCACCATTGTCGGCCACATTCCGAATTAAAAAGGAAAGAACAAACTAATAATTATGTGGAATACACCTGATTGGAACTGTCTTTTGATGATTCTGAAAGACCTCAATTGCCTTATTATAAGTCAATCAGCTTGACAAAATGAGCAACTAAGGGACTGTGTGGTAAACTCAAATTCGGTGAACATGTTTTAAGAAGTAAGAAGCTCTTTTGGACTAAATATGGCCCTTAATGCACGACCCGTCGTCTTATAAATATTAGTAGTGAAAACTACGACGTGTCATGGTAAAATAATTAATGCAAAATGTACAACGTTATTTGGATGAAAGATAAGGAAAAATATCTGTTTTATGATAGAAAAATTATCAAATTTTATAACTGTCTATATCATTTCTTTACTTTTTGGGGCGTTATAGAAGAATTCTTTCGTAGAACAACCCCTTTACGCAATGCAATTTCAGTGGGCGTTTGTCACGTGACTATTTGTTTACTCGCAAAACAAGATGGCTGCGAAATCGTGTTTGTGTGTATTATTTCAGAGGTGTTTTCATTTGATAAACTCGATGTGTTCAGATTGTCGCAAATGTTATACGGCACCAAGTTATCAGTACGAAACTTACATTGGTGACAGAATAAATAGCCTTAGGGAATAGATGATTGTTGTCGTGAATCGGAAATGGTATCGGACAAGACGTAGAAATATAATCCGGCGAGCTGAAGGCCTTATAAAGACTTATTCTCCTCTTTCAGGCACAATCTTAATCCTGAGAAATATCTCTATCCAAAATTAACGTCGAAAAGGTTGTTGTTTCAAACACATGTATGGATTACCATTATTGCAACTATATACATGTACAAAGATAAATCTATATTTTTATTGATATATTTTGTCAGCCAAAAGCTGTCTATTCATCAGTTGAAATAGTACTCTCTTCTTCATTAAAGGCTCATAAAAGGAGTCTAATGCTAAATCAAACTATAGTATTTGGTAAATTTTTGGTCAGATTCAAATAGTTATCATAAAAAAAACCATCAGCACAATTTAAATGTGAAAGCCAACGAGAAATGACCCAGTTTACCCAGTTTTATAATTCAGGTTGCCTGATTCTTCACCCCTGACCTGGTCAAATAATACCAAAATTAGTTATTTTGTATAAATAAACAAACAGATTGTTGATAAATACGATTGAAATGAAGAAAACTATATTTCAATCACAAAATAATTTATGTTAAGGGAGTTACCTCAATAGGGTTCCACAGCATTCTTAAATTCATTTTCATGACTTCCGTGAACCTAATAAGAACTCCATATGTTTTATGTGCCTTTAAATACCATGCGAACATGAATCCTCTTTACGGTGTCTTGCTGACTTTCGAACAGATTATGAAACTCCCAAGTACGTTTATATTTTTTAGAGCAACACAAATAAAAAGTAAAAGGAAATACAACGTAGGCCTATCAAATGCTCAAGAAGAGAATCGGTGCATGTTTAAAAGTTATAAGTGTCTTAAGGTTCCGGAACTGTAATAAGAGTGTTTCATTTCTCAACATTGATTTGACGCAACTTTATGAAGCTTTGTCACATTGAAGATCTTCTCAAATGAAAAGCTTTTACGGAGTATTTTCCCGTTATAACCTCAATAAACATCAATTAGGGGAGATAATCAATTCAAAAATTAACATTGACGCCTATGGAAAATTCAATCCTTCTGTAATGACATTAGAAAACAGGAGAAAATCAATTTTATCAGTTTTCAGGGAAGACAACTCATGAAAAATCAAAACAAGGGGGATAATAAGAACAATTTATACCATAACAAATTTTGACAGCATGGACATTGTATGCAAAATGCTTCATATTTTATAGCTATTTTAGTCAGTTTATGAATAGAAACATTGGAAAGTGTTTGATATTACAGATCCGGAACATTAATATTAAGTAACGCGGTACCGAGCAAAAGACCTTGTCGTAGAAGCTAGTGGTTGTCATCAAAACACAGGTAAGCACTGTACCTTAGATTCACCATACACAGCGTTTCTTTTCGTTTCCTATGACTAAATATCATTAGCATCAAACTAGCATTATTCGATATTTTTTGTTGGAAATGTTCACAAGAAAAGAAAGCTACAGGCGATTGGTCTTGGGTTTTTATATAAGTCGAGATTTACACACCAGGAGAACTGTATTCAACGATCCCCCTATACACATAACGAAGTAATGGGAATAGGCTAAATGCCCTTCACAAAATATATAAATCAAATTAAATGATGACAATTGATTCGCTGCACGTATTGTCTTAATCAAAAATACTCATAGATTACGAGGGGGAAAACAGCAAGTTGGTGGCAGGTAAATAAAACGGCGACTGACGTCTTTTATGTGAACATTTAGGTTTTTCATTGTGTTAATGTACGTCTCTATCTTTACCACAATTCCATCTGCCTTGTGATTAAATGTTCAGTGTTCGCCTTTTGATGGTGGAATATCTGCATTCAGTAAGGTGGTAAAAAGACGATATCATTTGAATTCCACTCCAAACTGGGTTATAATGCATGCATGAAATGGGGAAGGGGTGTGATATCACGTCCACTATTGTACCACCAGGCATTGCTTTGTATTGGAATCGTACTAAATCAACATTAACTTCTATCAACATGACAATAGTTCTAACCAACGTTTTCTTCTATAGTTCAAGCATAAATCTGGACGAGCCTTAGTTATATGACTTCGTACGTTGCAGTTTTGCTTCCATTATTAGACAAGAGTTTAAAGGGTCTCTCCCACATATCATTCACTGTGAGTAGCTAACGTTAATGTTGATTAGGCGATCATAGTCACTAAAAAGGGGATTTTGTTTTCAATTCTTCACTCTTAAATACTGAAAACGTGTATTTTCATTTTAGAAAAAACACGCGAAACGAGCTTTGATACCTTTCAGTTCTTTGATTTCAAATTTTTACCTATTACGATCAGTTTGCATGAGGGAAATAAGCTACGTGGATGCACAATCAAATGTTTGTGAAACGCATATGGCCATAATATCTAAATACCACCGCTCTAGAAAATTAAATGTCAGATCATTCTTTACGAAATAAACCGTTTAAACAGTTAACTGTATCAGCGTAAAAAACCTGCTTTATCTCTACCACAAGACTGTTAAAAGTGTGAGAGGAGTATCAATGATCCAGTTTTATGTATAAGTAACTCTATAGAAATGTGATGTTATTTTATGAACAGAAGACAATTTATTCAAAGACATTTAAAATCTTCATTTGCGAGAACCTCCTTTTAATGCTGGAATATTATGTACATTTCATTCAAATAACTCTCTCTTCATTATGAAAAAAAATGGACAAAAAGAGTTCAGCGTTTTTTAAAAAATATATAGTTTTCCACCATACATCATCATTAACAACAATATCTCTTAGATTGTTTTAACACCAATAATGCTGATTCGTTCAATTTGAAATGAAAAAAAATAGAGCGTTGAATAAAGCTGTTTTATAAGGTTTTAAAGCGTGTTTTAATGAATGATTACAAATACATCAAAATCAGGCCTGCAACGGGCGAAAAGATGCAATTCAGACTCGACATTATGTCGTTAAAGATGAGTATACGACCTTAGCACGGCTTATAGACACCGACGGCATCATTCTGTACTGGGGCATAATACGTCTTTGAAGAACTTTGAAGATCTTTGAAGATATGGCTTTCCATTCATCCCCTCTCATTGCAATGGAGTAAAGAGAAACCTACGTATCAAGCAACGGAATAATGAAATAAGCAATGAAATAAATATGACACTATATGTTCGTCTCCTCCAATAGTCAATAAGGTTCATGTTGGAAAGTGACTTGGAAAAGAAAATTAGGAAGTGCTAATGAGAAAATACAAGAAACATTGGAAGTTACGCTGAACATTACATATGATCGAAATAATTTTTCCATTGACGGGCATCAACAATCTAGACCATGAATAAATTATCACACATTGTTATACGAATTTATTTTGAAATAATTATGTATATAAGACTACATGCGTATGAAATGATGTGTTCTTTGACATCAATAGCTTACACTATGCTTCAATATTTTACGTCGTTGTCTAAATTGCTGTCCTCTTTGGTAAAGATCTTTTCAAGGTTGAACTACTCAAAAAACTCTCTAAACGACAATTCTCATCGTGATACGGTTCTCAATTTGTTTTAATGATTGATTAAAATTATATGAATAAAATCTGCAATATGGAAGAACGCGCCTCTCTGAAATGCACATTTCGTCATTCGTGAAAGTTGGCTTTTGCTGTTCTGTCGCTTTATAACCAGTTGTTTTATAATTTTATCAATAAATAAGACATTCAGTGTCGAGAGTAATCAATCAAAGTTGTAAGAATTTGTGTTAAATCGATGTTAAGTAAATATATTAAAACTAAACTAATAAGACATTCCTCCATCGGTTTAGATAGACACGGATGATACGAATGTGGACAACGCGATTATGCAAAATTTAAAGTGTTGACTTCTCCGCTGGCGCCTACATTTTGTATCTTTATAAGCGACAGACACTCAGACCGTAGATTCATTTTGCACGAAAACCGAACTAGGAGGGTTGTGTAATACCTTGCACCTGCTTCTGGTAGCTGTTCGTCTCATTTTGAAGAAAAGATGCAGAAGGCTTGTCTCACGCTGCTATTCGTAGTGATTATGCTGTCGTGTACAGCACATGGGTTTTACCGTCTCCCGTTGAAGAGACCACCCAGTGAGTATCAATATATATTTCTAAATGTTCGATCTAACTATTCATCAAACATAATTTCAAGCAAAATATTTGATTTTAGGTTAACGTGTATACTTGTATATTGAGGAAACTGATATAGTTACATATGATATTGGCAGCGCCGAATTATAGATTTATTTCTTGTAAAGGTACTTAAAATCATACGAGCGCTCAGAAAACCTACAAAACTGGGTAATATGACTTATAAATTATGATCGAATATGTTCAAGCATTGCAAAAAACACAGGATCTTGACAAAATAAGGCATGCACTATTTGTTGTCTATTTTTCGAAATGCTACTTTCACAAATTTGGTGCCCGCCAATTTGACGTCATTGTCATATTCATGTACCATCTTAAAATAGCAAGGAGTGCTCGGGTTGATGAGTTGCGATCACCTGGTTAGAAAAATCACGTGAAACATATTAAAAAAAAACTGTCGTTTATCTAACATTACAACGTGAACATTCAAGATGGAGAATGTCTCGGGTTCGATTCCCAACGTTTCTCGGTTGACCGTGTTATATCGCTAATTGTAAACAAACGTTACAGTTTTCGGTCTTTTAAAAGCATCATGTTACTGTTTCCGTTCCTCTGTAAGAGGGAATTTTAAGAACTTTTAAGTTAATTATCAGTTATTCTAGAACTCTCACAATTTCAGTGTAAATGGGCGCAAGTATGGCTTTAAGCAAACTTACAGTACGCGTCTCCTTACTAAGACTGGTAAATAAAGAGAAAATATACCATACCGAAACATTTGAAATGAGTATAAAATTCAATTCCATTTCGGCACATTGCTCTTCACCGTTCTCGCAAAACAATAGTATGTACATAGGCGTAGAAGCTGGGGGGGGGGGCAGGGGGTGGGCCCCCCAATATCCAGACCGGGGGGCCAGAGTATACTTTGGCTCCCCCCAATATTCACAATGGCAAATGAAGATTTTTGAAAAGAAAAAGAAAAGAAACGAAATTTAACAGCAGAATAAAAATAAATGTGTATTTATGTGCTTTATCTAATACCAATTCGCCTTTTGTTACGAACAATAACCAAAATATTTTTTGACGTTATCACTGCAAATGGCAATCTGAACACATCGGGTTTATCCAATGAAAACTCAGCTCACAAAAATACCCGGGAAGTCTTGATTGACGAAAACAGTTGCACGGGGGTTAATCAAAACGGCTTATATGCGTATAATCTTGCGTTGCATGGTTCTATACGCACAAGCACCGGTTTCTATACGTTTATAAACAAAGAAAAACATGAAGATGGACAGGGAAAAAGAAGAATATAAAGAAAAAGAGAAATAATTTATCAAAATGAAGTGTATCACGGAACAATATGAACTATTTTGTATAACGTATGTATTTTGTCTTGTCTCATAACATTTTATTTAATCCACACTAAAGAAAACAAGTTGGCAGCATGCGAGTCCTCAATGTAAACACTTCGATGAAAATATAGTCTTTTGTCTGACTTATAAGAGATTATGTTCTTTTCCGAAATGTAATTCATCAGAAAAATAAAGATCCATGTATGCATCGTTTTATTGGCATATTTAATGTCTGTAAATAAAAGGAATATATAAAAGTCCTCAACGGGGGTGGCTACGGATAATGTACGAATAACCTATAAAGCTGTAATTTGTGGCACCGGCTAATGTACGAACAGATGGCACCGGTTTCTATATGAACCCTCATTCTCATTTTATTCTGTTTTACAGGTTAAAACGAAAAAGAAAATGGTCCATTCTTTGGTTCATCAGAAAAATAAAGAAATATATAAAAATCCTCAATGGGGTTGGCTACGGATAATGTATGAATAGTCTATAATGCATTATTTTTTGGCACCGGCTAATGTACGAACATATAGCACTGGCTTTTATATGAACCCCCATTCTTTTGTTTTATACGTTAAAACGAAGATAAGACAGTCACTCTTTGGTTATATCAACAATAGGAGAGACGAGTAGATGCTACCCACCCATGTTCATCCACCATGAACATTACTGTCCATTCAAGTCTTTTAAAGCGGTCCTTCCACTGAAGTGTTCAATATTGTCTCGCCCAAGTTTGTTTCTACTTTCTATTGTTAATGTCTTTTCCAAAGATGTATTGCCCGAGTTTGTTCTTACTGTTATTGTCTTGTCCAACATCGTTTTGTTCCAGTTTGTCATGACCGCTTTTGTCTCGTCCAAATTTATGTTGATCATACCAATAAATAATTTAAATCTGTTGACAGGAAAGGCTAAGTGTTAAATCCTGAACGTACTATCAAAACGGAAAATTATTTAATGTCGAATGCATTGTGTTTCAAAAGCATACATCCTGTTATTGTACTTACACACAAGAAAATGTGGTTCATATAGGCACGGACAAGATAACTCTGAGTGGCCTCTGTGGTCGAGGTATTAATGTCGCAAACTTTTAATAATGGTCCCTCATCACTTTGGGCTTAATTCTCTTCCAAGGAAGTAAAACATTAGATACAATAGCCTCGACTATGTGTCTAATATTTCTTGATGAAACTATTGGTAATGATAATGCGAATGCAAATCATAGAGTCTAATAAAAAACAAACCTACTTTCATGAGTTAAACGAATTAGCTTATTTCAAGTGAAATAACTTGATATAGAAAAAGCAACATCTTGATGCAAATTTCACACACAAAGTGAACAAATCGGCTTAATTTATCAAGATATTATTTTGAATAAATTATGTCGAAACTATTCTAATGTAAAAATATGTTTTACAACTTAACTAATGATCAGAAACGGGTTATATAAAAGTGTCCGTTTACATCGTTAATTAGCCGGTGCCGTGTACGTATATTATCCGTTGTATTAAAATATCTCTTATTTTTACCATGTGTAGGGCTTATCAAACTTTAAAACCCGATTATTGAGAAGTATCAGTTAATGTGTGTTAAATTTGCCAAAACAATGTCAATAAGAGTTTAATACCTTAAGATATGATTGAAATGTTGTCTTTTAAATCAACTAAGAGTTCTCACTTATTTCTGCTTCAAATTTTTGGTTTGTTTTTGAATACCGGAACATGTCGAACGCAAATGTCAGTTTATATCAACGAACAAATATATAAGATGTTCCGTCAGATAATTAATTCAAGAAACTTTGTCGTATCTGCTAAGATATTAAAGAAATAAACACACCCGTCATCACATGTCAACACGATTCATCGGTAGTATAGAAGCCGGTGCCTGTACGTAAAGAAGCAATGCAACGCTCGATTATACGCACAGAAGCCGTTTTGATTAACCACCGTGAGTTGTGTAAAACGTGTTCTTAGGAGTCAGACTCAATATTGTCTTCAATTGTTAGCTAAAGCTTGAACAAATCTTTAATTCAATATGTGACAATTAAGTTGAACCCGTGGTTGTGACAATCTAATCGCTGCTATTTTTTGTTAAGATCAATACATTTGATTTCCGCATGAGATCGAGTCCTGACATATCCCTTTTTCTTTTTATCTTTTTTTTTTTTTATCAAAGATACACCTTTTCATACACTTTCTTTTAATTCCAATAATGTTATTGAATTTGTAAATGCATGAATAGTCATGAAAAAGTTTAGAAACATTTATTCTTAGACCGGTCCTCATCTGAAGTTGCCCCCATGTTGAAAACGCTCCTACGCCTATGATGTATTAAATGCTTTACTTGAATCTGATCTTGAAATGTCAAGTTTTCAACCCTGTAAATAAAGATAGATACATACGAGTATACATTTCAAAGTTCGAGTCGACCGAAATGGTTTTAACTAAGTGTGATAGGATTTTATTCAATCATCTATGGGCTGTTTATGGATCTTATGAGTGGTTAGCTCTGAGGTTTTATATCAGTTGTCAAAGTTGAATCCTTGATGGCGTATGATTATTTATTGTTTTACCTTTTACCAAACAATAACGACATTTCACCAGTGTGTTTCAGGCGACTCTGGAAAACATTGAAGAAATTTTTCGTATCCTTTTGCCACAATGTTTTCTACCTTATCAGAAGATTCTTTTCCAATTCCAGCATATTTCGAAATGTCGTCTGCAAACTCTCTCAATTTGGGACAATCGAAACATTGGCGTTTGGTAAAGGGTAAATATCACTCGAAAGGGCATTATTTCACCTTCAACAATCTGTAGATAAGAAAGGAAGCGTGAGCTATCACCGCGACATATCTGGAAGACTGTTGAATGCGACAATAACCAAATCTTGAAAGATAACGTCGATGTTGGAATTGACGGCTAGCCCTTATAGCATTAAAGACTTTTACTGTTGATATTAAACGACGAATAGCCGACAACATTTACCCGATGTTGCTTGGATTGAAGTCAGAGTGTCGCTCCCCAAACTCTTGACATGTGTTAATTGAGTTACGTCTTATAATACATTTTTGTTAATAGCAGAACATCATATGATCATGACACAATAACGCCTGCTTTATTCATAATCGATGTTTGAAAGTTCAGTTTTCACAAACCATTGATTTACATTAAAGATCTTTCGCAAACTGGTTCTCATTAAAGTACTTTCGCAAATTACAAAAGCGCGCTTATGAAAATCAAACGAGGGTACCTGTTTGAAAGAGTCACATGATACATACAAACTATGAAGCTACAGCAACAACCACTTAGATAGAAAGGCATCAATATTCTATTTCATTGGTCATCGACTTAAACGAAATTTCCCCCGGCATTGGTTGTGACACAGCTGACCTCGTTTTATTAGTTCAATATATAATCTTGTTACCGCCCACTTACTCTTGACAAGTATATTGAATGTATTGAATGTAATGTGTATATATTTGATAAAGAATATGTTATTAAGCTCCCAATATGTTACTGTATATGAGTGTCAGTATTACTTGATAGATGAGATGAAAAAGAAATGATCGTACATAGTGATGAAATAACACGGTTTTACTTTTAAATGCATGAATCAATTATCATTTCAGTTTGTTATTTGCCACGCCAGATTGGTCCAAGGTGCCGTGGATATTTCCCCAGATATTTCTACAATCCGGCGACAGGAATGTGTCAGTATTTCATCTACGGGGGATGTGGAGCAACTCAAAACAATTTCCTCACATACACTCTGTGTGCTGCCATGTGCATGTAACACTACACACTGTCAACCGAGCTTTGGATTTGAAAAACACTGACATTATTTATCACAACATGCTTTCTGTGGCTGTAGTTTGGAGTACTGTTTTACCTTTGATAAATGAATTTATTAGATGTACATGTATACTAGACACAGTTGTCATTCTGTCTTTTGGTATTGAAATATACAACATAAGCTTCAAATTTGTGTATTTTGTGTCTGATATTCATAGGACGGTGACAGATAGAAGTCACTGGTGTCCGATGGGGTTTATAATCAGTCACATCAACCTCTTCGGTGTTTTTCCCTATTTTTTTCTTTTTTTTTTTTTACAGATGAGGGTTATCGACAAATCTCAGGCGGTATTCTATTTCCTAGTCCACTTCTATGGATTCAATTACATTCGATAAAGGTACATGTCTAAAGATAATGAAGATACCCTTTTCGATGGATCCAGAACGTATAAAAGAACGTTCAAAGGAGGGATCTTTACACGTCTCAATGACGACTTATTAGATTGGTCGTTTATTTTGAACATAACGTACAACCCAGTCGACCAAATGATAAATCTTTGTGTCCGCTCATGAATCCCCCAATGCCTAGCATGGCGCCTATCTGCCTATATGCGAGTACGCGGCTACATCCACATGGTTCTGACAAAATAAGAAAAGAAATCAGGATTTTTTTAAAATTATTTTAATTTCTTAAACTCTTTACGCCTTAATGTAATCTATTTGACCCTGGAATCGCACAGAATGCACCATTATTTTTACAGTTGTCCGGGTGGGGGGAAGGGGGGGGGGGGGGCCTGACCCCTAGCTTGATCCTGATTCCACATCAATGAAGGGCTCCGCGCATGCTAGTCAGAATGATTCAGACGTATAATTACTATATTCTGTTCTATTCGAAGGCAACTACAGCTTGGATCTTTTGAGTAAACAATAACAGATGAATGATTGGTGCAATCTCTATTAGGAAGACAACCGTCGATACCAATTGAGACCGACCGTTGGACAGAAGTGACCAATCGTCTACTGTCGAGAGTCGGTGAACACTCAACGGCATAATCAATAAGGAGTGCAGTACTTTTCGAAGAAAATGGAGAATAGATGATTGGTGTCTTGAATCGGAAATATTATCGGGCATGGCGTAAGAATAGTATTCGTCGAGCCGGAGCCGACCCCGATAAGATACCGGCCATCTGTTCTATTCATCCTGATACCTTTATGGATTCTTATAAACAAACAAAGCGAAAATAAAACACGTGAAAAAAGGAAGACAAAACATAGTAAACGAGTAGAGAATAATGTATATAAATGACGTCATAAGTCATGATGTACTTATGACCTCATGATTCGTCACACGACTGTGAATAAAATGAATAGTACTGCATATCACAAACGTTATACAGCACCTAGCCGTCGATCCGAAAATGGTAAGAGTGGCAGGATAAATACTTGCTTGTTCTCTTTGGAGCCAAATATTCAAACCTGAGAAATATCACTTTCCAAAGTGAACGTTCAAAAGGTTATTGTTCCAAATACAGTCAAACTTGTGTTAAGAGGCCAGCCTATGGGACAGAGTAAATTGGCTGTTTAAGACAGGTTGGCTGCTTAACACAAATTAGACTGTACATGTATGGATTACCGTTACTGCAACTATATACGGAGATAAATTTATTGTTTCATTGATAAACTGTCTATACTTAAGTTAAACTATTTTCTCTCATTAAATACCATGTGAACATGGTTCCTCTAGAGAGACGGTGTCTTCTTGACCTTCGAACATGTTATCATAATGAATAAGTAGAACAAGAATAACTCCAAAGCACATTCTAAAAGCAAAACAAATTAGAAAAATGCAAATTGACACATTTTTCAAATACTTATGAACAAAAGTCTTAAAAGAATATGGTTTAGTTTTTCCAGCTGTAATTGATCGCCATAGTATTCCCATAAGTGGACCAAACTATAAATGTTTCAACAACAATCAATCACTCCAATTGTGTTGATATTAAAGCCCGTGAGCAGGTGGATCAACATGTCATGTGGAAATAGTTCGCATACAAATTTGCAACCCATCTTGTTTTAGTTGCAATCATTATCAAGAAAAAGAAATCTATCGGCGATTGGCCTTGGGTTTTTCATAAATGCACCATCGAGATTCACATGTGAAAAGAAATCAGCATTCATCGATCTCCTATAAACATAGTGAAGTGAGGGGACTAGGCCCGTCGAATGTCCCTCGTAAAGACAAATGATCAAAACAAATGAAGACAAATGGTTCCTTGCACGTACTATCACGTACTGTCACAATTAGAAATACTAATCCATTACATAAAAAATAAAAACAAATGTGGCAGGGGAAAAACAAGATATCGACGTGTTATATGAGAATTTTTAACTTTTTATATCTTTGATTTATGTCTAAATCTTTATGTCGTGTACTTTGTGAGTCAGTCCTCTAATTCGCTCATCTGCATTAAGCAAGGAAGTAGAGAGACAGCAGTATTTAAAATCCTTACCAACAGGATTCTGATAAATGCATGGAATGAAGAAGACGCTTGATATCAAGTCGCAATATGACCGAAATAATGTAGTCATCAGAAGTCATCATCAATCTATTTTGTAGATAAAATAAATCAAACATTGTTGTAGTCAATAGTTTTGATTGATTGTGAAAAAAGGACGAGTGAATAATAAGAAAAAACGATTATCTTCTCCACCAATAGCTTACAGCATTGGTTATTCTGTTGACTTTGTTATTTAAGATTAGATCATTGGATTAGTCATTAACTGACACAGGTCCCATATGGGTCCTCTTCGTCAGTACCAACATTTTTTTCAGTTCAGAACGGCTTTTCTGGGTGCACCAGTACTAGGCTAGGGCTCTGAAGTGACTTGCCAAAGACCAGAGGTCCCGATTGGGCTCGGACACGGGACCTCCGTGTTTTTGGTCCACCACCATAAACACTGAGCCACGCATTTAAATTGCTATACTCCTTGGTAAAGATCTTTGTACGGTTGAAAACTCAAGACACTGTTAACGACAGATTCGTCGTGATACGGACCGCCGTTTGTTTTAAAGATTGATTATAAAGATTTAAATAAAACCAGCAACATGTTAAAACGTGTCTTTCTACGATGTACATTTTATCATTGCAGATCAGCGTATCAGGAGTGCCATGATTTAATTGATAAATAAGACATGTAAAAACCGAGAGCAATTATTCGAAGTTGTTAGAACAATCGATGTAAAGTAAACACGTTAAAACTAAACTAATAAGACATTTTCCCCATCCCTCCCGGTTTAGATTGACACGGATAGTACAAATGTGGGCAACACACCTTTGCAAAATATAAATCGTCAACTTTCCCGCTGTCGCCTATCTTTATAAGCGACAAACACCCGGACCGTCAATTCATTTTTGGACATAGAACAAACGAGGAGGATTAGCCAGTATATTTTAACTGGGTCTAATAGCTGTTTGTCTCATTTGGAAGAAAACATGCAGAAGTTTTGCCTTACGCTGTTTTTAGCATTGCTCATGCTGTCATGTGCAGCGTACGGGTTTTACTTCAAGAGACCATTTAGTGAGTATGGATATTATCTATATTTATCAATATTCGATTTAAGTATATATCAAATTATTACAATTTGAAGCAAAATATATTATCTTTGTTAAGCGTGTATATATTGGAGAAACTGGTATAGTGACAACTGATATATTTTGGCAGCGCCTTTTATAGCTCAGTCTCTTTTAGATATACTGAGACATACTTACATCTGCGTCTCTTAAAGGCGCATAAAAGAAGATTTATGCTATATAAAACTATATTAAATGGTAATGTCTTGGTCAGATTCAAATAGTTATCACAAAAAAAAAAACATCAGCACAACTTAAACGTGAAAGCCAACAAGAATTAACCCAGATTAATCAGTTTAATTGTGAGATTCTTCACCCCTGACCTTGACAGCTGATACACAAATGTTTGAACCGACCAATCAGAATTCGTTATTTTGAATATGTAAACAAAGAGGTTGTTGATAAACATGATTGATTTGGAGACTACTATATTTTATGTTAAAGGAGTCTATTTAATAGGGTCTCAATGCATTCGTAAATTAATTGTCATGACTTTGATGAAAATATAAAAGAACTCCATATACTTATCTAGTAATTTATTTCTACTTATCTGCTTTTATGTGCCTTTAACTAAGACAGAAAAAAATATACCATAATTCCTTGCAATAGCCGAAACAGTTCAGGTAAGTATCAAGTTCATTACCATTACGACACATTGCTTGTTGTGAGTAAAATTACATTACATTTGCCGTTCTCGCAAAACAAAGATAATGTATCTATATTTCATTTGACTCGGATCTTGAAATACTAAGTTCATAAACAAAATGTTAAAATATAACGTCTATGTTTGATTCGACTGTTAAACAAATGCATTATGACATTGACGACTTTGAATTCCGTTGACAAACAACGAAATAACTTATAGATTTAAAAACTCTCGTTTACTCATCAACTCCATCATTTTAGCGATGAACTTTCTCATTTTCCTAGCCTGTTGCCTTATTTTACTCACTTTCCAATTGTCTTCGTCAATATTTCCTCATTTTATTCACTCTCCAATTTTCTTCGTCCTTTTTTCTGATTTTACTCACTCTCCAATTTTTTTGGTTCATTTTCTCAATATACTCACTATCCCATTTTCTCGTTTTACTCACCATCCAATTTTCTCCACTCTATCCGTTTTCTCATTGTACTCACTTTCCAATTTTCTCTATCCGTTTTCTCATTGTACTCACTCTCTAATTTCTCTATCCGTTTTCTCATTGTACTCACTCTCTAATTTTCTCTATTTGTTTTTCTCATTGTACTCACTCTCTAATTTTCTCTATTTGTTTTTCTCATTGCACTCACTCTTTAATTTTCTCTATCCGTTTTCTCATTGTACTCGCTTTCCAATTTTCTCTATCCGTTTTCTCATTGTACTCACTCTCTAATTTTCTCTATCCGTTTTCTCATTGTACTCACTCTCCAATTTTCTCTATCCGTTTTCTCATTGTACTCACTCTCTAATTTTCTCTATCCGTTTTCTCATTGTACTCACTTTCCAATTTTCTCTATCCGTTTTCTCATTGTACTCACTCTCTAATTTTCTCTATCCGTTTTCTCATTGTACTCACTCTCTAATTTTCTCTATCCGTTTTCTCATTGTACTCACTCTCTAATTTTCTCTATCCGTTTTCTCATTGTACTCACTCTCTAATTTTCTCTATTTGTTTTTCTCATTGTACTCACTCTCTAATTTTCTCTATTTGTTTTTCTCATTGCACTCACTCTCTAATTTTCTCTATCCGTTTTCTCATTGTACTCACTCTCTAATTTTCTCTATCCGTTTTCTTATTGTTCTTATTCTCCAATTTTCTCTATCCGTTTTCTCATTGTACTCGCTCTTTAATTTTCTCTATCCGTTTTCTCATTGTACTCACTTTCCAATTTTCTCTATCCGTTTTCTCATTTTACTCACTCTCTAATTTTCTCTATCCGTTTTCTCATTGTACTCACTCTCCAATTTTCTCTATCCGTTTTCTCATTGTACTCACTCTCCGATTTTCTCTATCCATTTTCTCATTGTACTCACTCTCTAATTTTCTCTATCCGTTTTCTCATTGTGCTCACTTTCAAATTTTCTCTATCCGTTTTCTCATTGTACTCACTCTCTAATTTTCTCTATCCGTTTTCTCATTGTACTTATTCTCCAATTTTCTCTATCCGTTTTCTCATTGTACTCACTCTCTAATTTCTCTATCCGTTTTCTCATTGTACTCACTCTCTAATTTTCTCTATCCGTTTTCTCATTGTACTCACTCTCTAATTTTCTCTATCCGTTTTCTCATTGTACTCACTCTCTAATTTTCTCTATCTGTTTTCTCATTGTACTCATTCTCCAATTTTCTCTATCCATTTTCTCATTATGCTCACTCTCCAATTTTCTCTGTCCGTTTTCTCATTGTACTCACTCTCCAATTTTCTCTATCTGTTTTCCCATTTTACCCGTTTGCCAATTGTCCTCGCCCATTTCTTTATCTTACTCACGCCCAATATTGACTCAATTTGTCCCTCAATAAAACCCTCATTTAATCACCTTTTCCCTCTTTTTACTCATTCAATTACGCATTTCGTCACTGTTTCCCTCTTTTTACTCATTATTTCACTCTTCTTGTCCACTTCGTGATCTTATTTTACTCAGTCACTTTCTCATCTTGCGGACTCACGTCCTTATTTCACTATCTTAGTCCCCTATTTCACCTACTCAACCCCTCATCTGATCCCCTTACTTTTCTCATTTCAGTTTGCTACCTGCCACCACAGGTTGGGCGAATCTGTCTTGCATATTTCCCCAGATATTTCTACAATCCGGCGACAGGAATGTGTCAGTATTTTATCTACGGGGGATGTGGAGCAACTCCAAACAATTTCCTAACATACGCACAATGTGCTGCCACGTGTCTGTAACAACATTCCTTAAGAGGCTGACCACGGCCAATCCAACCGGTATATGAGTTTGAGGAACACTCACCCTCTTTGCAGAGATGTAGTTTATTCCTAACATATTGAATATGGGAGCGTATCGGGAACTTGTTTACAAGGTGGGAGAACGATCTGAGGCACCAGCATCATTTCTATTATACTGTCTTTAAATATTGAAATATACATATTAAGCTTCAAATGAGTGTCTGTGTGAATATTTCAGTGTGGTTGATTTTTCCTCTGTTTTCTCTCTCCCACTTTTAAGGGGTGATGGAGTGTTGTATCTGCTATGCTGGAATCAGCTTGCTGCTATCGATATTGGCTGATATGAAAACAAAAGTAAAGAACGCTGGATGTGCAAACTTTATTTCATTGTCTAATATATTTAGTCAGATGTTCGTCCTTGTCAAACATTAATGTTGTACTTTCTCTTTTTATATAGTTCTACTGACACAATGATTAATTCTTTGCAAGCACAGCATATGCATGCCGGAAATTCCGCAGACGGTCTATGTGCACTATTTTAGTGAGCGAGAGGTTGTCGCTTGATCATTCGCCATGAGTTATAATAAACGTTAAGCCTGTATGTATCCAATAATAAACGTTAAGCATGTATGTATCCAGTATCCAAAGTCAGTGCCTGATTTCGAATGAAATATGAATTTGAATTTGAACATCTAACAACAAATGTCAGTCAAGCCTATAATTGCATGAATTGCATACTGACTATTCGATTACAATTGTATCGTAATCTTTAAAAACGGTGCGTATCATAAAATGGTATTTCAAGGACCACGATGATTGCGCAATTAACTAACCTAGGGTCCTGGCCTATGCATACCCGCACAAGGCGGTATGCATGGATCAGAACCCCAGGTTAAGTAAGGGTTACAACTTTTGTGTTTAATGGCCCAGCTAATTACACGTTTTCGGTGAGCGTCAACATATTGGGTAGTTCAACATATAGAAGTGTTGGACATCATTTAGCCTAAAACCAATATATTTGATCGGTATCTCAGACATGATAGTGAAACTCTAAAGTTGTGATAAATACCTGCCTCCTTAATCAAATTGAATGACTATTTAGATTTTGCATCTAAGATCTATAAATGAAAACGAAAGTACAACGAAAGTAGTATTGCAAGAAGCAATATTTAGAGAATAGATGGTTGGTGTCGTGAATCGGAAATGTTATCGGGCAAGGCTTAGGAATATTATCCGGTGAGCCGAATAGAGAATAGATGGTTGGTGTCGTGAATCGGAAATGTTATCGGGCAAGGCGTAACATTATCCGGTGAGCCTGATAGAGAATAGATGGTTGGTGTCGTGAATCGGAAATGTTATCGGGCAAGGCTTAGGAATATTATCCGATGAGCCGAAGGCGAAATGGATAATAATCCGAAGCCGAGCCCGATAACGTTTCCCATTCAAAGACACCAACCATCTATTCTATTTATCCTATTACCTTTGTATTCTTTCAAACAGACAAGATATAAATAAAAACACGAGAAAGAAATGAAAAAATAAGTAGGAAATGCTGAAAAAATGACGTCATGGCGTTCATATGACGTCATGATTCGTCACGTGCATGTGTTATATAGTTAGTGCCGGATATCACAAATGTTATACGGCACCTAGTTATCGGTCCCAAAATGGCGCTAGTGACAGGATAAGATGGTAAACACGTTATGTCAGAGGTGTTTTCATTGGATGAACCCGATGAGTTCAGATTGCAACTTTACTAACTTCATGAACGACTATGTGTCCAAAATGCTATGAAATTAGCAATAAAGATTGTCACCACTATGTGTACACAGTGAAAGAGCACGATGTTATGCGCCAGTTATATATTTGTATGTTGACTAAAGATAGTCAATTGTCCGTGAGTAACAAATCTGCAGATATCACCGGTGCAGAAAGAAAGCACAAATAGACTTTGTACCTGTAGACATTGCTAGGACCAAAGTAATCAGTATAAATGGACACTGCTATAACCTGTATTTCCAACCATTCAATTTCAGTTTGTGATTAAATGAAGCTTTCAACATTTTTCAGTTATATCACGCCAATCGCTGGATATAAATCAGATACCTTTTTTAGAATGGAAAATGGTTTTCCCAGTTGCAAATGCCAATGCTCTTCTAAATATCCAACGCACCATGGTAGAAAGCGGATGCCACTATTGTGTCTTGACTATTGATATGACCCTGCATAGAAAGCATCGTTATAGAAAATATGCAGGAATATAAATAGTCAACACAACTAATCAGTTGACGACGGTGTCTTTCACAGATATAAGTGTGTCTTTGAGGGATCAGATTTCTCGTTTCGTTACATTATTCTGAAACAAATGTAAAACATCGGGTAAACGTTGGTTCAGTCATGAACAGCTTCCGATACAAAACACCCCACAACGAATTATTGACCTTACAACACAGAGCAGTTAACCACGCCCACCAAAAACAGGGGGTGTCTCTAATTTTCTCCGACATTCCGAGTAGATACAATACCGTCAGTGCACAAACTAGATCCCTGTCTGACGATTTCGGATAATCTTATTTGAAATCGGAGATATTCTAACAAAATAAACACTTGCCTTTGTTGCTGGATGCTACGTACATAGCGTGACAATTTGTTAAGAAGATGTTAAATTTGTGAGCGTTAGCATATTCATAGTTAATAACCTCTGTTATATGTGTCTTTGGCGTTAAAGGAGTGATTTACCCCAGCGGTGTGGGGTCCGATCGGCACCAAATACGATCGGTTCATAGTCCGACCGGACCTTCAAAATGACCGTATTACATGCTTATTCAAAACAGTTATTATAAAATATTTGATCGTTACGAACAAAATGACCTCATATTTTTGTTTAACGTTTTAAATTTTGATTCTACTAAAAAAGCATATCCTGAATGATTCAAAATGCAAACCTACTAATTCTATCATGTTGAAAATGGTATAATAGTGCTAGTCATGTTGCGATTCTGATGTAAGAACATGCTGATTACAACAGTTCCTATTTTGTAGTCATTTAAGATGATAAAAAAGCCATTTGAACATAACATTTTGTATGCTACTCACTCGATTATTCTAACTTTTGCTACTTGATTACGAACTAAGGTTCATTTTACCAAACGCAACATTTTCATCTGTACCAAATGTACAGAGTACGCAGACCACATTTCAATGAAAATGATGAAACATCCTCTGATAGGGCAGAAAACATTGTCGGAAAATTCTCCTTTTCCCACAATATTCTTCATAGTTGTCTGCAACAAAGTGGTCAAATGTCGTTGTTGTTTGGTAAAGGGTTAACAAACTTAGATTGTTACAAGGATTAAGGGTTGTTACGCTAAATAACATCAATCTAAAACAGTCTGCGTGTGGACTCGAACTTTTGGCGACCACTTTGTCACACGAGATTTGACAATCTGAATCATCGGGTTTATCCAATGAAAACAGTGTATTTCTTAGGACACGGAAATACCCGAATAGTTACGATTGGAGAGTTGATAGTACGAGAGACCAGTTCCCAGTCTACACACAACCATGGATTGAAATACCTGCCACAGATAGATGATAAGTAGATAAAACTCCCTCAATAATTCGAAGAATAAGGTTTTACGCTCTTTCAACTGGGTTAAAGATGCTTCGCTGTTGTCGGTGTTCATATTCCATTCTCCAGATGTTTCCTTTAGATTATTTAACATAGTATTTACAAGCAACTAAGTCTCTTCCCCTATAAAAAGGCTTTTCTTTGGTAAATATGGTACTACAGTTCCTTCATTTCACGTCTTCGAGAGAAAACACGCTCAAAAAAACGATTGAGAAGACTTGTACAAAAAAGATCAATTACTGCTCTCGATTTGGTTGATTTGAATGTTTCTATCTATAGTGTAATGAATAGGGTATTTTGGCAATGATTGATTCAAATAAGATACAACAGCAACAAATATGCGATTTCTAAGAAAGACGCGTAAGGTGTACATATTCAGTTTATAAATCAATTTATTTAAAGTAACTAAAAATCATGGGACGAATTGGCATTTGAATACAACAACACCAACAACAACAATCCAATACGACAACAACAATTAATAAATGAACTTTGGTGAATCTTAGAGTTAGATTTCATCTTTTCAGGGTGTTTAAACATGGTATGTTTTATTTATGACGGAGTACTTATAGCTCAACAAATGAAGTGGATAAAAATATCTATAGATTAATCACTCAAGAAATAATTAACAAACTTTAAGTAAAGAAACGACAATATTCTTAAATTGATTAGTGTCCGGATAGTACTTGAAGTCGGATATATATGCATACTTTTAAAAGCGTCTTTAAAGCAATCACTTATACATTCTAGTGTTGGTTTGAAAACAACAGTAATAGAGATTATTTAACATCCTTCACAATAAGAAAATAAGTTATTGTTTATTAGTAGGCAGTAGTACTTTTCAGAAATAGGTAGCATTAGTCAGGCCTAAAAAAATGTTTGTTTAGGGTAACCCGACCAAAACCTGCCAAACCTGCCTACCCTTAAGATTTTGTTTGACCATTGGAAAAAAATCAATTGGCACCATATTTTTAACATATCCATTTGAAACCTCTCTCACATTTCCGACAGGCCAGTTTACGAGTTGAATAGACTGAGAACATCCGACAAATGTATATTTATTTGTGTCTACTTATGGGGCATAAATTCAACAAATTTATACTGTTAAAACTTTTTTCTTTAAAAAGAAGTATGCACTATAAAGTGAAGCTCAAATTAAAAATAAAAAGTAAAATAAAACAAATCACTTACTACCCTACCACTGATTTTGAAGATGTTACCCTAAACAAACAATTTATTTTTTTAGGCCTCATGAGTATTCGAGGACTTTATCCAAACCGATTACGCTGTAAGCTTAATTGGTAGAGTGTAATTCTACTGAAAATCTTTTCCAAAGAGGAGAGAAAACATTTAACCAGAATGACACTTGAATTAGTCTAGATAACTGCCTCAAAGGCTATTGCTATTTTGACTGACACCTTCAAAGCACAATAAATGTCCAAATGATGAAAAAAGCTTTGTTCACGGATCATTATTGAGACTTAACATTTGAATTAGGTTTTAATTAACAATAGATGAATCTGGTTTCCTTACTTTCTGATAAGTACGTTGTTTTTTAGTTCAAATTAAAATTTCGATCAAAGTAGAAGATAAAAGTAAGCCTTGTATTTTCATTTTGTAGAAATAATTTTCAAAATATTATTGTCATTCAAGCTTTTTGTCATAATTTAGAACAAATTACCTGAAGGAAAATGAACATTTAGGACAAGCGTCCTAAGGAAAATTAGTTCATTCTGAATCACTGTCAATTTGAGGTTAGAGTTGATTCAGTTCATATGCTGGCAAAAAATTTTCCTCTCATGTTTGTTTTGTTATATTTTTATATTTCAGGGAACACCTATGAAAGACATTGTAATTCCTGAAAGTGCACCTAAATCTCTCATACTTCAGAAACATGCAGATTATATAGCAGCCTATGGGTCTAAAAAAGATGATTATGTAAGTATGCCTGCATGAGTATTGTCTGCTCTCAAGTAATTTCTTCTTTTTATCCCAATTGCTTTCGTGTTATATATTATAGACCCATGTAATTCCTGTAAAATTATGTTGTTTCCCCCCAAAAATCAAAGTCTTACTCAACACTTTCACCGACACAATTTAAAAGAACAAAAACATGCTGGGCCTCTTCCTTCAAGCAAAATAGTCCTTGTATCAGAAATATTTTTAAGGCCTTCTGTGTCATCGACTCATCATGCGCAATTGAGTAGACTCAAAGATAAGAGTTGAGATTGATAATCCCTAAATGAATAGTTTACCTTACCTTTAAAGGTGCAGAGGTAGAGTGTCTGACTCTTGTACCAAGGGTCCTGCTTTCGATCCTCCGTAGGCAAGGTGAAAATTGCAGGGACAAGCCCACCAATTGGAGCAAGTACAGGCTAAGAATCCAGGAAGCAGTCATCAAGAGAGAATTCAATAAGCTTCAAGCTTCCATCACAATTGATGTAAAATAAATAAGTTTAAACCAACCTTAAAAATGTCTAAAAAAGATTTCCCGTTATGTAGGAATACTGTATGACCGAGTTTTTACGGATGAATGGGATGTACTGGGGACTCACCGTGATGGATTTGATGGGTCAGCTAGACCGTATGAACAAAGAGGAAGTGATTGAGTTTGTTCAACAATGCCAGCATGAATGTGGAGGGTTTGGGGCTAGCTTGGGACACGATCCTCACCTACTGAACACACTTAGTGCTATTCAGGTTTGTCTAGATTGTAAGTGTAATGAACCAAGCAAATGAATCTCTTAAAGACACAAAGACATCCGATCAGTGAAAAACATTGTTGTCCACTGAGCAGTTGTGTTGTCTATATATACACCAGCATGTTCTCTACAACAATGCATTAGGTTCCCTGATTTGCATAAACATTCAACGAACATTACATAAGTTTTTCTGTTTAGTTTGAAGGCAGGTTTGGGCTTGGCCCATATCTACTTAACACACTTGGTGCAATTAAGCCAAAGGATAATGGACAGGGTTTATGTATTATTAGAATTCCACATTTAGAATTTAGGTAACACATGTATTGAAAAGAATATTTATTTCTAGATTGGATTTAGATTAAAAAGCCATGAATTGGTTTTGAAATTGACATCGTTTCAACAGCAGGTAGAAAGATACAATGGGTCTCTTCGAACCAAATTGCTGTATATAGCAATTTTAAATGGGTAGGGATACCCCAATACAAAAATCTTATATTTTGAAGCATTTTTATTTAATTTTTTTATTGTCTTATCCGTAGCTAAATCCTTTTAAGATAGATTGACAGATATTTTATCCAGTAAATGATATTTTAAAACTTTTTTGTTGCATGAATTATTTTTTATTTCTTATATTATCTGTTAGATCATATCGCGGGATCAGTGCAATACTATAGTAAGTGCTTCATGTTTATGAAGCACTTACTATAGTCTTGCATTGAACCCTCGATATACAATGAAGATTAGCAGCTATGATGACACTATCATGTATCATAGAGAGGATGAACATAAATATACACTGATTAATTAATAAATCCCAGCAATAAAAAATACAAAGAATTAAAATATTTTATCAACAGATTGTGACTTTGTATGATTGCCAAGACAGTATCAATGTTGATAAGGTGGTGGAGTTTGTGAAGAACCTACAACAAGATGACGGGAGCTTCTATGGTGATAAATGGGGTAAGTCTAAACTAGACACATTATCCCATCCTTAATGAAATTATCTACCCTTTACTATCTCGACTGATTCTGTTTGTTGCACAAGCAATAAAGGACAAAAAAATACTGTGACAAAAGGAGTTAACCCTGTTAATCTGGATTATTGGAAAGTCGCAAACTCAACAAGAATTGAACCCATGACCCTCATGGTTAAAGGGGATAGCATAAAGAACTCTATGGCATAGAAATTAGAGTTCAGAATTTAAAATCACATGGCCGTTCTCCATATGGGTTCAAATCACCGTAATGGCATGTAGACTTTCATGAGAGGCAGTCTCCTGACTGACTTACACAGTGCCAATGGTACTTCCCGCTATTGGCAGTTGAGTATGGCGTCTTTCTCCATCATTTAAAGTTGGGCATCACAGCATAACTGAGTTAAAGTTGACAGGATGTAAAACCCACATGAGATAAAAAAAAAATAGATTTCACAAAATTGTCATAGATTATTACTTCTTATTTCAAGGTGAAGTTGACACCAGATTTTCATTTTGTGCCGTGGCATGTCTGGCACTCTTGGGAAGGCTTGATTCAGTTAATACGGATAAAGCGGCAGAGTTTGTTTTGTCCACTATGAACTTTGATGGAGGATTTGGTTGTCGGCCTGGAAGTGAATCTCATTCTGGCCAGGTGAGTGAATTTCTGTGTGTTTGTTTGTTAAAGTTTTTAGCTCGACAGTTTAAAGAATAAAGAGAGCTATACTACTCACCCTGGCATCACACATTGGTTAACTTTTTACATGCAAGTTTGAATCTGGTTAACTACTGTATGAAATGGGTTGATACTTCACACATGTGTTCAGGGTCATTATTTAAGGTCCCTAACCAAATTTCATATCTCTAGTTTTGAATTTAAGCAAATATACATGGCCTTTTGTTCTTAAAAGAAGAAAGTCTTGGTTAAGTTTTAACATGCAAGTTTGTATCTCATGAACTACTCAATGAAATGGGTTGTTACTTCACATATGTGTTCAAAGTCATAATTTTAGGTCACGTGCCAAGTATTATATCTCTAGGTTTGAATTTAAGTAAATTATGTTGCTTTTTGTACTTAGAAAATCTTGTTTTTTAATGCAAGTTTGTATCTCATGAACTACTGTATAGAAGCAGTTGAGACATCACACATCCATGTGTTCAGTGTCATTATGTAAGCTCCTTGACCAAGTTTGATATCTCTTGTTTTAAATTCGAGCCAACTAAGCGATCTTTTGTACTAAGAAAATCTTTGTTGATGTTTTGTGTGCATGTTTGTTTCTCAACAGCTATTGTAGGGAATCATTGTGTGCACCCTCATGTTTTAGAAACAAATAATATTTCACTGCCCTTTACCACTCGCCGACATTGCGGAATAGTCGAGCATGCTGTTATACATCATATCAACAGTGTTGTGTTTATATTGCAAGTCCTTCGGCGTATCCTTTTTACCAAACTGTTTACACTAAAGAATGGCACAAGTTGAAAACAACATTTTCTTTTACTTCTACTTCTACGTTGATACATTGTTCTGTCATATTTGACAATTACAGAACGCTGCGTTTAAAAAATGATCAAAGACAGAGTGAAATGATAGGAAAGTTAGGAGCAATTCCAACAAGATGATCTTGCCAATACTAAAAGAGGAGAAAACTAGAATAATATTTTCATTTCAATATTTAGTTAAGCAATAATATTGGAAAGTAACATTTAGACGCTTCAAATGACATGTCACATTGCAATATTGTACTTTATTTAAGATACTTTTCATTTATTTTGCACATCTACACTGTTTTATCTCTGTTGATGTTATTGTTCTTGTATTTCAGATCTACTGTTGTGTAGGAATGTTGGCTATACTTGGCCGTCTCCACTCTGTCAATGCTGAAATGTTGGGATGGTGGTTATGCGAGAGACAGCTGCCCTCTGGAGGTCTTAATGGTCAGTTCTTAACCCTTTACCAAACGCTTTATTTTTGACAGTCCCAAATTGAAAGAGTTTGCAGACGACATTTCAAAATGTGATGAAAAATTGAAAAATGATTTTATGATAGGGCTGACATTTTTGTGTTGAAAACTTCCCCTTATCCCACAACGTTTTTCAGAGACATCTGCTACAAACACCTCAAATGTCATTATTGTTTGGTAATGGGTTAGATAATTTTATTACCTCATATATCAAAAGGTCACAATGCACTTGTACTAGACTGGTCAGGGGGCCTCCGTGGCCTAGTGGTTAGAGTACAGAACTTGAAATCACATGGCCCCTCTCCGCGTGGGTTCAAATCCTGAGAGGGATATGGATTTTCATGAGAGGCAGTCTCCCGACTGACTTACGGAATGCCGATGGTTCTACCCGCCTTGACCAGCCCCTATGGGCAGTTGAGTATGGGGTCTTCCTCCATCATTAAGAGTCGGGCATTGCTACATAACTGAAATAATGTTGATGTGATGTAAAACCCATATATATACTAGACTGGTCAGGAAAAAATTCGACAAAAGGAATGGGGCTCCGTGGCCAAGTGGTTAGAGCACAGAACTTGAAATCACATGGCCCCTCTCCTTGTGGGTTCAAATCCTGATGACTGCATATGGATTTTTATGATAGACCATCGCTCAACTGACTTAAAGAGTGCTGGTGTTTCTATCAGGCTTGACTAGCTCTTAAGGGCCAGTTAAGTATAGCGTTTTCCTCCATAAATTAGAGTCAGGCATCGCAACATAACTGAAATTGTGTAGATTCGATGTAAAACCCATATAAATAAGATGACAAACCAAGAAACTTTGCCGTACATAACAGTGGATTCTGCCCAATATCACAAAGAAATTACTTTCTTTTATTGTTTTATTTTTTAATCGCTGGCTGTTGTTCCTTTTAGTTACCTTTAACCCTTGGAATGCTTGGCAATTTTCTAAAAATAGATTTTTGTGTCGTCTGCTTTGCAAAACCTTAAAAATCTGCTTGATTTTGTCCAGGAAAGGTATTTGAGCAGCAAACAGGTTTGATCACAGGCCAGTAACCAATTTACTTGGTGGCTGGCCTTGATCTAACTGTTTGCATAAGCATGAAGACGGTTCCTGCACTTTATAAGGGTTGAGTGTTTCAAGGGTTCAGTGCAAGACTATTAGTGTTTCATCTTTTTGAAGCACTTACTATAGTCTTGCACTTAACCCTTGTTTTGTCCTAAAACTGTTTAACCACAGTCATTGTGCAAAACATAAGAAGGAAAACAGTGGGTGAATTCGTACTTACAGTCTGTAAGGAAAGGTAATAGTATTTAGATATGAGACCTCACAAATGGGACTTAATCAGAGATGTGTGTTCTAGTTGTAATGAAGGTTAAAATTTGAATTAGCAATCATTGTCACTCAACCAAAGACCGTTTTATAAGTTTCTGAAATCCCAGGACTTCATAAAATAATGTGAAGTGAGACTCTATGGCTGTTGGCACTTTTATGGGAAAGCCAGTTCATAAATAAACACATGGATTTTTTCTCTCACACCTTGCTTACGTCACATGACAAGAGCGGTTAAACATTTTCTAAGACCCATGTGACGATGGTATCTAAAATTACCACATCTTATTCTTAGTGTAGCTTGTTGTTTATAAAATAAATGGTTTAACCCATTTAAACAGTTTGCAAGATCTGCGATACAAATGAACTATACCTTTTCTGTAAGATTATAAACGGGGTTTAGAAGCTGTATATAATCGAGTTGTATGTTACTTGTTTGTTGTCATTTTATCGTTATAGGTCAATTGCGATCTTGTGCCATGTTTATGCTTTAACCAATTGATACCATACCTGAGATGAGGGGTTCTGATCAGAGTTATCTACTGTTATCTACTTTAGCCTATATCACCTGTTTACATTGTTTTAACTCTGCAATATACTGTCTTGGGTCTATAGGAGACAATTCATTTTCAAAAGTTAAAATCCAAATTTCTGAGAGAGTTCTTTTAATGTCTTCAGGGCGACCAGAGAAGTTACCCGATGTGTGCTATTCTTGGTGGGTTTTGTCATCATTGAAAATAATCGGGAAACTCCATTGGATAGACAAGGTAAATATGTCTAATTTTTATCTATTTTTTTGTGGTTTTATGCCTCTTTCAACAAACTTTAGTTGTATTATGATCCTTGGATCCAGATCAATACTGTTCTTTTAATCCTTTACCAAACGCCAAATGTTTGACTAACCCAAATTGAAAGAGTTTGCAGACGACATTTCAAAATGTGATAATGTTGGATGATCATCTTCTGAAGGAGCAGAAAATATTGTGGGAAAAGGAATAAATGCTTGTTACAATGCAGTAAATAACTGTTTCAATGTTGAGTGCACTTGGGCAAGGTGATATTCGTATCAAAGCCTAGTATTAGTAGTTTATCCATGGAGCATGTTCCATAATGCTCCAGATTGGTGGAAGAAAGAAAGAAAGCTTGAAAATGATTGAAACTTCACAAATGAACACGAAAGCGTTATGCACAATTACCAAATTCCATAAGTCTACATTGGATTTCAAGTAAATAATGCCATTTTAAGTACATTGAAAACCTTGTTCAAAGTTTTACATACGGCTTCATATTGGTTATATCTTTAGATTGTGTTGATAAGGCTTGATCAAGGACAGTTGGGCAGTTTATTAAATGGTGTCTATCTTCATCACTTATAGACAGGGCATAATAATACTTACACATTGATAACATAACAAAATTTCTCACCTTATCATTTTAAATCACATGCCTCTATAGTTATCCTGGAGTCAATTCTATGTAATATAACAACATATTACACTACATAGTGTTGACCCCAGGATGAATATAGACGCCTGTGTTTTAATTCAGACATAATGGGTGGAGATGTGGTCTTCTGCAAAGGCATTCAAACAGGACCAAGGAGTAGTCAGCTTCTTTTTTTCTTTTACAAATTCTGGGAATTGGGTCTGTACCGGAAAAAAATTGTTAAAAAGTAGGAATTTTTTAGGAATAACTTAATTCAAACAAACTGTGTTTTTTTAATGGAGGAAGTTTTCACTGATAATTTAAGCTTTTTCAGGTATTATTCGCTAATTTGAGTCTTATTTTCTCTTAACTGAATCATTTTATTGCCATTTGGGGAATTTTGTATTGGGAAATTGGGGAAAATGGTCAGTTAAGTTGATGGGAACAAGTCTGTTATATGGTACCAAACATATAAGGAAAGAATCACAGCTTTTTCATAAGCTCTTGTACATTTTGTAGGAGAAACTTGTGAAGTTTATATTAGCCTGCCAAGATGAAGAGACCGGTGGTTTTGCTGACCGGCCAGGAGACATGGTAATTAATCCACTTATTATCTTAATTACCCGGGGTGCTGTTTTACTGAACATTGTATGCAAAAAATTTGCGCAAGTTCATAACAGTATTCCCTCTTGTTTTAATTTTGGGTTGAGCAATATTGCAAAGTAACACATCACTGGAATCGTCTCTCCGAGATGCTTACAATGATGTGTCACATTGCAATATTGTACTTTCATTTAAGAAACCATCCATGTTTATCAGTTTTGACTGACCCAAACATTTTCGTTAAGTTGTTTAATAAAACAATATCCAAGTCCTAGATGGGAGATTTGGACCCATCCAAATTGAGAGCTACATCAAAAGATGAACAAATATATGAATAAGATACATTTCTTCAAATGAAACTTTTTGGAGTTGTCTGAGTTTAACCAAAGAGAAGATGTCAATGAATGAATTTTAATAATATGATTTCTATGAGCTACTGCGTAGAAGTCCTTGTTAGAAAAGAGGAAACTGTTCATTAATAAGGAAAAAGGATTGATCATTTGAGCAAAGTTCCATTTTCAAAAACACTCTTCAAACAATAGGCTTGTTAGATACTTTCCAAAACTTTTTTTTTATTTTTCTCAGGATGCTTTCTCAAATTTATCACAAACTTGGATTTAATGAATATTAAAATATTGTTATCAAAAGATTCTTATACACCACATAACATTATCACTGTCACTTGTTTGTATACTGTTTCTTTCTTAGGTTGATCCATTCCACACATTATTCGGTATTGCTGGACTATCCCTAATGGGTGACGAGACCATCAAACCTGTGAATCCAGTATTCTGTATGCCTGAAGATGTTATACGGAGAACTGGAATTAAAATGGACTTGTTGTGACCAATGTTGTGACCAATGTTCATGTCAAATTTATTTTCCTGTATGGCTGAATCTTCTTGTCAATCTGAACTACTCGGGTATTTCAATGAGCTGAGAAATACATCTTGGTAAATCGTATCCAGCTTATAACACATTTTGTGTAAGTCTTCATGGTAAGTAGTTCAATGTATACATATGAAAGTGTTGAACATCATTTTAAATCATTTTTTTATCGGTTAATAATTTGTAATAGTGAGATTAAATTTGTGATATATATAACCGTTTTCCTTGATCAAATTAAATTACCATTTAGATTTCACATTAAGATCTATATTTGAAAATGAAAGTACAATGACAGAAGTCTTGCGAAAACAATATGACGGCTTTCATATTATTTCAGAGGTGTTTTCATTGAATAAACCTCATGAGTTCAGATTGCCTTATTATATGTTGCCATTGTTTTGGGTTGATAACATAACCAATTATGAAGTATTTTTGTTATGTAACATACATACACTATATAACGGTATATGTATGATTTCATTACATGATATTTTATGATAGTGTAAGGTAAAAAAATATTAAACTCACATTTTGCAATTCATTCCTTTTGTCATATTGATGAGAATATGCTGTACTTGTCTTGGTGATATTTTGTCTTTTTTTTTAGACAGTTTCAATTGTTGTTCAACAAACTTTAAAAGCAATGTTTAGAATCAGGGTCTGATGCATAGAATTCAAAAATAATTGCATCAAACAACATTTTAGAATTTTGTGAAAAAAAGTATAGAAAAAAATCATGAAATAGGAACTTCTGCTTTCTTAATGATGATTTTAACGCTCGGCAATGTAACTGTGATTTTCTTAAAGGATCTTTAACTATTTTGAGAGGATTTCTTTAATTGTTTGGAGCAATTTGATAGAGAGCCATGGAGTTCGAGGAAGTACAATTTTACAAGCATTTGTATGCTTTGTAAGAATTGAAAGGTGTCTTCCAATTACAAAAAATGAATTTCCATATTATCTTATTTAATGTAATAGAAGTTACACAAGTTGAAATATGATCCTTTTTGTACAAATTTTAAAGTGCAATATATGTACATAATTAAATGTATTTAATTATCTATCTGATTTTGTTTTAGTTATATATATATTCTCCTTTCGAAATGATGCATGCCTATGTTTTTCTGCATTATGGCTTTTTAACTAGTTCCCATCAAAGCAAAGGCAGATGAAAAAGTCGATAAGGATTAGCAATATTTCAAGACTTAAAGCTAAAAAGATAGGTTGAAGTTGCTCTGTGTGAACAACTTAGCGGTTTGTCTTAACGTTTTCCTGAATCGCAGCAGACCTCCAAGGCCAAGTGGTTAGATTATAGAAATGGAAATAACATGGCCCCTCTCAGCTTGTGTTCAAATCCTGATGCTGGATATGGCTTTTCATGCGACATAGTCTCCCGGCTGACTTACGGAATTCTGATGGTTCTACCCGGCTTAACCAACCGTTTTGGGCAGTTGTTTATGGGGTCTTTCTCCATCATTAGGAGTCGAGCATCGCAACATAACTGAAATTATGTCGATGTGATGTAAAACCCATATGAATGTAAATCAAATTTCGTTCATCACAGGAGATGCATTCAAATGAGAGTTTGAATAACATTTTACAGAATCATAAAATTTAAGTCCCTGTCTTCAACCACTTGATGGTGTGAAAGAAGTCATACAAAACCAGATAAAATTGCAACTTTAGAAAGAAGATCCAAATCACAGGATGGTAAAAATGTAGGGTCTTCTATAACCTTCATTCCCAGATCTTTATAACTGTACCGTATAGTACACCAATATAGCAATAGACAATTTAAACCTATACATATTCCTAAGGGAATATATATTCTCAGTGAGCCTTTAAATCAGGAAATCCCTTTATTTGAAACTTCATTAGAGAAAGTGCCCATGCCGTTGAAATGCTGGCGTTTCTACCTGTCATTGACCTGCTCCTGTGGGCAGTTGATTAACCCATTACAAAATTTGACCAGATTTTTGGAGACCACTATGGAAAACATTGTGGGAAAGGAGAAATTGCTCCTAAGGAGCAATTTCTTCTTTTCCCCCTATGTTTTCTTCCTCATCAGAAGATTAATTTTCAATTTCATCTAATTTTCAAATGTCGTCTGCAATTTCTTTCAATTTGGGACAGTCGAAAATTTGGCCTTTGGTGAAAGGTTAAGGGGTCTTTCTGGACCTGCATCATGGCTGCATGGCACAGTGGTTAAGATGGCAGTTTTGGAACATGTGGGTCCTGTGTTTTAGTCTCACAAGTGTGGGAGTGTTCATTTGCAAGACATTTCTGAACCCAATCTGAAAACATTGAATTCATCCAGTGTATTTCATAGCTCATTGAAATACCCAGGTAGTTTGTCCTGAATCCTAACCTATTACTTGTGAATCACTGAAAACTTTAAATAGCTGCAACTTTGCTGACATGATGTAAAAGTTTAAACCATATGGTAAGATTAACTCAAAGTTTTTGAAAATGCCTGTTCATGGCTTAGCCCTTTCATATTTTCACAAGTCTTCCCTTTAAAATCTTAAAACCATTCCTTCAAGTTCTAATTGAGGATTATCCAGCAAAACGAGAAATGGACTTCAATAATTGAAACAGAAATAATTGATATTCATTTGCTGTCAGTCATAATTTTCATGTTTGATGGGTTACGAAATATAAAGGACTCTCTTAGAATATTCAAAATGAATGAAATTCCTGGAAAAAGATCAAACAGTATGTTACTCCTTTCAAAGAAGGTTGTATTAACATGTTTTTTTTTAATTTAGTCTAAGGGTTTTTAATATGACGAGGTGAAATGTATACCGACACCGTTTTTTAAGAAACCGGAAGTAGCGTGCAATTTGTTTTGGTTTTTCTGAATCAATATTTTTCACATGTTTATTTCTGGAAGCCAGCCGAAGTTCACGATGAAAGACAAGTAAGTGGCTATTGTATGGTAAAATAACATCACGAATTAATTGACCTGTCTGTTGGAACAGCAAACTAAAAGGCTTGGTATATGTTTATTATTTTAGACAAATGGGACGTCCCCGTTTTTCGACTGGCTCAATATTGATAATGACATTGATAAGGCATTAAGGGGCTGCATTGATAAACAGAATCATTAAAGTCATGAATTGCTGCACCCAAATACCTCCATGTAGCATAGCCAGCAAGCAGAAAATGATAGTTGCTCCATCTTCTATTTTTCCTTGCTCAACAACCCAGTGGAACAAATATCCCAGAAAGCTTGACAACCATGTCGTAAATTCTTGTGGTTGATCTTTGGTTTAGTTGAAACTTATCTATTGTTAATCAATTTAGAAACAAGTTCTTACAACTTAGATAAATCTCGATTTTACATCCATCCTGAACACATAACAAGAACTCCCACTGAATATAGATTAATGAAAGGTTGCAAGGCAGATCCCGCTACTCACATCATTAAAAACGGTTACCTTGTGTCGTAAGGCCCAAGCTCTACCCCTAGACTGTGACTACTGTCCACCGATGACACGGGATGCTGTAGTTATATTACTTTTACCACCGTTGGTGACATCAAGAAAAAGCTGGCACTTTAAAACCTGGATTAATCCAATATCAAACAATAAACATTTGACCAGTTTGTTACAGAGAACCCTGGAAAACATTTTGGGAAAAAGCGATATTGCTCTAAACAAGTAATTCCTTCTTTTCCCACAATGTTTTCAGCCCTATCAGAAGATTGTTTTACAATTTCAGCACATTTTGAAATGTTGTCTGCAAACTTTAATTTTGAGGCAGTTGGAAATTTGCATATGGTAAAGGGTTAAAACAAAATTTCACAGTTTTGCACATTCTGGATCTAGATTTAGATATCTTTCAGCATATGTGCGAAGGGAACTCAAGCTTCAAGGCTTACTTCCGTGATACTGAGCCAATTTGTGGGTTAGTCCCAGCAATTTTCACCTTGCTTGTCATAGATTGAACCTTGGAATCTCTGTCTATCACTGCACAAGTGTCGCCCATGTTAACAGAAGAAAGACAAACTAACAATGAAATGACAGTTTGTAACTAGTGTTGTTGCTTGTATGGATGATCTGGGAGAGGAAGACCCCAATTAATTCTGATAGTTGCTGTTTCATTGTGGAGTGACCTTATGTAATAGACTGGTAGGTTTACTACTTAACGCAATCGGAACTACTCGGGTATTTCCGTGAGCTGTGAAATACACCTCGGATATAAGTGTAGGGTTACAATTTTTCGGGAAAATAGGCATCCGCCAACTAACACATTTTCTAAGTGCGCACGTTAAGTAGTTCAAAGTGTATGGAAGTGTTGGACATCCTTTTAAATCATTTTTTATCAGTAACTCATACCAAAATGCCGAAATTGTTGTTGTGACATGAATAGTTGTTTCCTCAATCAAATTTAACAACTTTTAAGATTTCACATATAAGATCTATTTTTAAAATGAAAGTAAAGTGACGTCATTCTCGCAGGAAACAATATGGCGTCATCCCTATTATTTTAGAGGTGTTTTCATTGGATAAACCCGATGTGTTCAGATTGCTACTTACAGACCATGAATCGGAATGATCCAGTGTGAAGCCACTGGAAGATGGAGTTTTACCTTTAAAGGAGGATCAAGTTGGTTTATCAATTTCTTTTAATGCAGACACAAAGACAAGTGTGGGGTTGGTTTTTTTTCTCCATCATTGGGGGCATTTGGATTTTGAGGAAGCTTTAGCATGTTTAATTTGGGAAGAATTGTGGACCATGAAAGTCATGTCAACAGTTATAGAAGACATGTATGTGTTGAAATAGACATTACCACTGATCAGTCAGTAAAATGTTCTTTACCACTGATTAATTGTAACAGTGTTTTATAGAGGTCTCTGGTTATTTTTTAATCAAAATGTGAGATAAATATTTTGACGACAAATTCATCATGGTTCTCTTATAATTTCAGATGTGAAGTTTGCTTGGAGAATATTTTCAAATATAAATGTCCCCGCTGTGTAATGAAGACATGTAGTTTACAGTGTGTCAAAGTTCACAAGGCTAGAACTGACTGTAGCGGCCAGCGGGATAAAACAGGCTATGTGCCAATCAAGAACTTCACAGACATAAATCTTCTTAGTGGTGAGATTGGTTATTAAAATATATGGAGGGTTCAGTGCAATACTATAGTAAGTGCTGCACGTATGTGAAGCACTTACTATAGTCTTGCATTGAACCCTCCAGATGCAAGTTTTTCCTTGACCCACAGTTGATATAGTAAATGACTCCCATTTTCTGGATAACACCCCCTGAAGATCATTTTCCACCAACAATTCTATACATAAGGAGTCCAAAGTCCCTAAAAGTAGTATAAATCAATGGAAAAACCCTGTACTATAAATTATAATATCGAGGGTTTAGTGCAATACTATTGTAAATGCTTCCTGTTTGTGAAGCACTTACTATAGTCTTGCTTTGAACCCTTGATTAAGGGGCCTCCTTGGCCTAGTGGCTAGAGTACAGTACTTGAAATCACATGGCCCCTCTCCACGTGGGTTCAAATCCTGAGAGGGATATGGATTTTCATGAGAGGCAGTCTCCCGATTGATTTGCAGAATGCCGATGGTTCTACCCGCCTTGACCAGCCCTTATGGGCAGTTGAGTATGGGGTCTTCCTCCATCATAAAGAGTCGGGTATCGCTACATAACTGTAATAATGTTGATGTGATGTAAAACCCATATATATATATAAAAAAAAAAGAAACCCTTGATTATGTATATATTCAATGAATACAATATGTTTCATTTGAAACCCACTTTATTCTTATTTTAAGTCAGGATATTCTTTTCTACCTTTGGGTACATGATTGTTTGTGCCATTTCTTATTTATTACCTTTTTGTTTAAGAAGCAGTACACTAAGTTCTAGATGTGTCACTGTTGTCAAAAAAGCTATTTCAATACGAACACAAATAAAACTGTAACCATTTACTTTGAAAATGAAAGAAAGATTTTTAAACCTTAAAAATTTGATGTTTTTGATAACTTAAAATGAAATTTGATAATTCTTTATATACCTTGTAATATTGCCCTTCTATTGAATTTGTGAATTCATTATTTCAGATTACAGATTTCTGGAAGATGCTGGGAGAAAAACCAACAGTACAACAAGAGATCCTCTGAAGAAAAAACATTTCAAACCCAACTTTGTAAGTTTCATATGTCAGAAAGACCCTAATGAATAACTGCATACTGATACTATAGATTTTAGGGAAAAAACAATGAGAAACAATGAATTACATCTTATGCTTTGCTCAATAACTATTCTGATTCATGACACCAACCATCTATTCTCTATAACTTTTTTCTTTATAACTTCTCTAAACTATAAATGAAATGGTTATAAAGAGTACCAAAAAGATATGATTTGTATATCTGTTTTGAAATTCTCTGTGTAAAAGACCAAAATTGGTGTTTTTATTAAGATGACATATGTGCATTCTAGAAGACATAGGAAGTAAGAATTGATTAGTTTATTGCATCAATTACATTTACTTAAAATGCAGACTTCCTGATACTCTGAGAGCCCCGGTAGGACCAAACTAAACACTTTATTTTTTGTCTATGTAAAAATCTGTCAGACAAAAGAGGGTCTCTGTCAGACCTCAGGGATTTGAGTCAGTCAAGGGCCTACAAAGTTTCATGAAGTCTGGAAAAGTTTAAAAAAACAGAATAAAATTATAAAACCCTTTGTTGCAGCTGAAGGAGTTGGAGAAACAAGCTGGTAAACGACAGATTAAGTTGCGCATCATGCCTTACCCAATGACACGACGGAAAAACAACTATACCACATACAATTACAAGTAAGCATATTAGATTTTAATGGATATACACTGCAGCCCCTTTATTACGAGATTGGTTATATCGCGATATTCATTATAACGCTGGTCTCCTATGGCTCCCAATATTTCAAACACATTAGACTGAAAAAAAAAAATCCAAACCCCCCTTTTCTGCAAACACTTGGTTTTCATATCCCAAAATGAAAGTATCATGTCTACCTGTACATGTGCACTTCGAAGACTTGAATATCGATAATTTCGCCGGGTAATCCCCATTGTTTGTCACGGTCTTTCAAACAAAGCCCATGTGGCCTTATACATACACAAATCATGACCTGAGGGAAGATTTAAATCTATGTGTACATACTGTCGATGAATTACATAATATGCCTAAGTTTGTACACGCTTATTCAGGGGAGTGTTTTATGCCTAATTGGCTCAAAACTTTGGATGTTGGTAGAGATTTGTTTTTGCAAGTATGGGCATTGTTTTTTTTACTAAGTAGAGCAAAGGTTTTACTGGACGCAAGATCCTGGGTCCATTTATGCATAAATTCCCATGTGCATGCATGCTTTTCCCTATACGTAAGGCGTCCAACCGTAACCAATATCACTAACACATGAAGTTTTAACTTCTGTGTTTCCATCATAATATTTAAATCACCTGAAAAGTTTAAATGGTAAATTATGAGGTACACACTTAGTGGGAGAACTATCGATAAAACTTACTCGCTCCTTACTTAGAGTTTAAATCTATAAATAGAATATGGTTAAACGTTTTCTCTGGTGGGTATTTAAACTGCATGTGCCTCTATCAATGATCCTTATTTTGAATTGTCATGAATCAAATATAAAGGAATATAAAATTCTAAATGTAAGTGTTAATCCTCTGTTGTTGTTTTTTCTATTTATTCACAATAAATACAGTGATTAGTCAGTAACTCGACACAATCATTATGAATAGACTACTTATTGATGCTGATTGTTTCTGAAGTGGTTGTGGTCTGGTATATAGTGTGTAAAGGGACCCCGCGTTATATTTGTCAACCCCACTATTAACGCAGGTCGAGCATCATGGCTCCCGACGACCGAGTTAAAATGAGGCTGCAGTGTTGTTTTGTCTGATTCCACAGAAGGGACTTTTTCATTAGTCCATACTAAAAAAAATGGTAGAAAACTATAATATAGTAAGAGAACTAACCCAATACCAAAGAGTAATGACATTTGACCAGTTTATTGCAAGCGACACTGGAATGCATTGTGGAAAAAGGAGTAATTGTTCTTAATGAGCAATTTCATCTTTTCCCACAATGTTTTATGTCCATATCTGAAGATTATTTCTCAGTTTCATCACACTTTGAAATGTCGTCTGCAAATTCTTTTAATTTGGGACAGTTGATAAATTGGCGTTTGGTAAAGTGTTAACAGACATCGCTTAGTTTTATCCCACAAATGTGATTTTTTCATCAGTCCATACTGAAAGCAATGGCAGACAGAAAGAGAACTTACCGGTATACAGTCAGTTATTTTTTAAATGACCACTCTAAAACAGTACATGAAAGGTTATTTTGTAGGAGGCAATTATGATACAAGACCCAAATCATTCAAAAAGCTCCCTCTGAAGCTGTCTGAATGACTTGGAAGCCTATTAAACCATTAGTTGTCTAATATACCATGATTATGTCTCCTGTTACTTTAGTCTTTTAACCCTAATAGTGCTGGAACCAACTTCATGCTTAAATCTGGCGAAATCCACTTTTTATTTACTTGCCCGTAAATGCCAAATCTTGTTCTGTACTTGACCGTATAATGTTTATATAGGGAATTTTAATAACCATTCACTTGACCGTTAAGACTTTTGGACAAGCTGGGCAATACAGACAACTGATTTTGCCACCCCTGGATTTGGGCCAGGCGTCAAGTTAATTGCAGCTTGCCTGTGATTAAACCTGCTGGCTACTCTGAGTATCTCTCCTAATTACAATTAAGCAGATATTTAATGTTTTGGAAAGCAGATGACACAAAAACCTATTTTTAAAAAAATACCCAGCATTCTAAGGGTTAAAAAAAGATTGGATTGTATTTGGTTTGTATTCTTATGAGTAACACACCGGGTTAAGGATCATATAAAAACTAGTCTTGGGAATATGAAATGCCCTTCTTATTTATAGCGGATTGATCTTGGTATTAGATTCATGTTGCAAGGGCTTCCCTTAGCTTCAGAATGTTTCTAAAGATAAATAACTTGGACCTTTTTTACTGCCAACAGACTCTAGTTTATACTATTTACCATGGTGTTTTCATCTAATAATTTCAGGACCAAATCAATACTATGGCATATAGAATGGAAGTTTCCACAGTCAGGAGTGTCAATAGTGGACAAAAGGTATGACATTGTTGGGTTCAAGTTCTTGGCATGATTTAAAGAAATTTCTAATTTGAAAGGTGCCTTTTATAGGCCCCTGTTTTATGACATGAAAAAGCCCCGTCACTTTGCTTTATCTTCTGAGAAACCATTGTAACAAAAGGAAAGGGTTTAACATGGCCAAGTAGTTGAGGTGGTGGTCTTGTAATCCAAAGGGTTCAAGTTTCAAGTCCCACTTGTGCTGGTTTGGGGGGGGGGGGGGTCTTCGGTAAGGCACATAAAAGCCCTAGTCTAGTACTCTTATATCGCTGGAAAAGTGTAATATAATTTGAAATTTGGTGATGTATCATTAAACCTTTAGCAAAAGCTAACTTTTCGACTGTCCCAAATTGAAAGAGTTTGTAGACGACATTTCAAAATGTGGTAAAATTGAGAAAAAAATCTTCTGATAGGGCAGATATATTGTTGGAAAAGGAGGAATTGCTTGTTAACAGCAATTTCTCCTTTTCCCATAATGTTTTCCAACGTCATCTGCAGCAAACTGGTCAAATGTTGTTATTGTTTTGTAATGGGTTAAACAATGCCAATGAATTTACAAAAGAATGAATTGTCCTGAAGAGTTTGTAATTCTTTCATCATAATGGTACCTAGTCTACCTAATATAATCGAGAAAGTTTTTTTCTTATTTTCAGGATTGACGAAACAACAAGTCTAGAAACCTGTCTAGAAAAGCATATAGATGATGCAGCAGATCCTATCACTAAACACAAATTGAAACCTTATATAGAGGCAACTAAAGACAAATGGGCACTATTTATGAAAAGGGAGGGCAGTGCAGGAAAAAGGTTTGTGTGCACTGATTCTTTATCTTGAAATTATTCAAAGCAGATGACTGTAGGTCATAGTAATTTCCTAAGATAGTACAGTGAACCCTCGTTTATCCGAACACGTCCGTTCCCAACAAAATGTCCGGTTTACCGAATAATCCGGACTAATGAAGCAAAGCATGTTCTTATACACATTAAGACATAAATGGTCTGTATGCACGTGTATACTTATAACCCTTTAGCAAACGCCAAATTGTCGTCCGTCCCAAATTGAAAGAGTTTGCAGAAGACATATCAAAACGTGATGAAATTCAAAGATAATCTTCTGATATGGCAGAAAACATTGTGGGTAAAGGAGAAATTGCTCGTCACGAGCAATTTCTCCTTTACCCACAATGTTTTCAAAAGTCGTCTGCAATAAACTGGTCCAATAATTCCGTTCCCTTACAATTTTGTTCGGATTGCGAGACATCCGGATAATCGGTGTCCGGATAAACGAGGGTTCACTGTATAATACAGTATTTATATTTCGATATTCCACCAAAAGAGAGACAAGGCTTATGATGATGATTTTCTCCTTTCGTTAAAGCTGTTTCTATTCAGTATTTTGAGGAGGAATGGGTTTCTTTTTTCATTCCATATTATTGACAATTTCAGATGCTTTGCATTAAGATTGTATAGTATTTGTATAGAGATTACACTAAAGTAAAGATTGGTACCATTATTTTTGCTCTATTTACAGATTTTATAAGTTGGATATAACAGACAATGTGACCAACAACTTCCAGGGTAAAACTTTGATAGAATATCCAATCATACATGTGGTACTGCAACCCCATTGGTCAGAATACAACACAGGTGGGTTGAAGTTAGACTTAGTTATGATTGGCTGTGTTTTAGAATTAAAGAAAGGGCTTATTTGGCCTAGTGATAAGAGTACAGAACTTGAATTCACACATCCCATCTCCACGAGGTTCCAATCCCGATGACGATATGTTGATTTTAGTATGATTGACTAACTGAATGCTGATGATTCTACCTGACTTGACCAGTCCTTATGGTCAGTTGTGTATGGGGTCTTCCTTTACCATTAAGAGTCAGGCATTGCTACATTGCTTAAATAATGTTGCCACAATGTAAAAACCCATTTAAAAAAGATGAATGAATGAAATAAATGTAATTCTACCATCTCATTGGCCAAGACAACACCAAAAGTGGGTTGAACTTAAGTTGAGCCACACTTCTGATTGGCTCTTTCTCATGAATATAAGTTGCTAATATTATTATGATTGACAAGAAATTTTATGCTTCCGTCAATAATTATTAACTGCGTAATCCAAGGTGTTGAAAGAGATGTATGTTGATTGAGATGAAATTGAATTTGGTGATTAAATGAACTATGATGTCTTATTTGAGTTCTTGTCTATGATAAGGTGAATGTTGTGTATTGACTGCTCACTATTGTTTCTTGTTCTTGTTTCAGAAGATGATGATATATCACAGGATGACAAAATACAAGTTCAGCAATCAGATTCTTTCAACAGAGAATGCCTAACTGCTTCTTAGAAGTCATGCAATATATTAAGGGATAAGTGCAAGACGAATTTAAGTCTGTCATAAAAAAGAAGTATTTAACCCTTATAATGCTGGATAAATTTCTAAAAATAGATTTTTGTGTTGTCTGCCTTTCAAAACTTTGAACATCTGCTTAATTTTGGTGAGGAAAGATACTCAGAGTAGCAAATAGGTTAGATCGAAGGTCAGCCACCAATTTACTTGGTGGCTGGCCTGGATCTAACCTGTTTGCTCAAGCATGAAGTCAGTTCCAGCACTTTAAGGGTTAATACGGTTTTGCATAAGAATTTATAGGAAAAATTGTTTATCTTGATGTTTAATCACAAACTAGTATTAAAAACCAAATACTTGCACGTTGAATATCATTATATGCCAGGTGAATATGGTTGGAGCTTTGAAAAACTTTATTTGATTTCATTCAAAATTGTATTGAACCATTTCAACAAAACAAAATACTTAATCTAATTGATAACAGATTTTTTCATGATGTTTTGTTAAGTCATGCATTTGATTTCTATATTGTTTTACATGTCAATATATATATGTACATACCGGAAATGTTTGTAAATATTCTTGTTTTTGATAATAAAACCATTCATAAAGACTACATATGCTTTTTCTCAAATTTGTTTTAAACACCAACTTTATATTTTTAGCTCACCTGAGCACGTAGTGCTCAAGGTGAGCTTTTGTGATACCGAGATGTCCGTCGTCCGTGTGTCCGTGCGTGTGTCAACAATTGCTTGTGAACACTCTAGAGGCTACATTTATGATCCAATTTTTATCAAAATTGGTCAGAATGATTGTCTCAATAAAATCTTGGCCAAGTTCGAAACTGGGTCATGTGGGGTCAAAAACTAGGTCACTAGGTCAAATAATTTAAAAAGTTTGTGAACACTCTAGAGGCCACATTTTTGGTCCAATTTTGATGAAAGTTGGTCAGAATGATTGTCTCAATAAAATCTTGGCCAAGTTCGAAACTGGGTCATTTGGGGTCAAAAACTAGGTCACTAGGTCAAATAATTTAAGAAGTTTGTGAACACTCTAGAGGCCACATTTATGGTCCAATTTTGATGAAAGTTGGTCAGAATGATTGTCTCAATAAAAATCTTGGCCAAGTTCGAAACTGGGTCATGTGGGGTCAATAACTAGGTCACTAGGTCAAATAATTTAAAAAGCTTGTGAACACTCTAGAGACCACAATTATGGTCCAATTTTTATCAAAGTTGGTCAGAATGATTGTCTCAATAAAATCTTGGCCAAGTTCGAAACTGGGTCATGTGGGGTCAAAAACTAGGTCACTAGGTCAAATAATTTAAAAAGTTTGTGAACACTCTAGAGGCCACATTTATGTTCCAATTTTGATGAAAGTTCATCAGAATGATGGTCTTAATGAAATCTTGGCCAAGTTTGAAACTGGTTCACGTGGGGTCAAAAACTAGGTCACTAGGTCAAATAATTTAAAAGCTTGTGAACACTCTAGAGGCCACATTTATGGTCCAATTTTGATGAAAGTTGGTCAGAATGATTGTCTCAATAAAAATGTTGGCCAAGTTGAAACTGGGTCATGTGGGGTCAATAACTAGGTCATTAGGTCATATAATTTAAAAAGCTTGTGAACACTCTAGAGACCACAATTATGGTCCAATTTTTATCAAAGTTGGTCAGAATGATTGTCTCAATGAAATCTTGGCCAAGTTCAAGACTCGGTCATGTGGGGTAAAAAACTAGGTCACTAGGTCAAATAATTTAAAAAGCTTGTGAACACTCTAGAGGCCACATTTATGGTCCAAATTTGATGAAAGTTGGTCAGAATGATTGTCTCAATTGAAATCTTGGCCAAGTTTGAAACCGGGTCATGTGAGGTCAAAAACTAGGTCACTAGGTCAAATATTTGAAAAACCTTGTGAACACTCTAGCAGCTATATTTATGGTCCAATTTTGAGGTATATTTAAGACAGAGTGGTTGGTATGTTTCAAACTCTTCTAAGTGCTAATTGCATTGAATACTCTAAGCCAATGCTCTTGCTTGTTAACATTTTTTTATGTGTATTGTATTTGTCTTCTTGAGTTAATGTTCACCAAGACAAAGATAATTAAGATGAAGGAAATTTAGGTTTGTGAAAGCAGGGACAGTAACAATTGGTTGGGCAAATTAAAATAATAACAATTGGAAAATGTATCTCAAAGTCGTTTATTGGTTTTCAACAGTAAATAAATTTGGAAAATTTTAAGACAGTCAAGCTTATGGTAAATAATCCAATCATTCTGGCCAACTTTCATCAAAATTGGACCATAAATGTGGCCTCTAGAGTGTTCACAAGCTTTTTAAATTATTTGACCTAGTGACCTAGTTTTTGACCCCACATGACCCACTTTCAAACATGGCCAAGATTTCATTTTGGCAATCCTTCTGACCAACTTTCATCAAAATTGGACCATAAATATAGCTGCTAGAGTGTTCACAAGGTTTTTCAAATATTTGACCTAGTGACCTAGTTTTTGACCTCACATGACCTTGGTTTCAAACTTGGCCAAGATTTCAATTGAGACAATCATTCTGACCAACTTTCATCAAATTTGGACCATAAATGTGGCCTCTAGAGTGTTCACAAGCTTTTTAAATTATTTGACCTAGTGACCTAGTTTTTTACCCCACATGACCGAGTCTTGAACTTGGCCAAGATTTCATTGAGACAATCATTCTGACCAACTTTGATAAAAATTGGACCATAATTGTGGTCTCTAGAGTGTTCACAAGCTTTTTAAATTATATGACCTAGTGACCTAGTTATTGACCCCACATGACCCAGTTTCAAACTTGGCCAACATTTTTATTGAGACAATCATTCTGACCAACTTTCATCAAAATTGGACCATAAATGTGGCCTCTAGTGTTCACAAGCTTTTTAAATTATTTGACCTAGTGACCTAGTTTTTGACCCCACGTGAACCAGTTTCAAACTTGGCCAAGATTTCATTAAGACCATCATTCTGATGAACTTTCATCAAAATTGGAACATAAATGTGGCCTCTAGAGTGTTCACAAACTTTTTAAATTATTTGACCTAGTGACCTAGTTTTTGACCCCACATGACCCAGTTTCGAACTTGGCCAAGATTTTATTGAGACAATCATTCTGACCAATTTTGATAAAAATTGGACCATAATTGTGGTCTCTAGAGTGTTCACAAGCTTTTTAAATTATTTGACCTAGTGACCTAGTTATTGACCCCACATGACCCAGTTTCGAACTTGGCCAAGATTTTATTGAGACAATCATTCTGACCAACTTTCATCAAAATTGGACCATAAATGTGGCCTCTAGAGTGTTCACAAACTTCTTAAATTATTTGACCTAGTGACCTAGTTTTTGACCCAAAATGACCCAGTTTCGAACTTGGCCAAGATTTTATTGAGACAATCATTCTGACCAACTTTCATCAAAATTGGACCAAAAATGTGGCCTCTAGAGTGTTCACTAACTTTTTAAATTATTTGACCTAGTGACCTAGTTTTTGACCCCACATGACCCAGTTTCGAACTTGGCCAAGATTTTATTGAGACAATCATTCTGACCAATTTTGATAAAAATTGGATCATAAATGTAGCCTCTAGAGTGTTCACAAGCAATTGTTGACACACGCACGGACACACGGACGACGGACATCTCGGTATCACAAAAGCTCACCTTGAGCACTACGTGCTCAGGTGAGCTAAAAAAGCAGATATGCATCTCCACAAACTTTTGCAAAAAAAACCTTGCACTATAAATGGTCATTGGCAAAGATAAGAATTAAAAAAGAAAACGCAGATATGCATCTCCACAAACTTTTGTACGAGATTTCAGAAAACCACTTTTTACCATTAAGGAGATGTGTATCTGTCTTATTTTGTAAGGTGTTTGGTATAAAGTATTTGATGAAAATAAAAGAACATAACTCATACAGAAATGGAAGATTTTTAATCAAATGATACAAAGCATTAGGTGCCTATTGACACATCATAATATATATATTTATAATATACGCTGTACTGAAATCACATATAAATGTGCAGTAGGACCATGAATATACGGAAACCCCAGACTCTTTGTAAATTTGGACAAATGCTTTCAATCAACCAACAAATTCTTACAAAAAATGAAATCTTTAACAAGTCTTTTTTAGATTACACATGTAGTATTTTTCCTTGATCTTAACTGATTTAATTTCTGCTTTTGTCATGATCATTCCTGTTATCTATTTATGTTACCTGCTGCTTTCAAATTCGACCTGTCCAAAATTCTAAATGACATTAATGTCAATTATAATGTCAAGAAATAAGAAAATACTCATGTTAATGTGTATATATATATTGGACAAAAAATAAAATCAAACTATGTAATTTGGATAGCATTACAACTTGAAAAGCCAGTTCTATGTAAAAAAGGAAAAAAAAAGACTGCTTTTTACGCTCAAAGCTTTAATTTTTGTGATTTATTAACAAATAAATCTTAGAAAATTTTATTTCATCACAAGCATCACTACTCAAAAGAGCTTTAATTGCAATCCACCATTTGTCCAAATTAACTTAACACATTTCCACCAAACGCCACATGTTTGTGCCCTGAAGCAGACCACTTTCAAAAAGCATTGTGGCTAAAGGTGAAATTGCTTGTCACAAGCAATTCTTCCTTTTGCCACATTGCTATCCAAATCTATTCACATATCACAATAGCAGAACTTAAAGGTTTTCCACATGGTTACAAAGCTTTTCTAAAGTCGTCTGCTTCAAGTAAAAAGAAATGTCGTCTGCAGGTGGTAAATAGTTGAATCTGCCTGCAGTTATTCCATGTCATGCCTGCAATGGTTTTCAAATATATAATATATACAAACAGTGGTAGTTGAGTTAACACATGTATTGTCATTATAAAACAGTTATAAAAATTCCGTTTCACATAGCAACACTTAAAACTAAATGCTGGTCCAAATAAAAATATACAATACAAAAGAGGTTATCCAGTATGCAAAATTATCCTTAAAGTTTAGCAGAAGCTACTGCTCAAGGCAGAAAAAATTGTACCATTTAGTATTAACTTAACCCTTTTGCATTAATAGAAAACTAATTCAAAATATTTTTGACAGATTCTTTTGCAGAAAACTGCATTCTAAATTCATTGGAACCAAAGGAGAATTGCTTATAAGCATAAGCTAATTCTGTTTTGGCATAAGGTAATTTTCCTTTTCTTGCTATAATTGTAATATTTATAGTCATTTTGATGTTTGCTTATTTTGATATTATTCTTTCTTAAATGTTTTTATGTCCATTGGCTATCTGATTTCAAAAAGCTGTCTTCTGTAGTAAAGATTTGAATATTTTTCATAGTTGTAAAGGTTTAACCCTTATAGTGCTGGAACCAACCTCATAATTATGAAAAAGGTTAGATCCAGGCGGCTGTTTGTTACTCTGTGTATATTTCCTTATCAAAATTAAGCAATTTTAAGGTTTTGGAAAGCAGCTGACACAAAATTCTATTTTTAGAAAATTATCAAGCATCATGGATTAATGATATTGGGAAAAAAGCAGTGTGGCAAATGAAAAAATTGCTCATGATTCGCAATTTTTCCTTTTGTCATGGTGGTTTCTTGAACATTCAGCTCTATGAGTAGAATGAGTAGAATGAAGGAAGGGGACCAAGATATGTTCTTACAAAGCAATAGGAGTAAAGAGTATTTCAGATATCACAATTAAACAATTACTACAACCTGCAACGATAAAAATGTATTCACATGAATAGGATTACGACCAAATAGCACTTACAACATTCCTCGTATATATGTGTACATACATGTATAAGTAAAAAAGAAAAATGGTTTTGTTAGAATAATGAGAGCAGAAAATGTTAGCAGTCATATCAACTTAATACTTTGTATTCCCTAACTTCGACACACCTGAAAAGATTATCTTAACATTTACCAAACACCAAATATTTGACTGTTCCAAATTGATAGAATTTGCAGACAATATTTCAAAATGTGATGAAATTGAAAAACAATCTTCTGGTAGGACAGAAAACATAGTAGAAAAGCAGGAAAATTTCCTTCACCCACAATATTTTCCTACGTCCTCTGCAACAAATTTGTCAAATTCCATTATTGATTGATAATGGGTTAAAACAAGATTGGCTGTCATCACATGACCAGATCAGGCAGATGTGTTCGGATGATTGTCTAAAGAAACTTAATGTTGAGGGATTAATGCAAGATAGGTGAGTCAATTTTGTCCCAAAGCTACAACCTGACTGACTTATTGAATTAGACTCGCCTCACATTGTAGAACAGGGTGAAAACGATCATGTCAAAAGAAGGAAATATTCATCATGAGCAATTATTTCCTCCAAATTCTACACAGGTGAATGGGTTAAGTTGTTTCTGACCTCTGAACAAAATGAAATGTTAAATTGATACTCAAGTGACAAAAGAAAAATCTGTTTATATATATGTACTACATAAATATGTCATACTCAACCATACTAACTAAAGATGAACTCAACCTATGCTAGGTTATTATATTGTAAACATGTCTGAATTAAACACTGCGTTTGCCTCATGTTGGATTTTTGAGACTGGTCTTATATCGAAGCAACAGGGACCACTTGTAAAGTTGACGAAAAATAGCATTTTCATTGAAATATAAGTATCCACTGTGAAAAATAGACAAATTGCTGGTAACATGCAATTAATCGTTTTGCCACCATGGTTTCCTCACTAAATCAGGAAACAAAGGTAACAAGATTTGTCCTACTTTATAATTGTTTCTTGCTGTTGATTAAATTAACCCTTTCCAAAACAATAACAACATTTGACCACTTTGTTGCAGACGACTTTGAAAAACGATGTGGGAAAAGGAGAAATTGCTTGTAACGAGCATTTTTTCCTTTTCCCACAATGTTTTCTGCCCTATCAGAAGATTATTTTCCAACAGTCATCTGTTTGGGGGGGATACCACTCGTGAACTTTTCCCTATAGTTCATGTTCCTTAACAGAAACTAAATTGGTTTCAAAGATTTGGTTTTAAAATTGTCAGCATCATGAAGAATGTAGTTGTAAATCGACAAATGTTTAATGGTTTAATGGTTTTAAATGATAACATAATTTGACCTTAAAATTGATCTTGGTTATATGTGTTAAAATGTCATGATAGTTTACGAAAATTGAGGTATTGGTTAAGTCAGATTTTTTTTAAAAAAATGAATTTCAAAAGATATTATGTGGGAAAAAATACATCCTTATAATTCAATAAATATTTATTTCAATAGATATAATAGCATACAATATAATACCACTAGAATCGTATTTTCCAATCATGTTGATAGTGAATTATATGGATCATTTGATATCGAAATAAGCCTTACATTTACAGTAAGTAACAAACAAACAAGTTTCTTGATTTCCTTTTCTGTAATAAATATAAACAACCTCTGTGTCAACAGTTTCATCTTAATTCTAACAAAACTGCAGGCAACATCCTTAGATAACTTGGTAAAGGAAAGGAATTTTCTTCCTTATTTTGTCACAATATATTTCACTCATTCTTGATATCAGAAGCATATCACTTTAAAAATAAATCTTATTTCTACTGCTGTGTATAGATGTTTTTAGTTTCAAACATTGTGACAAAAGCAGATAATGTTTCTCCAATTTTATAATATTTGATGACTGCAGGTTTGTTAAACTACATGGCTACACTGATGAAATGTTATCTCTGGCTTTAAAGCTACTTGTTCACTGATATAAGGAAATTTGGACATAGAATTTAATTTCTTCAAAACTTAACAGCAGCTGTAGTTTGTATTAGACTTACTTAAGAATAGCTATTAGAAGTAAAATAAGTTCATATTTAAGTATTTAGAGCCCGATACTTTGAATAATAACATATTCAGGTACAAAAGTGTTGCAAGGGCTTTGAAATGCATCACATAACATCTGCATATATACCTAGGCATGTTGACAGTTTGGATCAATTTTGCTTTCAGTAGCTAGTTTTCATTAAATTTCATCAAAATACAAAAACTGTTTCCTTTTAATGACATTTGATTTTGACTTGCAAAATGTCCCAAGAGTTCTTTAAAAGAAAGGATGTCAATAAAGTATTGCACTGTTAACAGAAATGCTTCAAACATGATTCAAGAATAGGTTGGCTTTTTTGAACGGCATCTTATTCATTGCATATATAGTTGGTTATCCCTTTCCCAAACAATAATGACATTTGACTACTTTGTTGCAGACAACTTTATAAAACAGTGTGGGAAAAGGAGAAATTGCTCCTAACGAGCAATTAATCCTTTTCTAACAACGTTTTCTGCTCTATCTGAAGAATATTTTTCAATTTCATCACATTTTGAAATGTCGTCTGCAAACTCTTTCAATTTGGGACAGGCGAAAATTTGTTGTTTGGGAAAGGGTTATCTCAACCCATCGCATCAATCAATGGCGAGTTGTGTCAATATCTTGATGATTCAGTTATCAATATAAACACACAATCAGAGATCTAGGGTAAGAGACCTATTTACCTTGCTAACCTCTTTAATCATACCCTTATACTGTACCTACAGTCAAACTTGTGTTAAGAGGCCAGCCTATGGGACAGAGTAAATTGGCTGTTTAAGACAGGTTTGCTGCTTAACACAAATTGATTTACACTATAAATCTAACAATGGGACTTTCTGTAGTGGCTGTTTAAGGCAGGTTGGCTGCTTAAAAGGGTGGATGCTTAACACAAGTTAGACTGTATATTCAGGTACTCATTAGAATAACAATTTAAGAAATTTCTATAAAGCCCCGTCAAATAAGGATTTACCATTTTTTAAATAAGCATGTAAAAAAGGGTAAAACAGGTTGTTCATTACAAGAAAATATCTTTTAAAGTATCTATCAAAACCTTTATCGTAGGTACTCATTGTAATCACCTTGGTAACATGATTCCAGAGAGCACAGACTACATGATTTCCATTAACCCATAATACTTTACTTTGATGAATCTTCAGCAAACGTATTTAGAAGACATGTGAAAAAAGAACAATTTATGAGGTGCTTAAATGCTTTGTTCACTAATCATCTTCCTGCCTTATAAAACAAAACAGTTCAGTGCAAGATTTTAGTGAGTATTCAAATGTGAAGCACTTGCTACAATACAGTGAAGCCTCGTTTATCCGGACCCCGATAATCCGAATGTCTCGCAATCCGAACGAAATTGTTAGGGAACGGAATATTTGACCAGTTTGTTGCAGACAACTTTTGAAAACATTGTAGGAAAAGGAGAAATTGCTTGTGAAGAGCAATTTCTCCTTTTCCCACAATGTTTTCTGCCATATTAGAAGATTATTTTTGAATTTCATCACGTTTTGAAATGTCATCTGCAAACTCTTTCAATTTGGGACAGTCGGCGTTTGCTAAAGTGTTATAAGTATACACGTGCATACAGACTGTTTATGTCTTAATGTGTATAAGAACATACTCTTCTTCATTAGTCCGGATGATTCGGTAATCCGGACATTTTGTTGGGAACAGACGTGTTCGGATTAACGAGAAATCACTGTATTACACTGAAACCTCAAATAAACTTGAGGAAAATCATTTGAAACTAGATTATCTGAATATGTGTGTTTATCATTTCACATACATTTAGAACATGAAAACAAAGGAGAAACAGAAAATATCATTCGCAATAACATGCTTGTTCTTTTTAGAGGCTCAGTGCAAAACCATAGGACAGTCAATCTTGTTTGACCCTAAGAAATTCTGAATGATGAATACTGTTCTTAAAATAGATTTTTGTGTAGTCTGCTTTCCAAAACCTTAAATATCTGCTAAATTTAGATGAGGAAAGATACTTGGAGTAGCAAACTGGTAAGATAACAGGCAAACAGCCGCCAATTTACTTGGCGGCTGGCCTGGATCTTACCTGTTTGCATAAACATGAAGTCGGTTCCAGCACTGTAAGGGTTAAAGGAGCTGCTCTTAAACATTACATGGAAATTTATTTAGTCTGAGCCTATCTTAATACGAGACACAAGCCATTCAGAAAGCTCCCTTTAGAGCTTTCTGAATGGCTGGTGTCTGTGCTGAGCAATAAGTTCTCTTAAACACAACAATTCTATGTCCTTCTACCAGGGTTGCTTAAAACAAGATTGACTGTAAGTCCCTCACTTTTAGTGAATGACTTACTCTAGCCTTTCACACAACCCTCATTTTGTCTGTTAGCACAAATCTGCTGATGCAAAATGCAAGAAAGTGCCACTGTAGACATTAAGTAAGTTAAAGCAAACCATTTTTCTGAAGGAAAAAGGAAAGAAAAAAAAGAAAAGAGAAATTCATTACAACCCTATCTTTGAATGACATCTATAATTTCCTTATTCAAAGTAAGCAAGTCCGCTAATAATTTACTTCCGCCTGCAGACGATGAACTAGTAAATGTTTTCAAACTCTGCTGGTGAGACTGCAGTCGACTCAGTAACTCCTTCGTATGAAACTTTGCATGTGGCGGTAAATTGTCAATGAACCGCGAACACACCTCATAAAAGGACTGTACTTCCTCAGACAGGATCATAAAGTTCACACTCGACTTATTCCCGGCTGTGGCCAGTGAGTCAATGCACGATTTCAGTCGATTAGACGCACTGAATATCGTCTCCTTGGTGACTGGGGTTTCTCGGGCATCCTGGTTCCCGTTCTCCGCCTCATCTCCATTGTTCAAGTCCATTGGTTTATTTGTAACAGGGGAGCCGGCCATCCCAGAATGCTTTATACCACTAATGATTGGTTTCTCGTCCTTACCAATGGGTTTGTTTGGTACGTCAGGAGGAACTTTACCAGATCTTTCATCCTTCAGCGACTCCCTGGTCAGGTCGCCCCTTTGAAACGGTCGAAATGAACTGAACTCCGACCCCATATTGGGTTGGAACCGCGCCACTTTTGATAGAACAGACGCATTGGAATTTGCATCGCCACTTCCACTAGCCGACGGCGGTGTTGTGGCATCTAGAGAGGACTCCCTTTCTGACCCATCACTCAGTCTTGGTTTCTGTAGAAAGGGGGGCCTCATGGGAGCCTTATAATCTGAGGGCTTATTTCTACTTGAGTCCATCACTGAATCTGGGCTACTCACCAGGGTTGATTCATTGCTCGAGGGACTAAACATGTCTTTACCATAGCCCTGCTGCTGCTGTGAAGGTTTAGGTGGAGTGCCATGCCGTTCCGTTGTGGGAGAATGAGTCTCTGTCTCTTCCAGTTTTAACACATTTTCCGTTTGATCAAGAAACAAGCGCGAGAATCTAGGACTAGGTTTGGGTCTCTGCTGGTGATCACCACCCAACAGCGGGGATTCTGCCCGCTCACCACCCATAACGGACGCTTTACTAACAACCAAATCAGATTTCTGTCTCTGCAGGGAACTATATTGAGCCTTTGGGTTATCGACTATCACATGTGAAGACTGGGACTTCACCACCGCCGAGGGTCGTACGTTGGACTCCTGCTGTATGCCGGCCTCTGTGTCAGGCTCCTGCTGTCGGACCAGTGGACGCACCACCTGCAGGTTACTGGCGCCAGCACCACCAGCTAGGGGGTTATTATGCTGTAGACCATTAGGCTGGAGTACGGGACAGGAGGAGACACTTGCGGTGTCCGTCCCCGAGTCGTGGTCCTCAACCGTGGGCAGATCGTGGTGCCGATGGAGCTGTTCATCTTCCTCCATGGAGGCTAAATATTCCCCGATTCTGACCCCCTTTGGGATGGTCCCATATCTATTAATAGTCTGGGTTACATTGTTTATATCGAGCTTTCCCACGGTTACAAGATCGGCCTTATCCTCCATGCTGTGACTGGTGTTCAGTTTAGGTCTCTCGACCCGGCGCTTGTGCCTCAGACTGGCCGACTGGGGGAGGGGTAAAGGCACCTTTGGGTACTGCTTCCCGCCGCGGAAATTACTCGACACCTGCACCCCCTCGTCCACCATGCTCGTACCGACATCGACGTTTCTACTCGCAGCAATATCACTTGCAGATCGGAACTCCTGTTTTATCATGGGGTAGGAAAACTTGCGCAAACTTCCTCCGCTGCCCCCGTGTTTGTCCTGCGATTGAGCCGCCGCGGCTGCAGCCCTAGCGGCCTGGGCGTCAGTGGATCGAGTGGCTAGATCAGTGTTTATCATGTACTTAGATTTATCGATTGCTAACTGTTTCAAACTATCACAACTCCCCGTCCCCCTGGATATCCCCGAATCTTCCATCCCCCGGAATTCCGCACTTTTAGCACCATCTTTGGAAGCACTCTGAAAGCTCTTCTGGTTGGGGGGTTGCATTGGCAACCGAGGGGCATTTATGAATTCACTTAGATCTTTAGTGTTGGCGAAATTGTTACTTTCAAACGGATATTCTGGTATAGTGTTACTCTCTATCTTGGCTTTCTGTAACTTCATTTTAGATTTCAGTTCTGTGTCAACATTTTCATTATCCTTGTTTGCCGACACGGTCCTTCTGGGTGGTTGTGGGGCCGAGCCCTTTTTGCGACCCCCTGACGATTTCCGTCCCAAAATCTCCGATACTTGCTGCAGGCTAAAGTCATTATCAGGTGGCAACACCCTTCTACCAGCAGGAGGTGTCGGTCCTAAATAAAAAGAATTTAAGTTGTTGTAAAGGCTTCTAAGACAATATTTGTATGAATGACTGGATACCAATTATTTAATGTTAAAAATAATACTGTAAATTCTGAAACTTTGGTAGAAGCTGTACACAAGGAGCAGATTTTTTATTTAACCCTTAGAATACTTGGTAAATTCTAACAAGAGGGCCATAATGGCCCTACAACCGCTCACCTGAGATTACCACCTATTTGAAGAATAGTAAGAAACATTGCTCTTAACTTTTACACAGAGTTTCTTGTGCTTCTATGCATTGACCATTTTTTTAATTCCCATTTTACAAGTTGGACACTGTATGCTTGATGTGGGACATTAAAATGGTACATAATTCTTACAATGCGGAATTTTTTTGAATAATCTTTCTCCCCTCCAACTAGGGATGCTTCACATGATATCTCATTGAAATTGGCCACGAGGTTTGGAAACAAGTCTGAAAGATGACTACCTGAGTATCATTTCTGTAAAATATTATTGAATTCTGACCAGTAGTTTTGGAGTAGAAGATTTTTTAAATATTAATTGAATGAAACACGCCACGCCCCCTGGCGGCCATGTTTTTTGAGATATCGACACAATTTTAACAAATCTGAAACATGACCACCTGAGGATGATTTCTGTAAAGTATTATTGAAATTTGACCAGTAGTTTTGGAAAAGAAGATTTTTTAAATATTCATTGAATGAAACGCACCATGCTCCCCCTGGCGTCCATGTTTTTTGAGATATCGACACAATTTGAACAAATCTGAAAGATGACCACCTGAGGATGATTTCTGTAAAATTTGACGCCCGGACAACAGACGGTCCCAAAAGCTCACCTTGGCATTTTGTGCCTGGTGAGCTAAAAATAATTATTTGTGCCACCAGCTTTCAAAAACCTTAATATCTCTTTAATTTTGATGAGGAAAGATACTTCATGCCTTACTTGGCAGCTGGCCTGGATCTAACCTGTTTGCATAGGTATGAAATCAGTTCCAGCACTATAAGGGTTAGGTGAAATAGTATTTCATACATCTATAGTTTGCACCAATGAGCCTTTTTCTTTAAATACTACCACATGAATTCTCATCTTTAAACTTTCTCAAATTGAAGATGTTTAAAGAATAATGTTTAAGAAAAAAGAATGCTTGTAATCCTCCTTCAGGATTTTCCTTTGACAATTTTAATCACAATTAAGCAGATATTTAAGTTTTGGAGAGCAGACGGCACAAAAATCTATTTCTAGAAATTACCCAGCATTCTACAGATTAAGGAAAATCCTGCTCCTAATGTTACAACTTCCACCAAAGTTCACCATACAGAATCCTTTTTATTATTTGAGTATTGGTATTCAATCATTTATCTTCATACAATTAATGTCTTGGACAACATTGCAACAGCAAGCATTTCTACATACAGATTTTCAACAAATGAGAAAATGTGTACAGTGAAGCCTCGTTTATCCGGACCCCGATTATCCGGATGTCTCGCAATCGGAACGAAATTGTAAGGGAACGGAATTGTTTGATCAGTTGCAGACGACTTTTGAAAACATTGTGGGTAAAGGAGAAATTGCTCGTGACGAGCAATTTCTCCTTTTCCCACAATGTTTTCTGCCATATCAGAAGATTATCTTTGAATTTCATCACGTTTTGATATGTCGTCTGCAAACTCTTTCAATTTGGGACGGTCGACAATTTGGCGTTTGCTAAAGGGTTATAAGTATACACGTGCATACAGACTGTTTATGTCTTAATGTGTATAAGAACATGCTCTGCTTCATTAGTCCGGATTATTCGGTAAACTGGACATTTTGTTGGGAACAGACATGTTTGGACTAACGAGACATCACTGTATATCAGTCTTATCACAAACTTTATACCAGTACAAATACCTCATTCTATCCATCAAGGGCAACAAGTCTTGGCAGTTATATAGATCTAATTGCTCAAATTTTAGTTCTTAATATCCAATAAGGTTTGCAATAAAGTGATTATCACTTTGTCAATAGTATTTCAGTTATCTAACAATTGAAAATGAGCATGAACAATTTCTCCTTGCGTGAGATTTCTTTCTGAACTCTCCAGGCTGATTTACAGAATGCATTTTTTTTAAATTTGTTTTCTTTTTATAAATGGGTTTTATATCACTTAAAGATTATTTCAGTTATGATGCAACACTCTTAAAGATGGAGAAAGACCCCATACTCAACTGCAAATTAATGCTAGTTAGGCCAGGTAGAACCATTGGAATTCCTTAAGTCAGCTGGAAGACTGCCTCTCATGAAAATCCAAATGGCGTCACAAGTTTCTAAACCCATTCATAGAGGAACCAAGTGAATTGAATGTCAATGGTTCAACCTAGCTTAACCCAGCTGTAATGGATACTTAAGTATGGGTTCTTACTCTATAACTTATAAGAAGGCCATTTCATAATAACTAAAAAATTGTTGATGTGATGTTAGATAAAGATAATCAGCCCACCTGCACTATGTCTACCATCACTGCTCTCCGAGCTTGGGGCTCTGACTTTCTTCCCGGTAGGCGTTTCCGTCATTTCCAACTCCTTTTCCACTTCTATGGGAAAAAAAGAAAAACATATGCTATAGGGAATGTACAAAGAAAAACATGTAGCGAGTACCATTTAAAAGTTAAAACACATTAAAAGGGTCAAGATCATATCTATAAAATAAGCTGAACAAACCGAGTAACTCTTAGTAATAACATTTTGCTAAAATCTTAAGACATGCTCATGAGAAATTGATCTTTTTGTCACAATGCACTTGCCTGTAAAGGCTTTTGGACAAGCTGGGCAATACGGACAATTGACTTTGCCATCACTATATGTAGAATGGGTTAAAGGCTATTAATGCTGTTTGGGAGTTCACCAAACCTATACTTACCATCATTAACATTGGTCTTATCAAACATGTTTTCTATGTTTAGGACGATGTCATGCAATTTTGTCAGTCGGAGTTTTCTTCAGCTTTGCTTTTAAGGGTCTGGCCCAATGGATAAAAAAAAGGGGGCCTTTTGGTGATGTAGGGGGCCTTTTGACATAACTGCTACCAAATGTATAATGATCAAGTAAACTTCTGAATCAAACTGTTAATTTTCATTTCCAAATTGCACTGAGCCATTCTTTCGCAATATTAAACAGCACTGGTAAATCATACTTGAGGAAAGACTATCCTTATTTAACTACTTTTTCAAATTCTCAGAGCTGTTTGAAAGACTGTTTTCAAATCAGATAACACATGCTGGTGGTTTGGACAACTATCATTTCGGAATGCCGTAAAATCACTTTGTGATGGTCCATGTGTCTGGCCTTTGTTTGGTAGTACTTCAATATGAAAACCATTCCAAAATTGCGCAATAACACCAAAAGACAATGTTTTTGTTCTGTATGATCAAAACAATGATATTTCATTCTACAGTACCAGGGTACCATTTTATTAAACAGTTTACGCTTAAGATTTGCGTAAGCCTAAAACAACAATTCCTCTTATTTCAATATTGGGCAAAGCAATATTGCAAAGTAACACATCATTGTCACATTGCAATATTGTACTTTCATTTAAGATACTATCCATGTGTATCAGTTTTGACTTACGCAAATATCTTCCTTAAGTTGTTTAGTAAGATGGTACCCAGGTCTTACAACAGCCTGGATCATCTGAGTTGCGGTTCTGTCATAAATTCAGAGTATTTTCCGTCTTTAGTGTTTGAATAAGTTTGAGTGGCCTCCGTTTCAATGTGCGTTGTTATCAGCGATTTAATTGGCTTATCTGCTTTATCAGTTATATTACAGCCAATGAACTATTTCCTAACAAACGCTGATGACCTTAACCTTTCAATCATAGTAAACACTACAGCTCGAAAATTCGGACCGGCACATTTTGTTTCAGACAGGCAACAATATCATATATATCAGAAAGGCTGCATATATTGAATGAATGTGGACCTTTTTTCATGTTTTGAATGCGCCCCACTAGCCCCGATTGTTAATCATATTGCGCCTTTTGGTATTTTTATGTGTTAAATGCCACAAGGGCGCGCTCTGGAGAAAATGCTGTCAGTGGCTTCAAAAGACTTTTAATGAAGTTGCACTTAGGTCAGTCATTATGAAGAATTGCTTGAAGGTAAAGTAATAGATACAAATGCTGTATGACAGTTTATCCAATTTATACTTACCATCATTAACATTGGTCTTATCAAACATATTCTCTAGGTTCAGGACAATGTCATGGAATGTTGGACGGTCTTTTGCATCCCATTGCCAACCTACAATTACAAAATTTCATTAACAGTTTACCCATACAATCACGTAGATGGTTCAGTGCAAGACTATAGTAAGGGCTTCACATTTGTGAAGCGCTTTCTATAGTATTGCATTGAACCCTCAAAATGGAGAGAGAACCTGTGCAAAGGCAGTTTGATAGGAACCTTTTCACGTTCCCTGTATATACAGTATGTGTTTTTACTAGTCCGCAATCAATGCAATAGGCCAGTAAGTGACTCATGTTTGTACAGGATTTAATCTTTTTTTTAGAAAATACCCAGCATACACCAGCAGCAGCAATGCTCATTAGCGAACACCATTTCTTAGTGTTCTAGAGACTTGAAAATGGATTTAATTAGTATGGTTCAGAGGTAAATACCAATGGCAGTTATAAGGCATGGAAAATCACATTTTCTTTGTTATATGAGGCAGTAACAATGGTGGCAAAATAAGAAAGTTTCAATACGAGTTATTTATTTGTGTTCTTGATTTGCTCACTTTATAAATGTCATCTTTTAACACAATTGTGTTTTGAGACATGACCTACAGGCGCATTAAGAGACAATTCAAATGAGTATCAGGGGTGGTGAAATATGACTATGATTTACCTGTCCATAAATGCCAAATGTTTTCTTCACTTGTCGGTATAATGGTAATACAGGTATAGTAAATCTCAGTATATATGGGCCGCGTCACGCGAAAAGGGGCACTCGGACATATAAAAAAAGTGCTGACTCAGCTCTATCTTAGCGCTATTATTCCAGCATCTAGTCACGAAAGTTATCATTTGTATTTATTTAAAGGTATAACTGGATGTCCTCTAAGATGGCAAACAGTGTAGCCCCAGACCAGCCGCCACGTCAGTGACGTGGCGGCTGGTCTGGGGCTACACTGTTTGCTATGTCCGAGTGCCCCTTTTCGCGTGACGTGGCCCATATATATCCAATATAAAAGGTTTAAAGAAGCAAAAGAAAAGCACAGAAAATATTTCTATTATCTTATCCCAAACTCGGAATATTTTAAGGTAAAACAATCACTTATTATCTTTAGATGTTTCAATGATACAATTCTAATGAATTCCCACAATAGTTAGAGTGTTAAAAAAAAGGCTTGGAAATTTCGCATGGAAAATTCTCAAATAATCTCTTCCTCTGGACAATTTTGCTAAACCCATTACCAAACAATAAAGACATTTGACCAAAATGTAGCGGACGTCTTTGGAAAACATTGTAGGAGAAGGCAAATGGCTCTTAATGAACAATTTCTCCTTTTCCCAAAATGTTTCTTGCCTTATCAGAAGATTATTTTCCAATTACATCACATTTTAAAATGTTGTCTACAAACTCTTTCAATTTGGGACAGTCAAAAATTTGACAATTGGTAGTGGGTTAATATACTCACATCTCATCATGAGCTGGTATATATGTGCCGGACATCCTGGGGGTCGTTCCATGCGATAGCCCCGCTCCAGGAGATGATATACCTCAGTCAGATCCACGCCAGGATATGGGGACATACCGTAGGTGGCTAACTCCCACAACAGTACTCCAAATGCTGAAAGGACGAACATAATAGTATTATATCTCATTACCAGGGATAATTTTACATGGCATTTCACTCTTAGCTCTCAGCTACATAAAAGCCCATTGAATTGAAAAATCATCACTGTATTAGGTATGCATGGGTGAAAGTTGAAGAATTTAAAAAACCTGAAATTTGTAGTTCATTATCCTGCTAAGGCATGTTTGCTATAGTATTATATAGGGAGCAAAAGTCTCAAAAACCTGAAATTCAGGAATAATCCTGAACACTTATATCATGCATATGCATATTTTGAAATTTTGACATATATAATTGAGTGGGTATATGTGTGTGCACCTGCCTGTTTCTATGGAGGTAAGGATGTGTAACCCAAAATGTTACCAAACAATAATGACATTTGACCACTTTGTTGCAGACACTTCTTGAAAACATTGTGGGAAAAGGAGAAATTGCTTGTGACAAGCAATTTTTCCTTTTCCCACAATGTTTTTTGCCCTATCAGTAGATTATTTTCCAATTTCATCACGTTTCAAATGTCGTCTGCATACTCTTTCAATTGGGACAGTCAAAAATTTGGCTTTTGGTAAAGGGTTAATGCATACAGATGTTCATGTATAATGAATATATGTTCGACTACATGTATATACGAGTTGTAAACTAATTAGAATAACAACGTTATTTTACTTTATATTGTCTATCATGTTATATGATGATGAACTGTAGTTGAAGTCAATTTAACTATCATTCATCAATCTATCAAAGTTCATTGAACAGGTGTGAATACACTTTATTGAACAGGTGGCATACTCCCAGCATACTGTAGGTGAACTAAGAGTCTATTTCTAAGGTAATCCCAACTGCTGTGACTGGGATTCAAACCCACACGGAGAGGGGCGTACGATTTAGAGTTCTGTTATCTAAACACTAGGACATGCCCCCTTCCCCCACCCCTGTCTGAATAGAGTGGATTTTAATTAAAAGAGGATGTTAAGAACTGTCTTAGTTTATATTGGGTTTTACATCCCATCAACATTATTTCAGTTATGTTACGATGCCTCACGTTTAATGATGGATGAAGACCCCATACTCAAGCCTAGTAGAACCATTGGCAACGGCAAGTTAGTCGGTAGACTGCCCCTCATGTAAATCAAAATGACGTCACAGGGATTTACCCCACGCATAGAATGTCCATGTGATTTCAAGTTCTGCACTCTAACCACTAGGCTACCAAGAACTGTTTCAAGCTACAGACAAAATCAAACTGGATACATTTAACACTACATACCCCAAACATCTGACTTGGTTGAGAATCTATTGAAGGCCAGGCCTTCTGGTGCTGTCCATTTGATGGGGAACTTGGCGCCAGCATGAGCAGTGTATGTATCGTCCTTCATTAATCTGGCTAGACCAAAGTCGGCAACCTTAACCAAGTGATTGTCACCAACTAAACAGTTTCTCGCAGCTAAATCTCTGTAAATATAAGATATCAGTTTTATAATACACAGCGTACTTGTTGGTACAACTGTCTCCTTGTCCTGTTTAAATTTTATGAGATCTCTGTAAATAAAAAATATCAGTTTATAAACAAGCATTTTTTTTGTACAATGGTCTTGTCCTGTTTCATCTTCTAAGAAAGACTCTTTTCTTCAAATGCATTCGGTCCGATTCAATTCCATTAGAATAACCCATCACCATCACAAAGGAAATGTCAATAAAAAGCAATTTCCGTTTTGTCATAAATTCTTATAATAATATTACACATGACATTGACCAGAGACTAGGAGTTTGAGATGGCCCCTATAAAGCGTTTAAACTTACCTGTGTATGAAAAGTTTTTCCTCTAGATAGGCCATGGCAGAGCCTATCTGAGTGGCCATGTACATCAGTACTGTGGGTCCCAAATCCTCCTTGTTGTTACTGCGCAGGAAGTCTAACAGGTTACCCCGTGTCATGAACTCTGTTACGATGTAGAACGGTGGCTCCCGTGTACACACACCTATAAATAGTGAAAATGATAATCAATAGACAGGAGAAGACAATAGTCAATTTCTTATTTGTAGCCCTTTTTTGTGGGTTCTAATGGGCACAAGAAATTTAGAATATACATTAATTCTACACTTCAATCACTGGTTTCATAAGAGTGTTCTTGGGTAAGACACTTCAAAGCAGGTTTTTTTCCCCCCTGAAATTGGAAAGGTCCAGGCCTGTTATTTTGGGAAGGTATTATAATTCGTAAGTGTGTTGTGAACTCTGTTACGATGTAGATCAGAAGCTCCCCTTATACACACACCTATATGAATAAATGAATGTTGTTTGAAGGTGCATTGACAGCTGAGGTCATTTCGCGCCCATTATGATGATTTGGATAATCATAAATTTGAATTATTTACAGGCTAAAATGAAGTTGGTTTGATGAAAAATAAATAAGACTTTGTTAACTCTTTTGCCTTCCTTAACCCTCTACTGTGGGTTCTATGGGAACCACAAATTTAGAATTTACATTTATCACTTGCGCTGCTGGATTTGTGAGAGTGTTCTTGGGGAAGACACTTCAAAGCAGGGTCTTTTTCCTGAAATTTGGAAAGGCCCAGGCTTGTTCATTTTGGGAAATTTTATTGCTTAAATTGTTGCATAAGGGAACAGAAAGCTTGTATGACGTTGAAATTTTGGGAAAATGCATGATTTCCAATTGGAAAGGTGCCTTTTATAGGCCCCTGTTATGTAACATGTAGAAGCCCTGCAAAGCCCTAGCCTAGTACATGTACTGTCAAATTCCAGGGAAGCTGTAATATAACTGAAAAAAATAAAGTTGATGCCGCATTCAAAGCCAAAATGACACCTCTTGAGTACCATGGCCAGTTTAGGAAAATCAAAGCAGCAGCTGTACAAATATGTTACGTGAAAAATGTTAAAAGTAATCCACTGAATACATTACCTAATAGTTGCACCAAATTTGGATGTTTCATGGCCTTCATGATTCCAGCCTCTTCTAGGAAATCCTTCAATGCCATTGTATCCTCCTGGAAAGATTTAATGACATAGGTCCAGATAATGGTACTGGTATTTATCCTGTCACCAGTGCCATTTTGGGACAGATAACAGGGTGCTGTTTAACATATGTGATATACAGCACTAACCATATAACATGAAGTCACTTGACGAATCATGACGTCATAAGTATGTAATGACATATGTCATGTTTACACCATTCTCTACTTGTTTATCGAGTTTGGTTTCCTTTTCTTTTCATGTTTTGTTTCCATTTTGATTGTTTACAAGAAAACATAAAGGTAACAGGATAAATAGAATACACGCTTGGTGTCTTTGAATCCAAAAACTGTGTCTCTTTGGCTTTGGATTATTATCTGATTAACCTTCCGCTCACCAGATGTTAATCCTATGCGCTGCCCAATAACATTTCAAGACATCAACCATATATTCTCTATATATCAGAGGCCTTTGAATCATGATAGAATATGTCGATACATTCTAGAACTTTCACAATTTAAGTGTAAATGAGCGCAAGTATGGCTTTAACCTTCTAACTTCAAAATTTCCTCACATCTGTGAACAAGCACCTTTAAAATACTTATACTAGTGTTATATACCTTAAGGGTTTTAACTGCCACGGTTTTGTTGTATCGTTTCCACACAGCTTCATATACGTCACCATACTGCCCTCCACCTGTTATAAAGAATACAAAAATACATTAAAATAAAAACCATCTTAACCCATTACCAAACAATAATGACATTTTACCACTGTGTTGGAAACAACTCTGGAAAACACTGTGGGAAAAGGAGAAATTGCTCATAACAAGCAATTTTACCTTTTCACACGATGCTTTCTGCCCTATCAGAATATTATCGTCCATTTTCATCACATTTTGAAATGTCGTCTGCAAACTCTTTCAATTTTGGACAGTAAAAAATAGGGTTAATTTGTCTTTTATCTTGACCCTGAATTACACTGTACACAATCTTATTCCAAACTAGGTCAAACACTCAGCTCTTAGCTAGTCAATTTTTCTTGGTAATCTCTTTCTATTCAACTATGACCTGCAGTAATCCTTCTTTCGGGATATTTATTGGAAATTTGCAAGTAAATAATAACAATATATGGCTGAGAAAAGAAATAAAAATTCAGAAAACAATTCACGTCTTATCTTCATCCTTTATTACATTTTTATTTCATCTTTTTTCCTCAATTGACCCAAATCTATAACTTAATTTTATATTCATATGGGGTTTTACATTGCGTCAACATTTTTTAAGGTATGGTGCAATGCCTGACTCTTAATGTAGAGGAAGACCCAACACTCAACTGCCCATGCCCATAAAGGCTGGTCTAGCCCCTTAGACTCATCTGTCTCTGCAAGTTAGTCGGGAAACTACCTATCATAAAAATTAAGATGCCAACATTTGGATCTGAACCCCTGCTGAGATGGGCTATATGATTTCAAAATCTGTACTCAAACCATTAGGCCACATAGGCCCCCTAATGCAGGTCTTACTTTCACCGCTAATAAACTCTATTAACCCAAATCTCAATCATAAAACCTCACCTAGCCTGTGCTTCATGGCGATCTCTGTCCGTTCTATCTCCCATCTATCGGGCTCGGGACTGAGCCCAAATACTGTTGGTTTTGTTCGTTTTGGTGCCGGGTACAGCAGCGTCGTGACGAGCCCATCTGAGTGGATTGAGTGATGGTGTACAAGCTCGGCGAGGGTATTGAATCTGTGGTCCTGAGTAACATATACCTGCAACAAAGATTTACTTATATGGGTTCTGGGTCTTCCCCAGGCCTTTTAAGCGTTGTGGGGCCCCAGCACCTGAATTTCAAAATGAGCACTCCCTCTGCACCTGAATTAATCCACATGTGCTTAAAGTGTGTCCACAGTGCTTTAAATCTTTCCAACAGTCAGTCAACTTGCATGTGACATTGTTTGACGTCATAAGTAGGTCAGAACCTAATTATGACGTCATGTAATTGTCATTCTCAACTTGTTTAGACTGTTTTTGTTTCCTTTTTTCTCTTGTTCTATTTTCAGTTTGTTTGTTTGTAAAAATACATTAAGGTAACAGGATAGATAGTATAGATGGTTGGTGTCTTTGAATGGGAAAAGTTATCGGGCTCGGCTTCTGGTCATTATCCGTTCCACCTACAGCTCACCGGATAATATTCCTGTGCCTTGCCCGATAAAATTTCTGATTCACAACAACAACAACCTATTCTCTATATATGGCCTTGCATATCCAACCTACCTTTCCGTCGGAATCCTCACTAATTCTGTAATGGTAGACACGGCCCTCATATCTCACAGAGATTGACCTTTGACCGGGACTACTCTCACTCTCTCTGACTAGAAAACTGCCGTTGATTCCGCTGCTCAACAAATACTCTGAGGCATTCCTACCAACAAAAACAAAATGTGACATTCATATATATGCCCATAAGCCTTTTATTTTATCTTGATTCATTTTAAATGTTTGTATCAAAGTTGAAAATCTTTATTAGCAAAGTACCACAATATTTCATCAAAGTTGAAAAGATTTGAATAAACAAAGTACAACAACCTTACAATACTTCGATTCAAATTTCTTTGTTCATTAACTCTTCTTTTTTCTTTTTCTAAATTGAAAACATTGTCAAATGAATATACCAGAGTGACATGATACACAATTAAAAAAAAAAAAAAAAGAAAGGATAAAGTCACTGAAAAATAGATCTCTTGAGCTCATGCAAATTGATCCTACAGGCAATCCTGTTTTTAAGTGACCACTCTTTAGCAGCGCGTGAATGGTAATTTAGAGTCAGGCTCTGGGTGTTGATGTTATATATTGGCAGACCAATCGTCATTTATTGCTGAAAATTACATGAAGTCCCAAACAGAAAGGTTTACCTGGATATTTGACCATGGTACCAGCTGAACTTGTCAAGACTATTGACAGGGGCAATGTAGTTGCTGGGTACCCAGCCTATCTCCCCGCTCTTGTTCTTCACCTCGCACCATTCACCGCCCTTGTTGTAGCCCAGAATAGTCATCTGCTCTCCTAAAAAGAGAGGAAAGAGAAAAATTGGAATACATGTACATGCTTTTAGTGTACTGGATATAGGGGTTAGAGTCTTTAACACACAGTCAAGAACTTTATGTGTTCATATTTAATTTATATAGCGTCAATATTATTTCAGTTATGTTGCGATGCCTGACTCTTAATGATAGATGAAGAGCGTATACATGTACAGTGAACCCTCGTTTATCCGAACACGTCCGTTCCCAACAAAATGTCCGGTTTACCGAAAAATCCGGACTAATGAAGCAGAGCATGTTCAAATTGTCGTCCGTCCCAAACTGAAAGAGTTTGCAGAAGACATATCAAAACGTGATGAAATTCAAAGATAATCTTCTGATATGGCAGAAAACATTGTGGGTAAAGAAGAAATTGCTCGTCACGAGCAATTTCTCCTTTACCCGCAATGTTTTCAAAAGTCGTCTGCAATAAACTGGTCCAATAATTCCGTTCCCTTACAATTTTGTTCGGATTGCGAGACATCCGGATAATCGGTGTCCGGATAAACGAGGGTTCACTGTATTCAACTGCCCAAATGGACTTGTGAAGCAGGGTAGAACCATTCATACTCCGTAAGTCAGTCAGCCTCTCATGAAAATCCAAATAACACATGCTTTTTCAGTGTACTGGACATAAGGGTTGATGTCTTTTACACACAGTATTTTTAAGAACTAGTTAGCAAATCCTTAGTTTAGTGTACTCAATATGACTGACTTGTTGAGACAATTTTTATGTGTACCCAAAACCTAGGGTTTTTATATGGCATTAAATGCCATTTCGGACCAACTTAGGTAGCCACTCGCAAATCTGTTGAAAAGATGATAAATAGAATTTAAAATACTGCATGAATAAAAACTTAATTCATAGGCATTTTTATCTCGACCTCTAACGTTTTATCAGAGGTTTTGCTCGGAGAGCCTTGTCGAGAAATAAAACAGTAAGCAGAAGAAATGCCCATCTTATCAAGGATTGCTTAGATTACCACCCGAAAATTGGCAAGTGGTCTGACCTTATCTAAGATCTTATTGTATAGCAATTCATTGAAGTCCAATTTGCCAACATTTAGTATAATCCAAAGACAAAACTGGTCTCCATACACCTGCCTCAAATGCTGTAAAAGCTATGCATACACCGTCTAGCTGCATTACTCATTGAAGATATTGCAACTTTTTACCTCAATAAACCTCAGATAAAAAGACAGCTATTAATAATTGTTTTCTTTTTTTGGGTTTTAACATGATCAATATTTTAGTTATATTTCCAATGCCTGGTTCATTATCAATGTAGGCAGACCCCGAGCTTAACAGCCCATTAAGGCTGGTCAAGCCAATTAGAACCATTGGCATTCCATATTTTAAGTCAAGCAGACTTACTTTAATGAAAAATCCAAATACTGAATGAATGAATGAATGAATGGTGGTTTAAGGCGCATCAACAGCTAGGATTTAGCACACATTCTGATGATGTTGATCCAAGTATATTGAATTATTTAAAGGCTTAAATGTATTTGGTTTAAGAAAAATAAATAAGAATTTGTACCAGATACTAGCATCAGGATTTAAACCCACATAAAGATTGTCCATGTGGTTTCATATTAAGACGTGCTGCCAAGCCATAAGGCAACGGAGACCCCTAAAAATCAGCATTAAAATGATAAATTTGGATCATTTAGTAAGAGACAACATGAAATAAACTGACAACATGAAATAAACTGTCTTATTTTTGTTTTTGTATTACTAAACAAAATTGAACCTGGCATCATTTGCAAAACATCATGACGAAAAAGCATTAACTGTTGACATAATTAGAGGTTACTGTTAATAATCTAAGCAGCTTATCATACACATTTTTGTTACTTTTGGTAATTCGAGGGTTCAGAGTAATACTGTAGTTCTTCATAGTTATGAAATACTAACTACATACTAATAGTCTTGCATTGAACCCTTAGCCCGGTCAAATAATAGTAAATGCTGTAATTTACTAATAACAGGGACAGGGTCGAACCGACTGCATTGTGACCTCCTTTTCTGAAAGAGTGTTCCATTTATGATTCATAAAATGATAAAAGGGTCACAGGTGTGTTGATAGTATAACAAACCCGCTAACCAGGTTTTATTTTACCTGCGGTGGATTCACACAGCCATGGTAGTTCATGAACCAATTACTGCATGTTTAATTAATTTAACAATTTTACCTATGTGAGACTATGTTCCAAATTGAAAGCAATAGTAGTAAAAATATACATGTAAAGGGGGACAACCATCCCCTGCGAAAATTCAAAAACTTGTTGATGATTTTATGAACTGTAAATGGCTGTCCATAAACACAAAGCTGTTCTTAACTTGTTCGTGAATTTGAAGAATAATTTCATGAACATCAAGAACAGGTTCATGAATGTAGTCATGAACCTGTACTTGATGTTCATAAAGGTATTCATGAACATGTACTTTATGTTCATGATAGTATTCATGAACCTGTACCTGATGTTCATGAACCTGTTTTTGAATTTCATGAAAATGTTCAATGTTTATGAATGACCATTCAACATTTATCAATGTTCATGAAGTTCATGAATAACTTCTTGAATCTTTCGCAGGGGTAAGTCTCCCTTGACAGAAGGTAGCATTTGTCAAGGATTACAATTAAAGAAACTGGGTCACTCCTAATTGACTAACATTATTATCAATCTAACCCTATAACTGCTCTGTTAAAGCCAATGCAACCCACTAGTACATTACTTATGCATATACGTTGAATTGCAGCATTTCTTGGGTCAAAATCATTGTAACCCTTTTCTTGACCTGTTTAATACTTCGTAGTCGTAAAGCTATCCTAATTTCTCAAGAGTTCCATGGACGGAAGTTGCTCATACCATTAATTGGCATTATGTTATACATTAAACAATGAAGTTGCTTTCTTTTTCTCTTTCTTGAATTGCTCATAATTTCTCAAAGAAGAAATAGCTCATTATGAGGAGTTTTGTCTTTTGTCCTTCTGTTTTTCTTATACCTACAGCAGTTGTAAATCAAAGTGCTGAAGGCACTGAAGTTGGATGACATGATTCAAATGGATGATAATCCTGCAAGGGTTAAAAGCAATGTCAACAGTATTTTATTTGCTTTACTGCTTGCTTTCATCAGCAATAGACTAAAAACTTTCAAATATCTCTAGGACATCCCAAGGACAAAACGCTAGTTAGGATCAGACTTTGGACATCTAGGTTATGAATTTTACATTAGGCCACGTAGAACCCTACAAAATATACTACAGTTGCCAAATGCATCCATATTGGTTGCTAGAATAATTATTACAAGAAAATCGTTTGAGTATGAATAGGAAAACAAATAGGAGACAAATACAACAAACATAGTTTTATTAGTATTTAAATGTTTTTATTTTTCAATAGCTTTCTCTTTTTATTAGTCAGAGACAAACATGTGTGAAGGTGTTTTGTTAAGTGACTGGAAAATAATAAGTTTTACAAAATGTATGTTTTTATTATGCATATTTATACATATGCATGTTAGTGACTGAAGAAATCAGTCTTATGGACCAAAATTTAGTTTTTTTAACTTTTACATATTATGATTTAGAAACATGTCAAAATTAATATCTAAAAATTTCAAATCAAAATTCATAAAACTAAAAAAAGAATCAGTCATATTGGGAAACTCAATGCAGTCTCTATTTAATTGTGACGTCTGGTTGTTTAATTGACTCTGGTTGGCGTTTCATCGTTTTGACTCCATCCTTTTGAGTATCGACAAGTTTTTTGTGTGAACTACCTTGTATGAAATTTAATAACTTCTTTTCCCTTGATTCTTTCTTATCCAAATTGTCCAGTCATGTTTTCAAAAGAAAGCTTTTTCTCAATATTAGGAGACACCAATGTAAATACTATGTATTCATTGTGAATTGTTTGTTTACCTTCTGCAGTATTTTCAGAGTTATATCTGACATATGACTAACATTTACAAGATTTAAAAAACACCCTTTGCTTTCTCTTAGCGTTACATATTTTAAAACGTTAAAAAGATGATAGATTGATTCTGAAAAAAATTCTACTTCATAAAATAAGTAATTATGTTTAGGATATTTATAAACATTGTATTACAAATCAGACTCAAAACCTAAATCGACGACCCAAAACAACACCCCTCAAACAACGCTAGTTTTTACTTCTTGTGCTTTCCTTTTAATAAATATTCCTTGTGAGCTATACATTCAGTTTCTATGAACAACAAACAAAGAGCTTGTTGCCAATTCATAAAACATGTACCCTATGATACCAGGAAAAAATGCGATTCTCTTGTTCCATGCTGTCCTTAACATAACACAAAACTATCAAATGGAAAACTGATAAAGAAACCAGATGGCTTTAATATAAAACTATTTAACTTTTCAAGCCAAACACTTTAAGATGGCAGTTCTTAAGGTTCTCCAATGCTACTCCTGTGTATTTTCTTCATCATCCCTGAATTTCACTCAACTGCCAAGGTCCTCCTACTGTTGATGGTTTTTTGGACACCTATAAAAGAGTATAGATGAAAATGATATTTAGATATGAGTACCTTTTTCCTAAAGTGGTCTGAAGTGTCTTGCCAAAGAACACCCCTAAGCAACCAGAGGGGCTTTAGCATAGGATCCCTTGGTACAAAGTCAACCACCTTTACCATTAGACCACAAAGGTCACTACAATGCTTCATCACAACTTTATACCATGTATATGTAGAGAATACAGAGTTTTATCTACATGTACTATGAATTTGTTTTTCAAATTTAGATGGTGAAGTGCAACAGACATGACATCAAATACCATCAACTATTAGAGTCTAACTGAAAGCATATATATAAACAAACATAATCTTTTTATAAGAAATAATCAAATTTTTTTGTTAGCTTCACACACATTCTCACTAAGGGGAGAAAAAAGGTGAGAAAAATCTGTGGGTTTTTTTCAAGTTATAGTTATGAGCTGTTTTTTTTTCATTTATCATTTCTTCAAGAGCTGTCTCGAAATACTGGCTTGTAAATAATGAATACTTGAATTCTTTTTCTTGCTATGGATAGTCTTGGGTGTTATTCTTTCAACCATTTATTTTCTGAATTAGGTACTACTTAATGACATTAGCATAATGTGTCCAGCATGGAAATTATGGTCACTTGTGTCAGTTGAAAACTAGATGACTCGTAAATGATTCATTCTACATTACGCTTATGGTTTTCTTTATAATAAAGTTTATGATCGACAATGCATGTCACACTAGAAACGATGATCATTTCTTTGAATTAGGTAATAATACTTATTTGTATTAGGTGATAACAGCTTGATTCAAAACATCCCACATTTACTCACAATCGTGATAATTAACATCAAAAGGATAAATTCCTCATAAGTCAAATTTCTCCTTTTTTCACAATAGTTTATATTTTAAAGATTTTTTTCACTCATTTTCATTGTTATGGCTCTATACTTCATTTGTATCTAAATTTAAATCCATATGAGAGAATTGGTAAAAAAAAAAAAGAACATATCCTAAGTCATATCTTAGAAGTTGTGATAGGACATACATTGTATCAACCATTTTGCATTACACTATATGCTAAGTCCAATATAGATCTGAGGGTAAAACATGCTTACCCTGTGGTACTGCATTCTATGCTGTAGCGACTGGTACACCAGACTGACATTGTCTGGGGTTAATTGGTGGGACAGGCATGCAAAATGCTTCTCTACAACCTTCGTCTGAAACAGAAATTATCTGATATAAATACCAACAGCATAGGTGTTTAACATCATTGATTGTTAATGACATCAGAGCTCAATTTTGGAGCACAACTTGTAAGTCACCACCACTTCTATGGAACTATATATGTTATCAAATTTATCCTTTTCCCCTTTACTATGGACAATCTATAATTCATCAACCACATTAAATATCAAATAAACACGGAATATAATTCCAGCATGCTATATTCCAGCTTGCGATGCAAGGCACATAGAAGGTGTCTGTTGAATATCTAAGCATGACTTGCAGTCTTTTTAAACATAAAGGTTCTTGATTTAAGTAAATCTTTTAATTTTCTTTACATGCTAAAATAATCACATTAGCCGAAAAAGGCAAGAAACAAATTTATTCTTAATGATTTGAGAGCAATCGTTAGAATCAGCTTATACTTTTGACTCAATGGTTTCAAAGGTGTTTTGCAACAGATACCACAAAGTGAGGTATCATAGAGTGAAGGATTATGGATGTGATTCTGATGTTACATAACAATGCAGAACATCAACGGTTCAATGCATTACTATAGAAAGTGCTTAATAAACATGAAGCAATTTCTATAGTCTCGCATTGAACCCTTAATATGTTCATATGGGCTCAACGCTTTCTCAACAACGTCTCAATCATATCACAGTGTATAAGGAGGGTAAAATCCAATTAAACTTAATTTTCATTTTTCATCAAGAAAAAATAAAATTGAAACTCACATTGTCCTCAGCAAATACACTCAAGGCATACATGGGTCCCAGGAATGATAGTCTGGCTACCTCCATACCAGAGGCCTTGCTAAGTGGCTTGGGGAACCAGTTGGGTAAGCTTACCATCTGAAATGTTAGAAAGAGAAAGATAAAGATAAGTTATACTACAGCTATGTAGGGAACCAATTGGGTAAGCTTACCATCTGAAAATGTAGGAAAGATAAAGATAAGTTATACTACAGTAATGGAACATAAGTTATACTATTACTAGGTAGAGAACCAGTTAGGTTAGCTTAACATCTGAAAATGTTAAGAAAAGAAATATAAGTTATACTACAGCTAGGGAACTAGTTAGGTAACTAACCATATGAATATAGAAATAAATAAATAATACTTCGGCTGTACCTAGGTGGCTGTTTGGTGTAGGATTTGTAAATGATTGGCAGATTGAAAACATGAATAAGTCATGATGGTTAATCTAAAATTTTACTTTGTTTAAAAGAAATTGAGATTCGCATATTCAATGGATACCTGTCTTCATATTAACACATTATTTTGTTGCCAGAAAATGGTATATTTTTGTCCATGCATACCTAAATCAGGACATATTATACCAGGACAGGCATTTTTCCATGCAACTTTCAAACGCCACCATAGCATTTTTTTTTACATATATGTCAATGTATATCTCCCTTATATTGCATGAATGCAATATGACAGCATTGGTCACCACTTTGTGAGAATGAGTGATCAGTTTCTTTAAGAATTGTTTATATTGCCTCTTTGAGTTTTGCTTTTTTCACGCTTTGAAGCTGAAATAACTTACATTATTTGATAACAGACAGGACAAATATTTGCAGGTCATGCAATCAAAATATTAAATGGATTTCAATATACCTCTGCATCTGTTTCTCCAATCCAACTGTAAATAGAAGTGGATTAGTGGTGCATCATACTGCCTTCACTGTTTGCTCACTGTAAGTCATGGTTTCTGTTAGTTTCACTATACACTCTGGCATTGAATGACCCCTTCATCTTCCAGAAGACTATGCTTTTTATCTGATGTAAAAAAAAAAATCTGCTATAAGGACTAAACATTTGTTACATTGGAAAAATGCACTAAGTTTCAAACATACCACCCTATAAAATAGACAAACTTTTATCAGTATAATCAGGTATGAGCAATTTAAAACAGAGAAATTAATTTTTCATAATGATTTGCATAAGAAAGCATAAAATACTACTGAGAACATTTATATTTGATTGATAAACCTTCAAGCAATTAAGACAAAAAAGGCATAGCCCATCTTATTTTTCTGCAGTCTTTTCAATGTTTTAACCTCCCCCAAACCCAGCTGCAACAGTGTGGATTGAACTCAAGTAACAAAGTTTCCACTGAAACCACTTACTAAGCTGTTAAAGATACTCTCTCAGCGATGTATCTATTTGGAGTTACAAATGTCAAAAAATTGGTATTGACAATCCTTGTCACTAAACCAAGACTATTTACCATATCTTTACTTATCAGATGCTTAAACCCTGGGCTTTCGTTAAATAACGTGAAGTGAGCATGCTTTCGTTAGATAACGTGAAGTGAGCTGTCACGTTTGTCTGATCATCTTTGGGATTAACAAAATTACCAGATTTCAGCAAGTTAAGAAATTTAAAATTATGTTCGATTTGGTGACAACAATTGTTAATATCAAATAGCTACCATATATTACTATCATGGCACTTTGAGGTATTCCTTAAAAAACCACACCCACCAATGAATAATTCAAATTAAGATCATTGTTTACAAAATAAACCATTTAAAGGAAAGATACTTGGTCACTGTCTGTAACTGGTTTTTTTTCTGTGGTGAGAGATTCAAAGCATTCGGAACACCTCGGCCATTTCTTAAAATAACCTCTGAGGTAATGGGGAGCCATTTTTGAAAGTAGGTCAGCAACAAAGGGCATGTCCGTTTGCAATCGTATCTACTCCGAAATCCCCAGCACAATTGTTAATATGAAATAACTACCATATATTACTATCATGGCACTTTGAGGTAGTCCTTAAAAAACCACACCCACCAATGAATAATTCAAATTAAGATCATTGTTTACAAAATAAACCATTTAAAGGAAAGATACTTGGTCACTGTCTGTAACTGTTTTTTTTTTAATATGTAACGATTCGCCACAATAACGATTTGCCACTAACGATTCGCCACAGGTTCATATAACGATTCACCACAGAGTGATAATGATTCGCCACACATTAATAACGATTTGCCACAGATTATAAATATTGCATTGTAGTACATATTGTTGATTTCAATAAACAATCATTATTCAAATTGGAAATCTTTATTTTATTGTCATTCCATGTTTATATAAATAACAAACATTATTTGTATATACCGGTAGTCCATAGAAAAGTTGTCCCGTCATAGATGTGAAAAAGATCACAATTATCGATGGATTCGGTGTGGCTTTAATCATTGTACATTAAAGATTAGATAATACGACAGTGTTAATCATGTTCCTTAATTGATAGATAAGTGGATATTGATTGAATGTTTAAAGACTTTCATTTTACCAAGTTTGTTAACTCAAATGTTATCTACAGAATCATTTACACTCAGCATGGCATAGTTATATACACAGCTATGCATACTGAGGGTAATTGTTCAATACGTCATACTTTCCTGAAAATGTATAATAGCATCATATTCAAACTGCGTATTAACTAACTAGAGTTCAAACGCAAGCACCCTATTAATGTAATGCATACAGAGCTTCATATAAAGGATTTGTTCATTATTATCTAAGCCAAATACAGCAGGCAAATCAATATCTAATAAATTTCGTACAAACACTTCATTTTGAACATAAAACCTGGTTAAAAAAGATGACACGTTTTCTGATATTTTCGTTTGAAAATTTTTCATCAAAAGATTGCGTTATGGAGAATAGAATTTGCACTCAGATTTCAAATGTACTTTTATATCAGTGAAGTTAGCTTGGCAGTGTATGCACGGGCTTGATTTCCTCAAATGTATTTTGGACTGGTTAAAATGTTTACAAAAATGATCGCATTGGCTATTTCTTGCTTTGTTGTGGCGTTCTTCCACAGCACTGACGGTCTCAATGTTCTGTGTGTATTTCTAAAGCGGTCAAAATCACTGTCACTTAGAATTGTTTTTTCCCGTGATAGAGCAAACGTATGTGCTACGGATCTTGAAACGATTTTCTTCGAAGATTTCGGGGAGAAATCCGTATTGGTCTTTGTACTGTTTTGAAATGAATAGATGAAGTCTGAAAGTAAATAAATCCTTGGAAAGATTCTCCGATGGCATGGAACACAGAGTTTGTAGGAAAGACAGTTTCCGCTTGTCGATATCAGCTTCCAATGGAAGCCAACCTAATAATCCCAATGCCATTTCGGTCCTAGTTCCTGTTGGCAAACATTGACATCTTTTCGCACAGAGCCGCCACAGCTTTTCAATTCCAAGCAGGTCTAAGGCGGAAATCCTGAACCATAACTCACAACCATAGAGTGCGGACAAAATCGTGATTGATTTGCATAGGGAGTTTTTCACTATTGGGTTGATGCTTTCTTGTTCACTTATATAGGTGCTTTTAAAAAGTAACTCCATTGCATAGATATTTAAGTTTCATGTTTCGTGAGTGATTGTATGTTTGATAAAGTAAAATAAATACATTGTTCGTTTCCTTGTAGTTAAATATTATCTTATAATAGACTGTTTTACCTTAATCCGTACCTGTTATTATAAAACACAACAGTTAAATTCGGTTGAGCTATTATCATTAAATAGTGTTGCACAATCATCGCCGTTTTCAAGTTCAACACATTTTAGTTTTATAACTGTTTTATAATTAAATCATAACTAAAGGACGATCCGTTAATTGACCGTTAATTAGAACATTTCAAAACTGTGGCGAATCGTTATTGGTTTGTGGCGAACTGTTAATTGGCTTCTGGCGAATCGATATCATTTGTGGCGAGTCATATTGTGGTGATTCTTTATTGTGGCGAATCGTTACATTACCTTTTTTTTTTGTGGTGAGTGATTCAAAGCATTCGGAACACCTCGGCCATTTCTTAAAATAACCTCGGAGGTAATGGGGAGCCATTTTTGAAAGTAGTCAGCAACGAAGGGCATGTCCGTTTGCAATCGTATTTACTCAGAAATCCCCTGCACAAGCCGGGGATTGTCGAATAGAGCCGATTGACAAAATATGAAACAAAGATGTGTTGACATGATCATCTTTAATGAAAAGGGTAAAAAAAACATTCAATTGTGATATATTTATAACCAATTCGTGTGTATTTAAATACATATTCAGTGCCTGTCTGCATTTTGCGTTATCCGCCAGAAATAAGGCGAATTACCCTAGGATTTCTGGTGTATTCATGTACTGCCTATGAGGTATATCTACCGACTTGTTACGAGGATTGCCGAGTAGATAGGATTGTGATTCAATGGTCACTTCCCTTTGAGTAAGAGCTATACAGGTACTCATTACAAATGCTATGACAATATCATAGTGTTCATATAGTTTTTTGAGCCGGATGTGAACATTGTGTACATCTAATCCTTAGGATTCTATAGGCCCCTGGTTTTGGTTGTGTTTGTTTGTTTGTTTTTCCATTAATGTACAGGACTCAGTCTTGAGTGTTATATTTGATTTATGTTTGCAGCAATGAGTACATTGAGTACTTTATCGTAGACTCATTACTTATTACAAGAATGCATTATGTTTACAAGCAGAATAAGATTAGTGAAAGAGGGGACCCAGTGAAAGATATTCTTACTTATTGAAATGACTAAGATTATCCTCTTAATATTCAATGGCTGTTTTCTAAAAGAAATCGTTAGACCTAAACGAAATTATTCAAGACAAACATTTAGTACAAGCTACATACCTTCTCACCGGAGTGACACAATGAATTACGGTATGCTTTATTGTATCGAAGACTGAATTCATTTCAAGTATCTTGTCTTGAATGCCGAAGCCTAGATTAATTTGCAAACGTGTATGAGGTAAACAAAGATAGCAGCAAACATTGATGATTGACAGGTTATCGACAACTTCCGGTCATTTTCGTAACGCATTTAAACAGAAAGTTAACAATGATTTCGATGATGAAAACCAAAGTATCCATGCAAATCAATGAAATATCATTTTACTTACCGTTTATATGGAACAATGCTCCTTCCAAGACAATGCGATGAAAACACGATCGGGCGTCCAACACGATTTACACTGAGAGAAATATGTAGGTCAATATCGCTCCCCATATTTTCGAACAGGAAACCTGGATAACTCGGGGGTAATTCTTTCAAAACTGATAGAAGGGCCGATGTCAATTGCACCTCACTTCAGTTAGATAGTGATTAAAACTTTGGGGACCGAGATGGAAAATTTCAATCAAAATGATACATGATTTATCATGTTTTTTCACGAAATTAAGTAGCCGACTGATTGCAAGTCACGTTTTCGTTTCTAGATCCCCTAGATAGTAACGTCATAGGGTTTTCCCCACTTGTCTAGCGGTAAGATGGAAATGAGGCGGGGCTTTCTTCCATGTGATCGGACGACTCATGTCACATGACATCCTTATTTGGCTTGTTCATGGGCCTAAAAATAGCAATATTCGGTCAAGGGAAAAAATGAAAAAAATAGTGCATACCATTTCCTATTAAATACGATTATGGTGTCTCTAAAACTTTATTATTGACCACCCATCATCTTTCAATTATAAAGTTTGAATAAAAAATACATAGCATACAGTATATTATGATCAGCTTTTTTAAAATATTGACGAGTATAGGACAAGTTCAGATGTCGGGTCATCCCACGGCGGTTCATTTTGTAATAAGGTCACGAAACGATTTCGGAATTATAGCCTTGTTAGATGACTGACGTCATCCAACAAAAAAAATCATAAGATGAAGCAATTGGTAACATATCATCTGAAATAACTAGATTTTCAGACTAAAAGCTCTATCTTTTATTTAGAGCTTTTAAAGGTTTTTTCAAAAGTAATTTGGTAATAAACAATAACTTTCACTTGATTCAGTAAAAACTGAAACATTTCTCTTTTTTAAAAAGTTCAATTCAATTGTTGATTGAAGTATGAAGCAGTATTATGTATGGGAGAGTTCAACACCTGTCCTCTCCATAGTGAAAAGAACATTTACACACTGGCAGGAAACCAGGTTTTAACCCTTTTACCAAACGCCAATTTTTCAACTGTCCCAAATTGAAAAAGTTGGCAGACAACATTTCAACATGTGATAATATTGAAAAATAATCTTCTGATAGGGCAGAAAACATTGTGCGAAAAGGAGCAACAGACTGGTCAAATGTCGTTATAGATTGGTAATTGGTTAACCCTTATAGCGCTGGAACCAAACTCATGCTTATGCAAACAGGCAAGATTAAATCAAGTGAATTTGCGGCTGGCCTTTGATATAACCCGATTGCTACTCAGAGTATCTTTCCTCCACAAAATTAAGTGAATATTTTAAGGATTTGGAAAGTAGACAACCCAAAAATCTGTTTTTAGAATATTACCCAACATTCTAAGGGATAAGTCAATAACTCTTTCCTTGCACCTAAATGGGCTTAAAGCTCATTTTTAAGCTTGTCTGTGATGTTCAAAACACCAGTAGAGCAATTTATCCTTTTGTGACATGGCTTTTACCAGTACCATAAAAAACATTAACATGCTGTTTTTCTTGGTTTCTACTGTTACTAGAACTAATTTCAACAAGTCAGAAAAAAAAACCTGCATGGTGCTTAACACCTTATCAACAATTTTTCAGTTATGAAATGGACTTCCTGGATCCACCAGTACTATGAGTAGGCTAGGTCTCTGAAGTGACTTTCCAAAGGCCACTCCCATGTAACCAGAAGTGTCGGTGGGGCTCGAACACAGTGAGTGCCCCGAGTTCTAATGCTGCCAACTTAACCAATGGGCCACATCGAACCCTAAGTCAGAAATAGCATTAATTCCTCTACGCTATGGCTGAGAATGGCAAAACTAGCATTAGGGAAAAGAAAAATGTTGTTAAGCCCTTTAAATTCCATATCACACCTTGACAAAGCAATAAAACAATAAAATCAATTTTGGATGCTATAAATCTCGATGATAAGGGAGAAAGAAACACTTCAGTCATGTTGTATAGTGGTAATTCCACACTTTGAATGAATGAATGAATGAATGAATGAATGAAAAAATGAGACAGCAGAGTTTTTAGGCACATCATGCACACTTTGCAAAGATTCTAGGAATAAACAGAATCAATACAGCTGGTATGCACTTAGTAAATATATACATGAACAACTGAAAAATTAATTGAAATATTTGTGCCATGATGTGCAGATAATGAGCAATTTATCTTTTTTATTGTATAGAGTTTAATGACGATCAACAATTTTTCAGTTATGTAACAGCTTTTCCTGGATCCACCAGGACTAGGCTAGGGCTCTGAAGTGACTTGACAAAGGTGTCAGCGGGGCTCGAATCCACAACCCAAAAATTCTAAGTCTGCCACCTTAACCGCACTATGCCATACAGGACAATTTATCTTTTAGTCACAAAAATTCACCAAAAACCGTGGAAAAGGCTGATAAGTGTCATGCTATTTCTGACATTTGCAATTGCTTTCAATTTGGGGTCGCAAAAACCATGTGAGGAAATGGACTAGCTATGTCCTACCTTCCCAAACCAAGGTTTTGACCCCCTAGATAAATAAGGAGTGAACAATCAGTAATGTTGTACTGTTTTAGGGCCATAAATATTCATTTTCATGTACCTTTAAGTGGGCAGGGAAGGATAGGTAACCGGAAATATGTATGCTTAACCAATTCCCCCATTTAGGACTTTGACACCCATCCACATTGACAGTACAAGTAAAGGCAGGTGGTAATTACAAGTTTGGTTGCTTATATGGGGTTCAACCCTTAGAATGCTAGGTAATTTTCTTAAAACAGGTTTTTGTATCATCTGCTTCCTAAACCCATAATTATCTTCTTTATTTTCTTGAGGAAAGATACCCTGAGTAGCAAACATGTTAGATCACAGGCCAGCCGCAATTTACATGGCGGCCTGGATCTTACCCGTTTGCATAAGCATGAAGTTTATTCAAGCACTATAAGGGTTAATGTTGTGTCAATAGTGTTCCAGTAATTTTAAGGCTTTCCTGGATTGCACCAGTACTAGGCAAGTCTTTGCAGTGTCTTAATTACCCCTGTAAAAGATTCAAGAACTTATTCATGAACATCATGAACATGTTCATGAATTTCAAGAACATGCTCATGACAATCAAGAACAGGGTATTATCTTAACATTATAAAGTCAGAACCTCATTATTTCACAAATACATCTAAATAAATTAACATTTGTCAGCACTTTGATTTCACTGGATAAAAACGTCAAAACATCCAGCAGAAATCATACATGTAATGGGTAGTGCATGCATTTTACAGAATCGCGTGTCAACAACTCGTCTGTTGTTCAATACAGCATATCGTCAGAACACTTTCAATATTGATCATAATGATATATGATAGGGGGGTTCTCTTAGAAATTCTTTTTCTCCCATATTTTTCAGAACTGCATTAACCCTTTGGCTTATATATAATGCTGGAACGGACTTCATGCTTATGCAAACCGGTTAGATCCAGACCAATCGCCAAGTGAATTGGCAGCTGGCCTGTAAAAATAAAATAACATAAACAGAATTCATTATCTCTTAAAAGAATTCTTATAAACCATTGTGACAAAATGATAAATTGCAAATTAAGAGCAGTTTATGTTATGGCACAGTAGTTTCCGATTTGTTCTAAAGCATATGTGAAAAAGTGAGGTCACTGTGCCCCAGATTTAGAAAAAAAAGAACATTTAATGTTTAAAAAGAATCAAAGTTTAAAGCATAATGTCAAAAAAAAAAATCCATCAAATCTACAATTTTCCAATATGTCACGTTATGTCATGTTTTTCTAATCAAACTAAAACATAACAAAAACAATCTCGCTTGCCTAAAATCAGATGACATTAATATTAACGGAGTTAGATTGTTTAAAATCAAGAACCGAAGTGAACGCAGGAAACAATCATGCTGGGATATTTTTTCATTAGCCACCGGATTTTCGAATCAATAAATCTAATAGACAGCAACTCAAGCCACAAGTTACAACTCTCACCAGTTAACCCACTACAAAACATTAACAACATTTGACCCGTTTGTTCCAGACGACTCTGGAAAATATAGTGGGAAAAGGAGAAACTGCTCTTGGAGAGCAATTTCTCCTTTTCCCACCATGTTTTCTGCCCTTTCAGTATATTTTTTTTCCCAATTTCATCACATTTTGAAATATTGACTGCAAACTCTTTCAATTTGGGACACGTGAAAATTTGGCATTGGTTAGCCAGAGGAAGTCTTTTATGACTGTGTTCACTTTACTGCTTGTGACCATTCATTTTTCATTGCCATTGGGCAAGACACTTATTCCTCGCCTACAGCTTACAATACTGGCAAGTTACCAAGGGAGCATGAGACTTAGACCTAAAATTGTTGAAATGGTGTAAAACTTAAACCAAGTAAATCCTCAACAGTCAGGAAACATAATTACATATTAATTAGCAAGATTTTTCATCTTCACCACTGTCTTATATTAATCATGGAAAAAGTAGTGAAATTGCTCACTAAAAGTCAATGACTGTGTCATGTGTCTAGAAAACAATGATGTTTGTGATGATGATGATGATGATGATGATGATGATGATGATGATGATGATGATGATTTTGATGGTGATGATGATGATGATGATGATGATGATGATGATGATGATGACGATAATGGTGATGATGATGATGATGATGATGATTACAATAAATGATGATGATAATGATGATGATGAAGATGCTGCTGCTGTTGCTGCTGATGATGACGATAATGGTGATGATGATGATGATGATGATGATTACAATAAATGATGATGATAATGATGAAGATGCTGCTGTTGCTGCTGCTGCTGCTGATGATGATGATAATGATTTTGATGATGATGATGATGATGATGATAATGATGTTGACGACGATGATGATGATGCTGAAACTTACTAATAATCTCTTTAATTGTCCTCAAGCATGTGATCTTAGTCATTAACCTGACCAGCTTAGGTTTCATCTCTTTCATGGGAAATGCCATGTTTTCTTCCTGTCGTATTGACTGATCACATATCTCCAATTTTGATAAACACACTTCACTTTGGATCATGTCACAGCAACAACTATCATTTCTTTAGAAACATAGTAAGTTTGGAGTCTTAATGTCTCATCAACAATTTTTCGATTATATCACAACATTCCATGGATCCTCAAAATAATTACCCTTTCCAAACACAAGCTTACTTTTCACTCAAAGTGCTAAACTCAAAGTGCTTCATCTATCACTCACAGTAAAATGGCGAAAACTCTTTTGTAACAATGTTTCCAGCTTTCAAAAAAGAATAACACCACACATAAAGGACATTGAGTTACGTCTCTTTTGGGTTTTAAAACATAATTATGTACACAGAGTAGTCATTAAGGCAGTCGCCTACACCTAATTTCTCACGACAGGTAATTCATTTACCGCAGCTGAAAAATCAAATTCTAACCATTAACTGATATATCATATATCCCTTTATTCTGAAATCAGTCTTATTGGAGACCTGTAATAAAACTGAATAATTACTCTCAATTTATCTATTCATTTATTCTTTATTTATATGGGTTTTACATCACATCAACATTATTTCAGTTATGTAGCAATGCCCGACTCTTAATGATGGAGGAAGACCCCATACTCAACTGCCAACTGAATACTAAACCAGTTTTCGCTCCTGTTTTAACGCTAGTCCCGGCAATTTTCGCTTTGCTTAACGGGGATCAAACCCAGGACCATCGGTACTAGAGGCTTATAAACATCCTTTCTGGTCTCATTTATAGATTGGCAATGAAGCTGTTTGCTGCAAGTTACTCTGTATATGGTAAATGTTTTAACATTGAAATCTAGGAAAGGGTCACTTGAATGACACATCTAATTAAAATCAGTTCAATAAAATTGACAGATATTTGACCTTCCCAAGTCCATTCTCCCTCAGGACCCATAAACTTTAACCTATTCCAGCATATAAAGTACCCATCATTTAACCCATTACCAAACAATAATGACATTTAACCACTTTGTTGCATTTAACTCTGGAAAACATTGTGTGAAAAGGAGAAATTGCTCTTAAAAGTGCAATTTCTTCTTTGCCCACAATGTTTCTGCCTTATCAACAGATTATTTTCAATTTTTCATCTCATTTTAAAATGTCATCTGAAAACTCTTTCAACTCTCAGACAGTCAAGAATTTTGTGTTTGGTAAATTAGGGCTTCCATATCTGTGATAGAAGATTTGGCAAACCACTGTAATACGAGAGAACAAATTGCTCTTAAAGAGAAGTTCCTCCTTATGCCACAATGGTTGATGCCATAGACATTTTTAAAATCAGATTTCTGTTCATTTCTATAATCTATAAGTGTCATCTGCTGTTGCTTTCAATTTGGGCAAGTCGTAAAATCACATTTTGGGGAATCATGGGTAAACAGATTCCATCATATGGGAATTGGTGAGATGCCAAAATTGAAAAGCATTAGCAGACAACAATCATTAAGTACTTTGTGAAAAATAACTGAGTCATTCTGTTATAGGTAAGAGACCAATATGCCAAAAAGGAACAAAACAAATTGATGGTTCAGCGTAATACTATAGTAAGTGCTTCACGTTTGTGAAGCATTTGCTATAGTCTTGCGTTGAACCCTCTAAATGCAAAAGTATATAAATTTGTTCATAAGGAATTTAACATGATGTCAAAAACTTTTCAAACGCATTAATTACGATTTTCCTGGATGCACCATTACTACGCTAGGGCTCTGAAGTGTCTTGCCAAGGAAATCAGACATACTTTAAGGGTTCTTCCAGACAACCCTGATATCTAAGACCGCCACATTAACTAACACAATATGCAGGACTCTTGCAAAAACAAGCGCTTGCTTCTTATGTCAAAATGATGTCTTTTATCTTCTCCTATGGTTTGTTAGAAAGGTTGCACAAAGAGCAAGGGTTTAAAGTTGTCTGCTTTAACCCTTTAAGAAACGCCAAATTATCAACTGTTCCAAAATGAAAGAGGAGTTTGCAGATGACATTTCAAAATCAGATGAAATTTTGAAAGTTATCTTCTGATAGAGTAAAAAACATTGTGGGTAAAGGAGAAATTGCTCATCACAAGCAATTTCTCCTTTTCCCACAGTGTTTTCCAGAGTTATTTGCAACAAAGTGGTAAATTGTTGTTATTGTTTGATAATGGTTTAATTATTGTGGGAAATTGAGCGTAAAGCAACCTGCACTGAAAAAAAAACAAAAAAAGATAAGACAAAACGCAAATTATTTTGTTGGAAATCATTTTGGGAATGGCATTTATTTGTGTACATTCACCAATCAGATAAAACAAACTTCATTGATATTGATCAAGTGAAAATAAATAATACCTAAGCCACTTTTTACGAGTAAATTTCCCATATCAATTCTTTTCTTTCTCTCAAATCAAAGAAAAAATTGCACATTGTTACAATATATCCAAAGAAACCAACGATTCAAAAATTAATCACAGAAATTGATTTTTCCATAAATGACACAATCAAGCTACCTTTCTCATAATACTCTCACAGTCTATATGCTAATATATCAATCCGTCCATGCATTTAACCATCATAAATAAAAATAGACAAATATTATTTTCCCAAGCTCAGATCATATGCATAGAACATGACATCATTAAGCTACTTATAAGCAGTGACATAATCTTTTACAAATAACAAAAAGCCAAATAATGTTTTTGCGTTATATAACAAGGGCCTATAAAAGGCAACTTCCCAATTGGACATAAATTTAAAATCATGCAGGTTTACCAAAAAATCAAAGTCACATCAGCTTTTTGGTTTCCCAATTCAGCAATTGATACAATTTCCCAAAATAAAAGGCCTATGCCTCTTCCAAATTTAATGAAAAAGTCATGATGCTTAATTAAGCCACTTTTAGTTATCTGATGTTGCTATAAAACATGGACCAATCATGAATCTAATATGCGGAAATGGGTTAAACCGGGATACTCTGTACCATTCATACAACACAAACCAAGTCCGCATAGTAAAAAACTTCTGAAGAGAGGCAATTAAAAACACACATCATGCAAAAACATTTGAAATTACCAGTGCAAAAAAATGAAAATAATCTAAAAACATAGTCTTATTTGCTTTGATATTGATAATGAATATTCTACTGAAAACAATACCTTATGTTCAATTCAATCTTTATTTATGAACACAAAACAGAAAAAAGTATTTATGTAGCCTTTAATTGAGGCCAATATCAAGAGAAAGGTTTGTCCTTTATTCTATGTTAACTCAGAGTTTGTTACAGAATGAATGAATGGCACTTTATAACGCGCATCGACAGCTAAGGTCATTTAGCGCGCATTATGATGATGTGGATAAATATATCTTAAATTATTTACAGGTTAAAATGTATTGAGTAAAAGAAAACATAAATAAGAATTGGTTACAGATTTCTAAGACAACATATAGGAAACAAATCTTACACTGTTACAAGGGATTCGTTCCTTCATCACAATACTTTCAACCATATCATTCCATGTTTATTTTGAGGAATCAACTTCAGACTTCTTTAAGTGATTCATGTATTTGTCTTGCATTCAACCCTCATTGTATTAATCTTTAGTAATCATTCACGTTCACCTAGTGGACAAGTCACAAGATGGGTAAATCTTATGAAGGAACTGATAGATCAAGAGCATAGCATTATTACCAGCATGCTATTAATAGCAGCTGTCAAATATCATATCCACGCCAAATTTTGTATGAGGACAATCATTTATACTGACTAATTGCAGATCGTTGAATTGGATTGTCAATCAATTCTTTGGGAATCTTTCAACAAATAATCACTCTTTTTATTTCTTTTAGTTTTGCATTCCTTCTTAGACATTATGTGACTGGTACATAATATGAAAGCAACAGTTAGTTAGCAGTTGGAGGGATTCGATAACCTGGCAAACTTACGACTTCAGCGCTCGTTGAGACCATAACGGAAAAAAATTGCATACAATTACTGAATGGTCTAGCTATGCCCCTGAAAGAGAACTTAAAAATTCATTGTGACCAAAGGATAGACTGCTCATAAATTGAGTCCTAAAATCAGGGGGGAAAAATAGTTTTATTTCTTTATTTCTTGCAATACTTTGTAGCCTAAAATTTTGACAATTCAGAACTCCCTATGTGGGTGAATGGATTATACTAATTCCTTAACAAGCAATCTTCCCAAATGAGAATTATCATGTTTACGTTTTATTCAATCTCGGTCAAAACATTACAGCTCCCATGGTTGTTGATATCTTCATCCGGGGTCAAGATTCGGGTTAAGGGGCCCATTCAAACCATTCAGACAGCCTAGTCGATGTAAAACAAAAGAAATGTCCCATTTAAAAAGAACGCAAGACTATCTCTGAAAACCATCTTGAACAGGTATCATGTCTTTTTCAACACTGAGCAGTATCATAAGTCACTTTATCCATTCCCCCACATGTTTTTCTTCCTTTTATAGGGTTTAACCTAAAAACGAGGGCAGAACTGATGAAAACCACTAAGTTTGAAAAAGATATTTTCTTTGATATTCATATAATGAGCAGAAACAATTGTGATGATTGCTTGCCTTGTTTTTTCTCCTAGAATTGAAATTTTCATGAAATTTCCCCAAATCAAATATCTAAATGTAAGGTTTATTTTCGTCTTTTAAGTCATTTTCTATGAATTTCATTAGTTTAAAGGCTGATACTTCTTCATAAATACTTCTTAGAACACAGCACAAAGGATGGAAGTTTTTCCAAGCATGTAATCTCTCAATTTGCTATATAGAAAAAGTTTTATACCGCAAACCTCTGACAGTCAAACTCTTCTATTATGTGGAGGTAAATATGGGGTTCCGGAAATATTTACTCTTTATCTTAATATTCTATACATCTATAAGTCAACCTCCCTGTATGTGGAGCATTTTCATGAGGTCCCTTTGACTTTGAGATATAGAGGTATTTTCCTTAAGCTTTGGAATCTATGAAGTGTATTATTTGTAGAAAAAAAACTACTAAAGTACAAACAGGTAAATCAAGTGCTGCTGCATTTAGCAGAATTTGGCCAGGATTAAGTGTATTGACAGTGTGCCTATCTATTAATCCTTTAGCACATTACCATACAATAATGACTTTTGACCAATTTGTTGCAGACAAAATTGGAAAACATTGTGGGAACAGGAGAAATTGCTCTTACCAAACAATTCCTCCTTTTCCCACAATGTTTTCTGGCCTATCAGAAGATTATTTTTCAATTCCATTACATTTTGAGATGTCGTCTGCAGGGACATTTGAAAATTTGCCGTTTGGTATTGAGTTAATCTGATGAATAAATCTATTTCAAGGGATAGGCACATTGCTACAGCATATCCAACATACTTGTAAAGGCGTTACTACAGTCTTGCATGATGTCCTCTTCTTGTTTTTTTTCCATTCAACACTTGTGCCAAATCTTACTAAATAATCTGTTGTTGGTATCAATAGAACAATAAATAGCAGTGTACGTGTACCTTGTTTCTCTAACTGATTGCCAAGTATTGCATGCATGATGCAGTTATCAAGCTTTTTCTACTTCCTTTTTGGTAAACAAGGAATAATATTGTAAAACTGGCCTTATGAGTAGCATAATATAATCGAGAACTTGATCAAAACATATTGGTTGGTTGAAAAGGGTTTTAATATTTTACTTTAATGTTATATCAGTAATACCACCATGCCCTGTCATTTCCTCAATATTCTTTACAAGCTGCTGACTGCTTTCCTATGTCAACATGATTGATCAGTGGTGAAAGAAGAAAAAAACATATCACAGAGACTTCATTATATAAAGCCAGGAAGAAATGTTAGACAACAGGAGCTCAAACCCTGCACCCCTACATTCTAAGGCAGACCAGACCAACTAGATGTCCAGCTAAGATCCTTATTCCTTCAACTCACTCTATCATTTCTTCAATAAACTCTAAATAGTGGGTAATCTTCAGAATGAATGAATAAATGAATGAATGAATGAATGAATGAATAAATGAATGAATGAATGAATGAATGAATGAATGAATGAATGAATGAATGGGGTAACTCATCAGAAGCATTTTGCACCATCTATCATATACAATATAAATTTTCCAGTTTATAAGCTTACAAATGTTTGTCTTTTTATATGGCATTCAACCCCTTGTCTTGCAACAATTTTTCAGTTATCTTAAGGCTTTTCTGGATTCACCAATACTAGGCAAGGGATCTGAAGGGTCTTGCCAAAGAGCATACCCACGAAAACAGTATCAGGTACCCGTGACGCACGAACCTGGAACCCCTGAATTCTAAAAATTCCAACTTAACCACTTTGCCATCCAAAACCCCTTAATCAGATAACAATGAAAAATAGAAATAATATTTAGAACCATTGTGACAAAAAAAAAAGAAAAACTGCTCCTCTTGTGAAAGATTAATGTCTTAAAAACAATGTGCCACAGGTAAATAAGAAGCAAAAATGATCATTTTCAATATGGAAAGGGTACACAATTACTTACGAGGCATTGGGTTAGAGAATCAGGTTTTCACAAGGAGAGGTGCTTTGGAATGAAAGTGTTGAGATACAAACTGTAAACCGCATCTAGCTGCAGAATGTTTGATGGCTTTTCCAGATGCATTCCCTGTGAACCCTTTATGTAACACTCTCGGGAGAATTAACCCCTCCCTGCATAAATGTGTTTTAAAACAAACAAAGGAGATGACCCAAGTAATAACTATAGTAATAATGTCCATAAGGTAATTTGGCCACCGACTCATAATACACTCAGCATGAGAAGTTGAAACATTGCATATTAATTTGAGTGATATATACATACAGAGTGATACTTAAGTGCTCACAATGCATTCAACTAGATTTTTCTCAAAGACACACATGTCAAATTACGCAACTTTGTACCGACGAAACAAATGTGACAAAAGAAGAAATTGCTCAGCTTGAGCAATTCCTTCTTTTGTAACATTTGTTTCGTCTTAATGTCAATTCATTGTGACAAAGAAAATGATATTTTTGAGTACATTATGATTTTCATCTGATATAATTGCTTTCAATTCCAATGTGATTTTATATCATTTCAGGCTTAAAGCATTATAATATAGCTGTAGATTATCTTATTACCATTGCGGAAAAAGGAGGAATTCAAGCGAATTTCTCCTAATCCCACATTCTTACATTAAACTTAAATTACCTTTCAGAATAAAATGACTTTTAACTTTCGATTCCATTTTAGACTTCAATTGATGTCTGCAAACACTTTCTACTAGAGACAACAAACAAAAATACATGCTTCATGAAGAATTATCTCCTTCACTCGATATCAGTTTCTCACAGTTGCAGATAATAGAGGTGCTACACTGATATCATTCTTTGTACTCTCTACCAAGATTTCTTGCATGCACTTATCGAGGGTTCAAAGCAAGACTGGCAAGTCATATAAGGGGCCACCATGGCCTAGTGGATTGACTAGAGTACAGGATTTTAAATCAAATTGCCCCTCTCAGCCATGGGTTCAAATCCCATGTGACAGCATTTCCATTGTCATGAGAGGTAGTTTCTCAGTTAACTTACTGAATGCCAACAGCGCTATCAGGCTTGATCAGCGCTTATGGGTAGTCAAGTTTGGGGTATTCCCTGATCAATATGAACTGGACATTGAAAATTGTTGATGTGATGTTAAACCCATAAAAAAAAAAGTCCATCACAAAGATGAAGAACTGAATATTAAATCTTGCATTGAACTCTTGATAAACAAAATATTCCCACCAAACTCTCCTTTTCCTCACATCACCTCAGTTTCCCCTCATACTTACGTGGAACTTTCTTCCTGTGCTACTTTAATCAAACATAATCATCTTAAGCTCACTTAAAAGAAGCTGCTTTGCCAAGTTTTTCCCTGACTTTCGAATAAAATAATGTATTGGAAAACAATGCAAAAAGACGAAACAGTGTATTATATGAAACCACTCCTTCAATCACAGGTCTTTTTATTCCCTTCATTGTGTAATTTGAAACAGAATGGTTATATATGCAGTAATGGTTTACCCCTTTTCTTCATAAAAACACGCCTACAGCATAAAGCATAATCAAACAACTGTGATAAAAGGAGAAAATATCTCAGAAGAAGCTTTTTAATTTCCTTCCACATTTTCCACAAAATCCCATATGGGGGAATGGGTAAGTGTGGGGATCTGGGTGTTGCCCAGTATTAGAGTGTTTGCACCTTACTTGGCATGCTTAATTAACATGCTTAATTGACATGGTCATTCTCATAATTACAGCATTCAACACCCTATGTAATGTACATGTCGTTGTTAATCATTCTACATGACCAATTAGGGTAACTCCCAGTATGTTGCTCTAGAAAGCTGCAAAGGATTGACACTAACCCTTTGAATGCTGGGTCATTTTTCTTAAAAAATAAGATTTTTGCGCCGTCTGCTTTCAAAACCATATAGTATCTGCTATATTTTGTTGAGGAAAGATACCCAGAATAGAAAACAGGTTAGATCACAGGCCAGCCACCAATTTACTTTGCGGCTGGCCTGTGATCTAAACTGTTTGCATAAGAATGAAGTCAGTTACAACACTCATAATAAGGGGTTAATACCATTGCCAAAAGCAAAAGAGAAATTGATCAGTCTAGACATGGTACACAAATTTGATTTGGTAAAATGGAAACTTATATCTAAAATTACTTCTGATGTAACCACGGTACATGTTTGATTTCAAGATATTTAGAATTATATATAATTCATTTCTTGTTTATCTTGCTTAATTTCAACATTATTTCAAAATGTTACAAACTGCATAAACAAAAAGGTATCAAAGAGAAAATGAAAGCTGATGAAGTGATAACAAGTTTTGTGTGCAAATAGAAACCGCAGAATCTGTCTAAGCTACAATTTACATGTTTTTGGATACATACATTAAGTCTACATCAACACTTTATTCAATTCCATCATATGTGATTTTCCCATATCATCATATTTTATTTTGTGACTGTTCTCAATCATTCATACCTGATCTAACTCAATCACACCAATAGCGGCTATTTACAAAGAACCATAAACATTAAATGCCTCTTTAATTTTCAAATTGGATAAAAAGTTTAGCAGATAAAAGAGGAAATTTCTGATTTCTATCTTCAAATTTCTATTGCGATCTAAAAAAATTTGAACCCTGAATAAATATCTCAAACAAGGCAAAATGAGTCAAAGGTATCGGCTGCAATATCAATTTTGATCATTGCACCTGTCAATTCACTCTGGAATTTAATCAGTTACATACAAACCTATCAAAGCCACAAGATGCTTTAATTCTCCCAATTTAATTACCACTTACTTTTCCATTTAGATTGAACCCATAACATCATATATGTATCAGGTTTTGTATGACCATTCCAAAGAGGTTCATGGAGGAGGCGTAATCACTCTAGCCAACTCCATCATTATTTCTCCAAACTCTATGCTGTGGGTACTCATTAGAATGGTCTTGACAATAGGTTTTACATGAGAAGTTTTTTAAAAGAAACCATTCTTACAAGTGAAAAACCATCATATACCCCCAAATCCTGACCCCCATCCCCCAAGTCTGAAAGGAAGACCTTAAAGGGTCTTACTCAGAGAGTATTAAAACATTAACAATCTCATATTAATAATCATTGTCACTTAACCAAAGGTCCTTTTCAATTCTTTACTTCTAAGTTGCTTAAAATATTGTGTTTTGTTAACTAATGTGAAATGAGCCTTTATGCTCATCAGCATTTCTATGGGATAGCCAATCTATAAATAATCCAGGAATTCTTTCTGAAATAGTCCTTACGTCAGTGTTCAAGCGGTTCAACTTCCTAAAATCCCACATGAACATGGTATCTAAAAATACAATCTCTTATTTTAAACAGTTTACAATATCTGCATTATAAGTGTTCTTTATCTTTTCTGTAAATTATGAACAGGGCTTGAAAGCTGTCAATAATCAAGTCTCATGTTATTTATTAATCTATGTTGTAAATTCATTGGTAGAAGACAATCTATTTCAAAAAGTTGAAATCCCAATATGTGAGATAGTCCTTTTAAACTCTTTGCTGGTGGGACTTTCTTCAAGACAGGTTTACTTCTGTACACCTGAGTCCATCTTAAAGGCAACAGCAGTCTAGAGTATCACCATTAATCAAGCTAATAACACTTGGCCCTTAACCCTTTACCAAACACCAAATTTCTGACTGTCCCAAATTGAAAAAGATTGCAGACAACATTTCAAAATGTGATGAAATTGAAAAATAATCTCCTGATAGAGCAGAAAACATTGTGCGAAAAGGAGATATTGCGCGTTAAAAGCAATTTCTCCTTATCCTACAATGTTTTCTAGAGTCGTCTGTAACAAACTGGTCAAATGTCCTTATTGTTTGGTAATGGGTTAAGTGATTCAAGTGTGACATATCCTTGTGGTAACAGTTAGAGCATAGGTCAAAACCTTCAAACCATTGATCTTAATGTCGTAATGTCAGACCATAAGGTCGAGCCAATAGCCCTGAGCTAAGTGAACTGTTCACACCCATTTATGCACAATCCACCTTTTTTCCATGATGTAAAGGAAGGTTGAAATTGGCAAAATGGTTGTCTGCTAATAAGCTTGTACAAATTAACAATTAAATAAAAAACAAATTTTATTTTTTTTTTTTATATGGGTTTTACATCACATCAACATTATTTCAGTTATGTAGCGATGCCCGACTCTTAATGATGGAGGAAGACCCAATACTCAACTGCCCACAAGGGCTGGTCAAGGCGGATAGAACCATCGGCATTCCGTAAGTCAGTCGGGAGACTGCCTCTCATGAAAATCCATATCCCTCTCAGGATTTGAACCCAAGCGGAGAGGGGCCATGTGATTTCAAGTTCTGTACTCTAACCACCATCTTTCCATGATGTAAAGGAAGGTTGAAATTTGCAAAATGGCTGCCTGCTAATAAGCTTGTACAAATTAACAATTAACTAAAAAACAAATTTTATGGATTCAGTGGAAGATAGTAGTAGATCCTTCACTTTGCTTTAAAAACTTGATACCCCTCATTTTTTATGGTTTGTAAGTGGATTCTGACCCTTACAGTGATGGAACCAACTTCATGTTTATGCAAACACATTAGATCCAGGCCAGCTGCCAAGTTAATTGGCAGCTGGCCTGTGATCTAACCTGTTTGCTACTCTGAGTATCTTTCCTCTTTAAACAAAGTTAAGCAGATATTTATGGTTTTGGAAAGCAGACATCACAAAAATCTACTTTTAGAAAACTAAAAGCATTACAAGGGTTAACAAAGTGCCAACAAGTTTCCTGTTATATTGCCCTGCCTGGCTCTTCATTGATGAGAAGAGCCATCAGCGCGCTGTATAAGTCAGCCAAGAGACCATGGATCTCTCATAAAAACCCATTCATCATTGCCAGGATTTGAACCCCATCCTAATCTATATTGACCTTTGTCTATAATTCTAAATTCTAATTGGTCAATATAAAAAATAATATCTCACTAAAACCTCATTGTTTTTTGATAAGACAATAATATAGTTTATCTAATATTTTTTTTCATTTTACATCAATTTTGAACCAAGTTCTTACAGCTTAGCCTAATCCCGGTCAATTCTACTTCCTGGATACATACATATCCAGTACTCATATTGAATACAGATAAATGAAGTTACAACATAACCACGCCTTCTTACACCTGGATCACACCCAAGACCCTCATGTCCTGTGGCTGAAAACTCTTCCAAATGACCTCTGCCCTCTACATGAGGATTCTGACAAAAGGAATGAAGTCGGCAGTATTTTTATCTTCTATCTATTTAGTCAGCTATGAAGCATTGTTCAAATACCATGCTTCTTTCACCCACTACCAAACAACAACATTTGACAATTTTGTTGCAGATGAGCAATTACTCCTTTTCCCACAATGTTTTCTGCCCTTTCAGAAGAATCTTCAATTTCATCACATTTTGAAATGTCGTCTGCAACCTCTCTTAAATTGGGACTGTAGAAAATGTGGCGTTTGGAAAAGGGTTATGTCAGCTAAGAACTATTGTTCATATATCATGCTCCTTTCAATCATTCAGTTACAATTGACTTCCTGTAAGTGACACACTTGGTTGTCAGCTGATTACAAATCATCAACTGAATTATATTCACCATTCCAGCTACAAGCATTGTGACTGAAAGGAAAACTTCTCCCTAAGACGGTTTCAGTGTGAGCTTTTTAAAGCCATCCTCATATATTACATGTACAATCAATTTAATTTGGTAGTAACCGAATTGTTTTCATTAAGATCAAAACTGTACATGTACTAGAGAATTGTTTTTCAATATAGATGGTTTTAATACAAAAAACACACTTTTTAAAATAGCAACATTTCCAATTTCTCTGTAAATGCGTATTAAGGGACCATAGGGAATATTTATTATGACCAAAAGAAACTATCGATAGCAAACCTAACTCTCTAAAACATAAAATGAGCATCTGGGGTATGGAAATGGTGATTCACTGTAAATGATGCTTTCCATTTGATAGGTTTCCAGTTTCAAAATCTCTTCAACACCTTTTACGTTACATAATTATATCGCTCTTCACAAATATATATATTTTATTTTCTCAAAAGTACGACATGTTAAATTCAGAGGTGGCGAAATCTGATTTTGATTTATCTGTCCGTAAACCTCAAAAGATTTCCCACACTTGTCTGCATAAGGCTTATTTATAGATTTCAGAAAAACTCACTTGTCTGTATATGGTCTTTGGCTAAGTGAGCCAGTCCTGTCAATTGATTTTGCCACCCAAGAAATTGCTCTTCCAATTATGCATCAGTCGGGGAATTTCTTATGAACAACCTTAATGCATTGTTTTTGCCGGAATAATCAGTATGTATAGGTGTATCACATGGGTATTATCTGGTGGGGGAAAGTTAACAGGAACACTATTGACAATAAATCAGTTAAAGTATTTATAGAATGATGACTCCAACAGCTGTAATAGAGCACAGCCAATAGCTATTAACCTCGAACCAAACGCCAAATTTTCGACAGTCCCAAATTCAAAGAGTTTGCAGACGACATTTCGAAATACAAAGAAATTTGAAAATAATCTTATGATAGGGCAGAAAACATTGAGGGAAAAGGCAAAATCGCTCTTATCAAGCAATTTCTCCTTTTCCCACAATGTTTTCCAGAGTTGTCTGCAACAAAGTGGTTGAATGTTGTAACTGTTTGGTAATGGGTTAAGCTAACATATCAAGGGTTCAGCGCAATACTATAGTAAGTGCTTCACATTTGTGAAGCACTTACCATAGTCTTGCGATGAACCCTCGATATGGTCTTATCAACTTTTTTTTTTATCTTTTTCAAAATTTACCTTTGATTTATACACAGTTCATACACATGATTTGCAGGATAAATTGTGAAAGAGACAATTCAAGAAATGATATTCACAAAAGGAATAATTACTAATGATGAACAATTATTTATTCTGTAAAATAATCGAAAGGGATAACAACATTTCAGTATTTTGGTCATGATGGGTGCTTCGGCACTGTAACATGTAATATTTAACAAACGTTGAACAAATTCTACCATGTTTGAACTCATAGGAATTGTCTCCACGAGACAATTCTTATAAGTACCCACAAGATAAAGTTTAGAAAAAAGTAATGATGTTAGCTAGGAAATTATACTTCTTGTCTTTATCTCTTTCTTAACCCCTTTAGTGCTGGAACCAACATTTTGTTTATGCAAACAGGTCAGATCATAGGCCAGTCGCTAAGTTAATTGACGGCTGGCCTGTGATCTGACCTGTTCGCAATACTGATTATCATTCCTCATCAAAATTAAGCAGATATTAAAGATTTTGGAAAAGAGACAACACAAAAATCTATTTTTAGAAAAATTACCCAGCATTCCGAGAGTTTAATCATTAGGTATTTGAAGTCATGTGGGGATGATTTTTTGAAAAAATGGATAATACCTTACCTTTCTAATGAAAGATTTTTGTGTTGTCTGCCTTCCAAAACCTTAAATATCTGCTTTATTTTTATGAGGAAAGATACTCAAACTAGCAATGATTGCAGGCCAGAGCATAGACCAGCCCCCAATTTACTTAGTGGCTGGCGCAGAGGTTGAAAATTCCACTCGCCCGCTCGCATTTGCGAGTGAACTTCGAGGTCGGACGAGCGGAAATTGGACAACGCAAGCCCTGCAGGGCGAGTGCTTTTATTACAGTTCGGGGATAGAAATCAAGAGCTGATACTGAGAAGTGAACTTATGATACGCAAGCAGAAAGCGCTTAAAATTTGACAGACGATCATAAGAAATCTGTCAATATATAAAACCGCATCGCTAATGTAAACAAATGATGACGTCACGGGCACTGTGTTTACTTGGATGCATTTGATTTGTGTAACACGGAGAATATAATACCCTTCAAAACAGTCGATCAATACCGCATTTTATAGCGAAGTCGGTTGTTTTAAAAGTGAAACCTACGCACACAATTATTTGGAAATTAAACTCTATATATTTCGTGTCTACTCTTAAAAAACACCTCTTTTATTGTTTGCTTGGCGAAATGGTGAAATTTATGATCGCTCTGATTCATGGTAAGTAAACCTTGGTTACCAAACAAGCAGCCCTTATATTTTCGTCTTCAAAAATGGAAGGATCGATACTAAAATTTCTCCAAGGAGGTAGGGACCATGAAAAAAAGGAAGAAGAAAATGGTAGTAAGACAAGTTCATCAAAAGATGTGAAGAAATTTCAATAAATGATAAAGTTGACTAAACAATGTTTTAATTTTATTTCCACAATTTTATTCACATTCAATAAAACAGGCAAGGTCAGCAGAGTCATCCGGTTTTTTTTTCTCCTGAAAATGCAGGGCAAGTGGCTATGGTTGCAGGGCGAGTGAATTCCATGAACCACTTGCCCTGTAAGGCGAGTGGCTCTAAAAATATTTTTCAATACCTGTGGCGTGTGATCTAACCTGTTTGCATAACCATAATGTCGGTTCCAGGGTACTGTTTTAATAAACAATTTACTCTTAAGATTTGCTTAAGTCTAAAACAACAATTCCTCTCATTTCAATATTGGACGAAGCAATATTGCAAAGTGACACATCATTGGAATCGTCTCTCTGAGACGCTTCCAATGAAGTGCCACATTGCAACATTGTACTTTCATTGAAGATACTATCCATGTTTATCAATTATGACTTACGCAAACACTTTCCGTAAGTTGTTTAGTAAAACGGTACCCAGGACTATAAGGGCTGAATCATTACAATTTTAAAGACATGTGGGGATGGTTCTCTGGCCAAAAATAAATAAGAAAAACCTTACCTTTAACAATACTGAGCTGGTTATCCCCTCCTGATTGAAACTCATACAGGGCCACAAACAGGTTTGGGTCATCTTCCCCTTGGTTGGCCAGCAGGTTTTCTTTGGACATCCATTTTGAGGTGATAGGATCAAGCCCACTTGGGGCGTCAGGCAGCGGGCGCTGATTCTGCTGGAAGAGGGCTTCTGAAAAGAGTAAAACAAGATTTTATGAGATTTGGAAGAAACAAATTGTTATTCAAAAATGTCCACATGGGATATTTGTATCTAGGAAGCAGTCATCGAGAATGAATTTAATTCACGCTTCAAGCTTCCGTCACAATTGATGTAAAATGAATAAGTTTAAACTAACTAACTAACTATTAACCTATTCATTAACCCCTCATCTTTATCATACCAAACAATTTTCATACAAACTATGTTCTATCTGTGAGCAATACGATTCGTATTACCAGAAGAATATTTTCCCTTTCTATTTCAATAATTAATTACAACATTGTTAATAGCTTAAAACTAACATCATCAGCCAGTAAAACATCACAGGCTGATTTATTTCATGGCACGCCACCACCTGATATTCCCTTTTAAGTTACTCACAGCTTTTACTTCAGCTTCAAAGTTACACATATGTCACAACAAACTGAATAAACCATGTCTGAACTTTTTGAAATGTTCAATTTTCTGGATGTCCAAAATAAGGAACATAAAATAAATTATTTTGTCAAATAATTAATAGTGTCCGGACATTAAGGGTGACCGAACATATAGGGTAATTACGGTACATGCTAATTAATGCTTCAAATAACAATTAACTAATCAATCTTCTCACAGCATAGATTTTACATACAAATTTACCATTCTATGCATGGCAATGCTTATAGTTATCATGGCAATTAACATACTAGCTGCTCATAGCTAGGTCATACTTCACAACAATTTAGCATTCTAGCCGCTCACAGCTTCCGCTTCACATAACAATTTAGCATTCTAGCCGCTCACAGCTTCCGCTTCACATAACAATTTAGCATTCTAGCCGCTCACAGCTTCCGCTTCACATAACAATTTAGCATTCTAGCCGCTCACAGCTTCCGCTTCACATAACAATTTCACATTTTAGGTTCTCACAGCATATCCTTCACATAAGAATTCCCATTCTCAGCTGCTCCAGCTTAATGTTCACATAACAGTTACCATTTCATGACTCCTACAGCTTTTAATTTACTCAACAGTACCCATTTGTAGTTACTGACAGATTTTACTTCACATAACAATTACCATTTCATGACTCCTACAACTTTTAATTTACTCAACAGTACCCAATTGTAGTTACTGACAGATTTTACTTCACATAGCAATAACCACTTTTTGGCTAGTACAGCAACATGCAATCTTTCCATTCACTCATTTTAAGGTGCCCTAGTGGGGGAAGCAGATACTAACCTATGCCACCAAATCATATTTCAAGAGTTACCCAAATTGAAATCCTCTGCAAATGACAATAAATCCAGTATGGAAGAATGCATTTCCTTTATAATTTTTAGTAGGAACACAGTGGCAAGAGGAGGAACTACTCATGATGTGCAATTAGCCTTTGCCACAGTTGCTTCTTATATAATCAGCAATACATTGTCCATCTTTATCTTTCTTGTCTAAAAGCAACATTGTCCATCTTGTCTTTCTTGTCTAAAAGCCTTAAGAGATAAGTTAGTTTTCACTGAAATTCACTATTTTGCAATTACATGATTGTATGGACAAGTACACAAAAAGATTTGACATTTACGGACAAGTAAATCAAAGCACATTTTGCCAACCCTGGTTTTATAATTTATTACAATGAAAATGTTTTTGTTCATCTGTTTATACTTCCAATTCTGACAGTTCACAAAGTCCATTATAAGCAACTCAGTAAATCATATGGATTATCCAAATCACTTTATATCCTTTATTTCTTTCACTTTGTGATTAAGTTATATAAACAGTTCAATAACCTTTCAGCAAAAATGCCTGAATTTTCTCTCTTTGCAGAAGATTTTCAGAAAAACAGTAAAAAGATAACAAATTTCTAACCAAATGAATAACAATGTTGAGATGGGTTGGCCCTTCACTTAATAATATGTCACAATCAAGAGTTGTCATTATTAAGAGCTGGCCGCCTGCATATTTGACCGCTTCAAATGACTTTTTGGTCGGCTCAAACAGCAAACAATATGAAAGGTGATCGCAGATAACACCTAATCTTTGTTGAACCATTGCTTCATTGGCTTCTTCAAATCATAAGTCGGCCTCTTACTCCAAAAATTAATGACAACCCTGCAATGAGTTTTATCCATACCATAAACAAAGTCGTATATTTTTTTGTTCTCTTTTGTCAGCTGACTTTCAGTTTTGACTTGTCACAAATCAGACACCCATATATGGAGAAATGATTTAACCCTTTACCAAACGCCAAGTTTTCGAATATCCCAAATTGAAAGAGTTTGCAGATGGCATTTCAAAATCTGATGAAATTGGTAAATAATCTTCTGATAAAGCAGGAAATATTGCGGTAAAAGGAGAAACTGCTTGTTAAGAGCAATTTCTTCTTTTGTCGCAATGTTTTCCAGAGTGGTCTGCAACAAACTGGTCAAACGTTGTTGTTGTTGTTTTGTAATGGGTTAAACCCTTGAAGATCTTTTTCATTAGTCGGCTGCCTTTGCTTTCAATAAGGATTTGTCACAAATCAGAAATCCCCATATTGGGGGGAAAATGGACTAATACTATCCCACAGACACATAAAACTGCTAGAGAGGTCATAACTCACCTGGGAGAATAAGCATTTGACAAGATTTTATGGTCCAACCATCCTATAGGTCTTAATGACCTCTCCCGAATACTTCTCTAAGTGAGAACAATTATAATCACAGAAGGGTCTCCGGGCTGCACTAGGAAACAACGCAGGACAAGTGAAATCGTGGATAATTTTGCCTTGTCCATAATAACTCCATATTGACACAACAGCAGCAGTACAATGATTTTTCTCGAGTTTCATGAGCAGAAAACTATTTTTGATGCTTTAACCAATTACCAAACAATAATGACATTTTATCACTTTGTTGCAGACAACTCTGAAGAACTTTGTGGGAAAAAGACAAATTGCTTGTAACAAGCAATTTTTCCTTTACAACAATGTTTTCTACTCTATCTAAAGAGTTAAACTTTCCAATTACATCACATTTTGAAATGGCGTATACATGCAAATCTCATTCAATTTGGGACAGTCCAAACTTGGCGTTTGGTAAAGGGTTAAATTCACACCAAGCTCTTGCTCTCAATTTAGAACATTCTAAAACAAAAATCTCTTTGGTTACAGCTGATTAATCTTCAACATGTAAGTCTATTCTGCTAAATGAGTTTGGTGATAGGTCAAAATTCAAAGAAACGAATAATAGCAAGATGACATTTTCCTTAAAGTTTTGGTTTGAACAAAAGAGACAAAGTATTTATTGCTATTTAGGAGTTTATCTTGCAATAGATTTGGTAAAGTGAACTGTGGTAGAGTCATAGGTTAAAAGGACCTTTTCCTATTATATATAAAAGGGGCCTATAATTGAATTTTCTGTAAAATCAAGCAGTTTTTCCTCAAAGTTCAAAGTCATACCAAATTTTTGTTTTCCAATTCAGAGATTGTAATAATAAAACTTCCCAAAATTAACAGGATAATTTGCCTCTGCCAAATTCAGGGGGGAAAAGACCCTGGTTTAAAGGGTTTAAACAATATCATTAAACATATCAAACTGTAAACATGAATGGATTTAAACTCATTACCAAATAGTAACAACATTTGACCTGTTTGTTGCAGACGACTCTGGAAAACATTGTGGGAAAAGGAGAAATTGCTCTTTTTCCCTATCAGAAAATTATTCTCCAATTTCACCCCATTTTGAAATCTCGTCTGCAAACTCTTTCAATTTGGGACAGTTGAAAAGTTGGTGTTTGGTAAAGGGTTAAGCCACAATCAAACGAAAGGTGAATCTTATTCTCTATATATATATGATCAATAACTGAGCTCAATCTCTCTGGATTGGATACACCTCCTATCTCAGCACCTACTTAATTAGCAGGAATTACTCACTAATTCATTCATGTATCCAAAACCTGCTTCCTTTTTACTTGTCTTCTGGAATTCACGTGTTCACTTGAAAGTACATTCCAGGGATTGCTCTATGCTCTTTCAATCAGAGAACAATGTTAAATGGATGCTGGCCTATTGGCATGCCTTTAATCTGGGGTTCTGTTTGTCCTACTTTTCATGCATTATATACTTTGTGCCTGGTCAGACTATTGATAAAGAGTTTTTAATGAATCTTTTATAAGAAACTTTTAAGAACCATTCTTTCTATGACAAAGCCGGGAATAAATAGTTTAATACTTCATCTTTTAAAAGCTGTTTGGATTGCTATATGGTGGGAATCTTTTGCCTAGAATATGCCGTACAATAATTAAGAAAATTTTAAATTATGATTGAAACAATCAGTTGAGCTATTACCTATATAAAAGCAACAAAACATCAATAGTCCATATCTTAAAATCACTCCCTTTGACTCAATACATCATCATGTATCATTGAATGAACTTAATTTAAGTTTATTTTATCCAAATCAAAATTCATCTTATGCTGTTACTTTTAATTTGGAGGAGTCACAAAAAGCCCAATGAGTGAATGAATTACACAGTTATTCACCTCCCCATTCAGAGATCAAACAAATAATCAAATCATCCCATTCAAAACCTAACAATGATGACCATTTTTCTATTTACTCCTCTCTATTCATTTCTCAAAGGCACTTCATAAATTTGTTTTCAATTCCATTCAAGTTTCAATTCCACCTTATTTATTCACACTCATTTGGAAAAAGATTAAAAACTGACCCTGAACTTTAGGCCACACATTAGAGCCTGTGTGTAGGCCAGTTATACACCTCTGCAATCTGAGATTTAACCCTAAGAATGTTGGATAATTTTCTAAAAATAGGTATTTGTGTCATCTGCTTTCCAAAACCTTAGCTATCTGCTTGATTTCGATGAGGACAGATACTAAGAATAGCAAACTGTTTAGACCACAGGCCAGCCACCAATTTATTGGAGGCTGGGCTGGATCTAACCTGTTTGCATTAGCATAAAGTTGGTTTCAGCACTATAAGGGTTAAGATATTTTAGAAATTAATGGGGCTAAATGAGGAATTGTATAAAAAAAAACCCATTCCTCTACTTTTCCAGCAATACTTTTACTCTATTAATGCTTCATCTAATTATTCAATTTTGACCACATTATTGCCACTTTGAAACTATTGATTTGGGATAGTAAAGAAAAGAAAGATCTGATACGACAGAAAATTAATCCAATTAGGTAATATTGACATTGAAATAAGCAACTTATAACTGATCTTAAATATAATACACTGGCAGTTTAAGAACCCCTGCAAAAGATTCAAGTACTCATTCATGAAATTTGTAATTATTTATGAATGTTAAATGGCCATTCATGAACACAAAGCTGTCCTTAACTTGTTTGTGAATTTCAAGAACATTGTTCATACATCAAGAACAGGCTCATGAGTACTTGATGTTCATGAACATGTTCTTGAAATTCATGAAAAAGTTCTGTTTTTATGAACGTCCATTTAAAGTTGGTGAATGTTCATGAAGTTCATGTATAACTTCTTGCATCTTTCGCAGGTGAGGTGAATAAGTCTTTTGTGAGCAGTATTTATAAACCATCAAAATAAATCCACTTTTGTAGGTGCTCATCAGATTCATCATGAAGACACAAATCAAATTAATTCTGATAATGATTTTGGAAATTGAATCACTTAATTTATCTAACAAATTACATTCTCTTCATTTACTGGAGTCATTTAATGAGATGAATCATTATAAAATTATGCTTTGTTTTCTATTCCTGGGTGTTGATGTTTGATACATTATGAGCAATTTCTCCAATTCAAAGTTTAATTTGAGTTTTGGGCATCAAAATATATTACAAACAGCTATAAACCTTATACTTGGTTTTGGCCAGCTTTTATGAAAGAGCAGCACAAAATAAAAGAAACACTGATGAGAAAAATTGATGAAAGAAATTGCTTGAACAATGTATCATGGCAAATTTTCTTCCTTTTCTAATGGTTTCTACCAAACACCACAATTGATTAATGCTTTTGATACTTTATTGATACAACTGATATACCAAGGGTTCATGAAGCAATGAACATTGAAATATTGTTATTTTCAATTTAGAAACATAATTCTATTAAGGAATTGGTAAAAAGTCAAAGAACAACAAGCACTATTCAACCTTGTGGTTACCCCCCCCCCCTTCACTCCATAATATCTCACTTTAAACTCTTTATGGTGGATGCTCTTGTCTACACATATCTTAACCCATTACCAAACAAAATCAACATTTGATCAGTTTGTTGCAGACAACTCTGGAAACATTATGGGAAAAGGAGAAATTGCTTGTATTCAATGCTCTTATTTTCATTGTCAGGAGTTGCTTTCAACTAAGACTAGAATCATGGCACATTTGTTAAAAGCACAAAAATTAATATATATAAGGATCCCACACTGCATAAAAAATCCCAATGAAGTTACCAACAATTGTACCATTACAGAAAAACTTGGAGGAATGAAAAAAAAAAGAAAAACAGAACAAACACGCCAAGAATCACAAATGAACATACACACACAGAAACACTAACAAATGAAAAAACTTTACAAAGATTTCTCTTGCTCCTGCACTATTTAAAAGGAATTAGAATATTATCACATCATTCACATGGGTTATGAAGTAGTTTCCCCCTCACTGATCCCACACAGAATGGGAATTCAAAAAGAAAAGAAGAAAAAAAGTACCGTTTTACCATTTTGCAAGGTCCAGTTCCCATCTATGAACTATTCTATCCCAATATAGAAGGCCTATCTGATTGGCTGTGCAGTGTGCCATGAAATATTACCCATTATCCCTTTCCAAAACAACAAGTTTTCGACTGTCCCAAATTGAAAGAGTTTGCAGACGACATTTCAGAATGTGATTAAATTGAACAATATTCTTTAGAAAGAGCAGAAAACCTGGTGGGAAAAGGAAAAATTGCTTGTTACGAGCAATTTCTTCTTTTCCAACAAAGTTTTCTTAAGTCGTCCGCAACAAAGTCGTCAAATGTCGTGATTGTTTGGGAAAGGGTTATTCCAGTATCGCTTTGATAATTATTCCACCAGCTACCCCCTTTTTGAAATTTAAGGACTTGTCCAAAAAGCATAGCTTTGCCAAATTATCAATGCAAATTCTAACTGAAATCATTGTGTCAAAACAACTAATTGAAAGTTAAATTAATATTCATAAGCAATGTCATCTTCTAGTCTTATCATTGGGATTCTGTCAGATGACAAGATAATGATGAAAACTAATACTCTAGTTGATCTCATAGAGGTTTATTGACAGTTTCATAATTCTTAACCACTGTGAAAGATTCAAGAACATATTCATTAAATGGCCATTAATGGACACAAAGCTGTTCTTAACTTGTTCATGAAATTCAAGAACATGTTCATGAGCAACATGAATAGGTTCATTTATACATTCATGAACATGTACTTGATATTCATGAACATTTTCTTGACTTTCATTGTAAAAGTTCTGTGTTCATGACCGGCCTTTTAACATTCATGAAGTTCAGGGTTGTCATTAATTTTTCGAGTAAGAGGCCAACTTTCAATCCGAAGAGTCCACTGATGCAAACACCAAACAACAATTAGGCGTTGCTTATGATAACCTATCATATTTTTTATATTTGAGCCGACCAAAAAGTCATTTGGAGTGGTCAAATTGGCCCGCGGCCGGCTCTTAATGACAACCCTGGAATTTCATGAATCAGTTCTTCAATCTTCCATGGGGAAAGTCATTTTCACACATTTCAAGGATACAAACCAGTGCTGACTTCGGTTTTTACCCTGCTCAGGTATCAAACCTTCAACCTTTCACATTATTAGAAACCCTGCTGGTTTAAAAACCTTCAATGTATCGCACATTAGAATGAACATTCTACTTCCCAGCACATTTTCCTGACTAGTATACAAAGATAATGAAAAATTCTTGTTCTATTCAAATGTACAATGCGTAATGGAATTTGCAAATCAAGATAAATTCTTTCTCCTTCTTTTCAAATGTAATGGAATTTGCAAATTATTTCGTTTTTGCCCCCACAAACTGTGATCTCATTACTTCTATCCAAACAATCCAATTGATGCAATGTATAAAGCAGATGTCACAGGCAATTTCTCCACCGTCAATAATAAATTTCATAAATAATTTCATATTTGAATGTGTAGCCTATAAAAGGGAATGACACATTAAGTGTGCCTCATTCCTTTCTTTACAATCCTTTACATTTTTCGTGTGTAGAATGATCAATCAGATCAACAGTTGGTCAGTTGCTCTGTAATATACCTCGGTTATAGGGTGACAGACTGGATTCACTGAACGACTAACCGAGACTGATCGAGTCATGCAAATGGGAAATTCTTAAATATTGAACTTCTTTAACTCATTACCATTTTAACGCCAATTTTTGACTGTCCCAAATTGAAAGAGAATGCAGATGACATTACAAAATGTGGTGAAATGGAAAAACTATCTTCTGATAGGACAGAAAACATTGTGGGAAAAGGAGAAATTGCTCGTTACGAGCAATTTTTCCTTTTCCCACAATGTTTTCCAAAGTTGTCTGCAACAAAGTGGTTAAATGTCATTATTGTTTGGAAATGGGTTAAGAACCAACATGGAGTAGGGTGTTGTGATTTTCAGTTGGTATCTATCTATACATACATATATGGGATTTCACACAATGTCAGCACAATTTCAGTTATTTCTATGGCATTCCTAGATTTCACCAGTAGTAGGCAGAGCTCTGGAGTGCCTTGCCAAATGAAACTCCCATTTACAAGATTTCAAGTCAATACCCCAACCAGTATACCCCTAGAAAAGATTAATTTAAGTAATTTAACTTTTTATTGGTAATAAGAGATACATTATCGATACTATCAGCTCAAAATTACACCCAATATTACAGACAATCAAGAGAGTCATAAACATATATAAATTCCTATCAAAACTTCCTGAATTCAAGATATTTCACAGCAGAGATTTCATCAATTCAATTCCAAAGCCATTAGCCAAAATTTGTTATACCAGAAATATGAAGAGCTTCGGCTCCTTACAGAAATTTCTGCTACACAACAATTAGTTCAAAAATCTTATGATAGAATTGTAACTGTAACTTCATATTGAAAATGTCGAAAAGACAATTCCTATGGGTACCCACAACAATGGAGCTAAAAAATGAAATTAGAGAAGTCCGCCAGGAAACAACTTGTAGGATCAGGGCTTTTTTTATTTATATTACAGGGACTTATAAAAGGCACCTTCTCAATTGGAAATGTCTTTAAATTGCAGTTTTCATAAAAATTTAGGTCACACCAGCTATTTGGTTTCCCAATTCATCAATTTCAGTGTTTAAATTTCACCAAATAAACAGGCCTGGGTCTCTTCTCAAGTCAAGGAAATAAAGCCCTGACTATCTCTCACATTGTACTTGGTTACAGGAGGTAGTCTCAGACAAAAGGATGCCTGACTCCTATACAACCCTTGCTCCATTATACCTCAGCTTGCTTCATATTTTCCTATGATGCAAATTATCTTTTTGTCACACCATTATTGTTAAACCTTAGAGTGCTAGCTAGGTAATTTTACGAAAAATAGATTCTGCACCGTCTACTTTCCAAAACCTTAAATATCTGCTTAATTTTGTTGAGGAAAGATACTAAGACTGAGAGTAGCAAACAGGTGAGATCACAGGTCAGTCGCCAATTAAATGTACTTGGCGACTGGCCTGGATCTAACCTGTTTGCATAAGCATGAAGTCTGTTCCGGTTCTATAAGGGTTTAAACTTCATCTTTTTTGATGTTACACAAAGGGGTGTGTTTTAGATATATAAGCTATGACATTTTGGAAGTATTGTGTGCAATATTTGACAGAAAGTGTGGTGAGACTGAGGTTACTGCCAATACTGCTGCATGTTGAAATCAATACTTTACCCATACCATACTGTGAAATCTACGGATTTGCTCATTAAAACCCTACACCATCACACAACATTTCAGGATTCATGACTTTTTGGAAATACTGTAAGAGAGGGTTTCAACTATTGTTTCCTGTCAAAGGATGTTAAGGTTTTGGAAAGCAGAAACATAAAAATCTATTTTTTTTTTTAAATTACCCAACATTGTAAGCCTTAAAGGGTTAAACATAACTCTGTTTATACCGGTCCCTGTTCATACTTATTTCAACCCATTCCTTCATGATAAGTTTTGTAAATGGTTCCAACATGAAAACAATAGCAGTCTTAGCAGGCAACCATTGAAGAGTATTGAAACTATTTTGCTCTGGAATATTGTTTATCGTCGCCTTAGAACAATTCGCAGGCATAGGCAAAATTTTGCCATTGGCCCTTTAAAAGGACCATGATGGCAAAAATGAAAATGCTCATACCATGCCAATTTCTTAAATCATAACATGCGCTTCTTGAGTATTCTGTATTATTCTGTAAACTGTTTGCAAAAGGTGACACTGAAATACTTGTCAATGTGGCAATAATCCATTAGATTCATACTGTAGGTGTCCCAAAGAGCATTTTATTATAGGGTAATCAGGGTTAAGGTAGAATACCCATAAACTGCCATTTTCAAACTCATTCTATCATTGGATTACTTCAATAGTTCTTGCATTACCTCGGTCGGCAACCAAAAATATTTGGTTAAGTTTTAAAATGGCGGAATATGGGTATTCTACCATAACACTTTTTGATGCTGACAATGTGTCTGGATCCTAGGGATCCAAAATTTGACATAAATAGCAGTGATATTTTTCTAATTTATATCAATGGGTTTTTTGGACCAAAACTTAAAAATCAATGGGTTTTTCTATGGAAAAATGATTAAAATGAATGAAAGTAATGAGTTTTTAGGAAATTTTATGAAATTTTTGGGGCCAAAAATTATCACTGAAATAGGAAAGGACTCAAACTCTTGGAAAGTATGGATCCCTAAAGGATACATATGAAATACAGGGTGAACTGTAACAACATAACAAATCAAAGGCATTCATTCACAATGACTAATGTCAGCCTCTTTAACACTTCCCATAGTACGACTTTCAAATCGAAGGTTCAGTACAAGACTATAGTAGGTGATTCATGATTCTGAAACACTTACTATAGCCTTGCATTGAACCCTTGAAATACCTTTGCAGGCGCTCATATTTGAATACAGAGATCACTGTAACAGAATGTGGACTAGCTTAGTATTGCAAAATTCGCTATGTATCACACTAGTTTCCATTAAAAGTAGTAAATCATAAATTGTGTTGGCATTTTTTTTTATCATCTTTTTGCTTTTTTTTTTCTCTCAAAATCTATCTTCTGTTTACAGAGTACTTGCAATATGGAAAAAAAGCCTAAGGGTTAACAATGTCTTAATACTCATTTATGTCAAATTTTCCACAACAATGCTCCCCATTTAACTTGTGGTGTAATTTTGAAAGCCATGGTCATTAGAGTTCGTTTTTGAAGTCCTTCACCAAAAGCCTTTATCAAGGGCTGCAATCTTTATTCGCTGAAGTAGCTTTCGCCTCATTCTGTTTTATAAGGAATTAATCAGCTGGAAAAACTTAACCCTTTTCATCGATATATCATAAAGTGTATAGTTTCCTTTACCATTAAAAGCATTACAGTTAATTACCCAACACAAGATAGTGACTAATCAATGAAGCAGGAAAAAAAAATCAGAAAAGTAATCAGCAAAGGAGACCAACAAGTCTAATTTCTCCAGTCCAATCATAAATTTGTTTTGTAGCAATGTTTAAAAAACACTTGTTGCAGTGTATGGCATGTGATACCACAATAACACAGCTGCAACTGGGACATGATAAACCCTTTCAACATGCTTCAAGACATTTTGGAAAACCATTGTGACAAAAAGAGAAATTGCTCGTAAAGAAACAATTACTCCTATGATCATAGTGTATTCTACCGAATGTTAGAAAGGAAACTGTATTTTACAGCCGTCTGCTGTTGCTTTCAATTTCCTCTGGTCATGAAGTCCCAGATTAACCCTTTCCCAAACAACCAACTTTCTACGGTCCCAAATTAAAAGAGTTTGCAGACGACATTTCAAAATGTGATGAAATTGAAAAATAATCTTATCATAGGGCAGAAAACATTGTGGGAAAAGGAAAAATTGCTCGTTTAGAGCAATTTCTCCTTTTCCCACAATGTTTTCTGAAGTCGTCTGCAACAAAGAGGTCAAATGTCGTTTTTGTTTGGTAAAGGGTTAAAGAAAGGGTCATTATGTTATATTTTGACAAAGGGGTCAAGGTTATACCACTGTTTCTTATATTTTTGGTCCGTGATGAGAAATAGGGCATTAAACTCCTTTACTCCATGATACCTCACTTTACCATAACAGCAAAGTTGGCAAAATATTACTAAGATTTTGAATTACTTGTCCATAAATGCCAAATCTTTTTCTGCACTTGAACATAATGGTTATATAGGGTTTATAGTAAATTTCTGTTAAAAGTTAATTGTTTTGTAAAGGCTTTTGGACAAGTTGGAAAATACAGACAATTCATTCTGCCACCTCTGATCAGCTGCGAATAACACCCTTTTATAGCAACTACGATTATAAACAATAACATTTGGAGAAAATGTTTGTGTTGACATTAATCCTTGTTGTCTACTGCTGCTATCAATTTAGGCTTGTCACAAATTCCATATGGAGAAAAAGAGGTGTTTGAACATTAACTTAAACTTAGTTATTCTACATCGATTGTAAAGCAAGGTATCTCAATTTATTGACACATCACAAGTACTTTTGTCAGATATGGATTGATGAAAGATCATTAAGTATTAACCCAACTTCTCAAAGGATTCAAACCCACATGTCCAGAGGTTGACGCTCTACCCCTGAACCGCTGTCCTCCACAAACATGAACTAATAGTGAATCCCTAAACTGCATGATCAGCATTCTGTTAGTCAGCCCCTCATTAAAATTCCAAAACCATCATTGGGATATGAACCACGACAGGAGAGGGTCATATGATTTCAAGATCAGTATTACAACCACTAAGTCACAGAGGTCCTTGTGACAAATTAATGGCTGCAGAGTGTGGCTTCTAAGCAAAAGTTAAACAGTTACTATTTTCATGGACACAGCTAAATTCATTTTGGTTTTCTCCTCGAGATTGTGAACATAACACACATATCAAGGGTTCAGCGCAATACTATATTTAAGTGCTTCACGTTTGTGAAGCACTTGCTATAGTCTTGCGTTGAACCCTCGATATGTCTAGATGATGAAGACAACAAGTGAGATAACTCCTTTGAGAGCCTCAAAATTGTGAATGGTGCCATGGGACTTGCAGCTTGTTACATGTTATTTGTGCTATCAAAAACTCAATCCATGTCAAGAACATTTGTACGGAACAATTATTGAAAAATACTAATTTTTTTCTATTTCTTTGCATTAAGAAATACGTGTATAAAGGCATGTCATTAGAATGAAACTAAATCTTGATGTGCTTGTCTTTCTAGAAGAAAGTTTATTACATAGAATGAGGCATTGCCTGGAAATGCAAGCATATCAAGAAGTTTCACATTGACTTTCAAATCAGACCCACTTTTTCTATAAAATTTGAGAGAAATAGTGCAGTATTGGATACTTTAAACATTAGTAATGTTAGCATATGAAGCAAGTGATAAAAGTAGAACATTGATGGTTTTATATCCAATCCATTTCTGTTGAGAAAAATACAAGTATATGGATGGAGTTGATACTCATATGTTTCAGTTTAAAAGTGTTAAAATGCTTAAAAGTTCAAGTCTTAAAAGGACTATCGGACAGAAAGTGATTTTAACCCTTTTAAAATAAATTGCCTACCTACCAACCCATATGTTTTTCGAGTATGTAACCAGAAATAAATGTATCTGTTTAAGGCCCAACGGTCAGAACACCAAATTATTTTCTGCTCTAATTGAGCAGTTTTTCATGTTTCAAGGACACACAGCTTCACCCAAATGAGAGTCCCTCTTCTAAATACAATGTCCAAGATGTAGAAAGATGTCACAGGTAAGTCATTTATGCCAAATTCTCTAAAATTAAAATGGTTTTACATAACGGTATCTATGCTTGATACAAAAAAATAAAAAGACCCTTTAATGTTGTAAATAAATGTACTTGACACAATGTGAGCTTCGTAGTTAACCAGGGCCTCCGCTGCCGATCGCCAATGTAGCCAAATGCGAAAAATCTCGTCAATTTGCGACATAAATAACAGTTTTGCGAAAGTGTTTGCGACAAACCGTATTTACCGATCATGCATGACATAAGCGACCCGGATATAGCCAGTTCCCGTACTGGAGTTATCGAGGCATTCTGCGTGTATGAACACAGGAACCAGCCCGGTAATGACCCGTATCTTTCGCAGTTTGCACGCAACCGAGTTCGTACACAAATGACTGTCACTTATCGGATTAAAGTTTAATCACTTCATATGACTCGTGCGGCAACAGTTATGTTTGCACCGCGTGTGTGAAATTGCCCTGACACCTATCCCTGAAATTTGTGTGTAAAATGAACAGTTTGACGCGAACGCACGATCGGACACAATGAGAAAATTAGATGACAATTATCAAACACTGTCGGGTGTTGAAAATTAAAGACGGTGAATAACCAGGTATTGAAAAATATTTTTAGAGCCACTCGCCCTATAGGGCAAGTGGTTCATGGAATTCACTCGCCCTGCAACCATAGCCACTTGCCCTGCATTTTCAGGAGAAAAAAAAAACCCGGATGACTCTGCTGACCTTGCCTGTTTTATTGAATGTGAATAAAATTGTGGAAATAAAATTAAAACATTGTTTAGTCAACTTTATCATTTATTGAAATTTCTTCACATCTTTTGATGAACTTGTCTTACTACCATTTACTGTGAACAGAAAATTTTTGAATGACTATAAATTTATCTGAAATTGAAAATTTGAGTACCGATCCTTCATTTTTGCAGACGAAAATATAAGGGCTGCTTGTTTGGTAACCAAGGTTTACTTACCATGAATCAGAGCGATCATAAATTTCACCATTTCGCCATGCTAACAATGAAAGGTGTTTTTTGAGAGTAGACACGAAATATATAAAGTTTAATTTCCAAATAATTGTGTGCGTAGGTTTCACTTTTAAAACTACCGACTTCGCTATAAAATGCGGTATTGATCGACCGTTTTGAATTGTATTATATTCTCCGTGTTTCACAAATCGAATGCATCCGAGTAAACACAGTGCCCGTGACGTCATCAGTTGTTTACCTCAGCGATGCGGTTTTATATATTGACAGATTTCTTATGATTGTCTGTCAAATTTTAAGCGCTTTCTGCTTGCATATCATAAGTTCACTTCTCAGTATCAGCTCTTGATTTCTATCCTCGAACTGGAAAAAAGCACTCGCCCTGCAGGGCTTGCGTTGTCCAATTTCCGCTCGTCCGACCTCGAAGTTCACTCGCAAATGCGAGCGGGCGAGTGGAATTTTCAACCTCTGATAACGTACCTATTTTAGGTATGTTGCTCGTTCATCACAATGAAGCATTTACTACAAAGTTGGAGAGATGCATTCTCTTTATAAACTGACTGATTTTGCAATTTATTGCCAATAAAAAAAAAAAAATAGACCTTTTATTTTAACACTGGTTTCTGTCAATTCCAAAGCTTGTTTCATTTTCTTTTATAAATCCGCTCAGCTCAATTCATATGAGTTATGCGTTTCATGTTTTTTGTATAATTCAGAGGTATTTTCAGACAACCCTTATGGTATCTTTAAAATACATTTATATTTAACGCAAAATAATGAAGCATGGGGGGGACCATTCTTGCTTGTCTGTTATCAGGTGTTATACAGTTTGACATCAACTCTTTATTGACATCAAATTATTTCTATTGTAAAACTATTTAATTACCACATGGGAAGAGCCAAAGACTTCCCCATTAAATAGTAGTTTATGATAAGATGAATAAAGTAATGAGCTGCTGTACATAGATTTAAAACATTATAATGAACAAAAAGCTTCTTACTACTCATTTCTAATAATTACCGTAAAGCCTCCAATTTTAAATTGGCTCAACTTTTGGCTCCACTTTCCCAAATTTGGCCCCAAAAAAATCCAATTTGCGAAAATGGTTGCGACAAGAAAAAAAATTCCAGGGGAGGCTCTGGTTAACTCTTTTAATTGTATGCAAACAAGTATCTTTTTCAAGAACCTCTAGTCTTGTGCAACCAGACATTTGCTTTATACTGCTTGTTATAACAAAGAACATAAGACAAACATCTATGGATTACAATTGCATTTCAAAAATGGGGACGACAATGGAAAAAGAACTTTTTACTAAGAAGCAACAATTTACAGGTTTACCACCAAACCACGAAAAAACAACACAGGGATGAAATCCAAGCCATTTTACACTTTCGATATTGCCAGGTGTTTTAATTTCGCAATTGCTTTCCGAAATATGAAAAGAACTGCATGTCCACCGAACCGACAGCCTTGTCCAAAACCAAAAGTGTCGATCCAAATTTTTTAACTGTAGTATGCGTTTATATTGATTGAAAGGTAAAGGTCATCAGCGTTTGTCAGGAAATAGTTCATCGGCAGCAATAAAATAAATACAGCGCAACAGCTTATCAAATCAAACAATAATAACAGGCATTAAAAGGGAGACCACTCGAACTTATTTAAACACCAAAGACCAAAAAATTAACGACAGAAACGTAACTCAGATGATCCCAATTGTAACACCGGGCACTGTAGAATAAAATATATCTTCATTTGGAGCATATAGACAAACAGAAATGTCAGCTTTGGTGGTACTTCACAAATTTGTAATGGTTTTCATATCTAGCACTTGTAATCAAATGAACACAAGACACATGGACTGTCAGAAAGTGATTTTACGCCAGTCCGAAATTAAATTTGCCAGACAGGACCAGCGAACCTGCATTTTTGTGAAAGACTACATTGGCAATATCAGATGGAACAGTGCAAACATCAGGCAAATCAAAACAACAGGGAAGGTCATTGCTGTATTCACCTCAAAGTGGTGCAAGGATGTTTTCATCTTTTTATTGGTATCTATCCTGAGTTTGATGTTTGGATTTTGCTCTTTGTGATTCTGCACAGCGTAAACAAAAATCAGTCATATCAAGGCAAGGAATGTTGCTGCTGTGAGCCACTCAAAAAAGTGCACGGATTAACGCAACTCAAAGCATAATAACACTTAGTTATCGTACCTTCGCAATGAACATCATCAATCTTTAATGAGCAATAGGAACCGATAGGTGCTGAATGCAAACATTATGAAAAGTGTTGTAATCACCGTTTGTCTGCAAGACATAGCAATGCCAAGATCCATTGTATACACATCATAAAAGTATCCTTCTAAAGAAACTGTAAAAAAGACTGAAGTCTCATTTTGTTGTAATGAATCAGACAAAAATTCGAAAATACATAATCAAATATCAATTGTCATGTATCGAAATCAATACAACCAGTTGTAAATGCGTTTAAATTGGACCTTTGGTTAAATAAAGTGTTGGATAATGTTTCAGCCTGAGTATCTTACCCAACCCCGTCAGCAGCAGCAGCTGTCTTTGAGAGCCGAGACTGCAGACTCTATGACTCATCATTGTTTCCATGAAACAAATTCACTGCGGTGCAACTCTCCGCTTTTACAACAGACGACAATGCCTCGAAACGAAGGGTTCGATGTAAATAAATAACGATACGTACCACTTGTTTCCTGGTTGAAATTCTGAATAACCTGACGGTTGTCCTTTGTTTTTCTTTCCCTTTTTCCTGATTTTGACTCTTTGCCTTGTTGGGCCCCCATGGTAATTGGGGCCTAATTTCTCTCGATCTGTCCCAGTCGAGCACTTTCACTCATCCCACACGTTTAGCTGGGACTTCCCTCGTTTCATTAAACGTATTACAATCACGAATCAACCCCTCGTTTCACGTCAATTTCACATTAAATGGAGTACGGAACTACAACTTCCTCACAACACAGGCGGTCGCCATCTTGGTTTTGATTCTGAATCCAAAACGAGGCTCGGCTTTGCACCTGATGACCCCGGAATCGTAGTTATTTCAGAGACCATCGTTTATTATTAATTTTAATTAAACAAAGGAAATCGGTGCGTTGTGCATTGTTTTGAAAAGCTCTTTGTTGTAGATAGAATACATTTGTGTTTAGATGTACTGAACTCTGCAGCATTTTCGAGTAAATTACAGATCATTGAAAGACTTAAAAATACATATCAGACTTGAAAAAAAAATACCTCAGAGAATTCTTATAGTCAAAGACATTAACAATTTAATAAAAGGATGATTTGTCCTTTTGTCACTCTATAATCCACAACACGTGATGTTAGAATGTGTGTTTATATATAAGGAAAAGAATAAAGTCAAAATATTTGAAGCAGCATGCATCATGCTGAAAGAATAGGCTAATATTTAGCCTAAATTAGACGGCTCTAAATATGTTTCAAGCCAGACAATCCAAAGACCTATTTATTAGGTCTCTGGACAATCTTAACAAACAGTGCGTCAAAATAAAGGCTACATGTATGACATTTTGTGGCCCAGCTATATATCTAACATTTGCGTATCTTCCTTTAGGCAATTTAGGCACGTGTCTACACTAAATTATTTCATGAACCAAAAAAAAAATATTTTCGCAAATGCATAGGTCTAAGACACTTTTTCTGAGGAAGGGGTCCTTATTTGCTGCTTAAACAGAGTATATTTTTTGTGCTCTATACATGCCAGAACGAACCTAAGCGATTCCAGTCTTCAATTTGTCACGGGGGAGCACGCCCCATCACCCCCTTGATTAGAATGACCTGCCTACACATTCATTTCAGTCAAGCTACGCCCCTGTCTAAGAGCACTCATTCGAAACGAAACCAAGGGCGTAGCTAAGGCATTTAGTTAATATAGTCCGTGAACGGTCAGTGGGTTGGGGTCTCGGGTCATAACCCCCGCCCCCACACACACTAGACTATTTCATTTCATATTCGCCATCTGGTGCAAACTGGGATGTTTCAAACAAGGAGGTGAATGTAAATATAAAAGACCTGGGGAAAATCATGAAATTGATTTAGGACGCTCAATGTAGATCTTAGATTTTCAGGTGAATAGTCTGCGTACACGTAGCTATGCTCCTGGATAAGATCCAAATGAGTATGCATAGGGGATTATCCATAACGATTTTGTTTGTTCTATTATGTCTTTACTGGTCTTGAAAGTCGTGTTGAACAACAACTTTTCTGATAAACATAGGTTCTAGAAGGGATAGGTCGATCACTCATAACTTTTGTTGGGAAGGAGAGAATATACCTATGAAACTGATAAAGAGCGTACACAACTCATAAGCCTCTGCATTTAAGTTTTATTTTTTTTGTCGAGAGGGAAAAGTGGATGTCTTGTGATCAAGGGTCCCATGTGCGATTCCATATGGCGTCGCTGGTTATGTGGGAATGCCATTTGACAAGATACTTCCGACCCTATCTAGAGCTATTTACTGGTTAATCCCAGGAAAGCCTTAATAGACCTCAAACATAATTGATACGGCGCTAAACACATACTTTGCTTGTAGTTTGTGTTTCCACGCGGAATGAATAAAACTTGGCAAGCGACAATATCAATCCGCGACTGACAACACGGCTTTCGAAACAGACGGTCCACAGAAACCCAGCTGATTAGGCTACAACCATTCATGAAATAGCGTCAAAGACGACCGAATGGAATCGCGGCAGTTTGGTCCTACTTCAATTTTGCAAAAGCCTCCGAGAAAGTGTCCCATGCAAGGTTAAGGACCAAGTTAGACGAATATATAGGCTATACTACACAATTGGGGGAATGGGAGAAATGATTGGGGAAGAAATGACTGAGTGCCGGCTAGACCACTACGGTGTACGAGATTTGATCAAGAATTGGATACACGTGTTCCTTTCTTATAAATTTAAAGGAAACAGTAGGCCTAAATAGTCCTTGATGGTGCCAAGTCAAAAACAGCAGGCGTCTTATCTGGCATTCACCAAGAGTCTGTCCTAGATCCTCTGATTTTTTTTTTCGCCTTCATCAATGACCTACCAGACGTGACCAAGTCATCCTCGTCAAAACTGTTTGCAAGCAACAGCACAGTCTTTCTTCCATGGTATCGAAAATGGCTATGACGTACTATTCATACAGGAAGACCCCCCGAACCACCAGAAGAATGGGAATCTACATGGCAGATTAGGGTCACTCCATCGAAGTATATTATTTGATACCTCCAAGATGCCGAAAGGCATGGCCATATTTTTGAAGTGGTTGTCGCCAGCATATACCTTGGTGTGTCAATCTCTTAAGACTTATTGGCCTATCTAATTTGATAGCATCTGTATACAACAAATAAAGGCCATGTATGATGCAAAAAGAAAGAAAGAAATATGGATTTCTTTGGGTAAAATGAAAAAGAAGCATATTGCGCAATTTTCCTTTCACCCAAAGACCTAATGATCGTTAATGTTCATTAGATCTTTGTTTCGTCATAGGTGTTTCATACATTGTAGTGGCGTTCATGGATACGAGTATGCTTTCACTTGAATCACTGGGTCCACTTCCCACCATAAGTTCCATTTACAATAAAAAAAGTGTGTTGTACTAATAGTATATATATATATATATATATAAATACGCTTCTTTTTGTTACTGGTAATTGTGCTTACCACGCCGCCTTGTTGAATATCGGGTGGTCGATGATTATGCATCGTTTCACCCCCTCTAACAAATTAATGGTTCCAGTATCTGAAATGTACGTATACTATAGGAATGACCCCTTACCTTTAAATCAGTCTGTTACAAATAATAACATACCGACGCTGCAACCACGATGGAAAAGGCAGCCAAGTACATGTAGGCGAAGTACGGTAATGATCGACGTCAGTTACGCCTTATATACATATCGAACGACGTTTATGCATAAGAACCCTCTCTTAAAGAACCCTCTCTTAGCTGTTTACGTTTATGATAAACTATTTCAATATCGCATTCGGCAAGACACCTGATTCAAACAATATACCCATCGAACAAATAGGAAGTATGGATAAGTGTACTGTTAAGCCACAATCCAACAAAAAAATCAGCCTACATCAACTTCAAAGAAATCTGCTTATATTTGATCTTTGTATGGTTTACGTTCAGTCACGCAACATGCCTTGGTATTCTCCCATTATAGCGCAGACATCTTCAGGTGGTCCACAGCCCGGAACAACATGGTAACCGTTGCCAACATCCCACGTTCTTGAAAAGTTAGCCGCTGGAATTATTCTTTGGTCTTCCTTGTGCCTCTGATCTGAATATTATCAAATAGTGTCCTCTTTTCGATTACGTACAATCTCCCATTTCTCACCACAGCAAGTTTGTCATCACCTCGAACACCTCTCCAACCTTCATGCGTGTTTGATTGTTCAAAATGCTGCGGGACCAGTACATGGATACTACACTAAGCCATGCAGAATATATCGTTAAAATGTATTAAATATAAAGGGCTTTAGACAATGCTGAACTCCAAAAAGACCTTGAACAAAAACCTATAACTTGCGAGGATAATTCTCTTTGCACGAGAAAACAACATTAATTGATTAATTGGATACAAATTATACCTCCTCGGTCTATGAAAATTGTCTATGAAGATTGTAATGACGGACCGGAAAGAGCTCTTTGCGCACATACATCCTTAACTACCATAAACGACATAATGCGAAAAAAAATTGTAGTCAAAACTGGTGTGCAAAGATATTATCTTAAACAAAAGTACAATAATGTCACGCAACATGTCTTTGAAGGCTTCTAGGAAAGAAGATTCAAATGACGCATTATTTGGCATTATTGCTTTTCTCACCATTGGAGAAAGAGGGAATAATGTTTTGACCATACGCACATTTTTAAGCATTCACTGTACTATGTTCAGTCAAACGCTCCTCAGGACTTTCAAGTTGCATTAAAATAGTATAGTGCAGACTGCATGCATTGATATGGTGGCAAGTATCATGTTTGATTCTTATAGATGGGGCAACATCATGCCAATAATTAATTACTAAGCTATATCATCATGCCCGACATCTGATGGGGGAAGCCGACCAGGACGGGTAAACCAATCGGTATTCCGTTGGGCTCTCAGGAAACTACCCCACACCGTTTTTAGTCTTTAACCCACGCAGAGGGGCTATGTGGTATCAAGTTCGGTGCTTTCACCACTAGGACATGGCGAGTGGAATGGTCTTCCGATCGCCGAAAAAAGAGGGGAATATTAGCCTACTTCGTATAACAAATACAGCTGGCCAAATGCAATGTGTTAACAGAAATTGAAAAATCCACCTGGTCTCCAATAATTTTAAGTTTAGACATTTTGTGTAGAATTAAGAATCGGATGTTCAGTTTTAGGTAAAAAATAAGTACTGGATTTAATTCAGAGAACGTGACAAAAACGTTAAAACTAACGACGAAGCTGCTTGGAAACCCAAGTTCACATAACAATAGAGTCAACTTTAGCCATGTTAAAATGATTTAAAACGAATGGCTTCATGGTATGGTGGGGGTTTCTTGCCCTCGTATTTTGGAGTCTTAACTAAAACTTTCATGAAATCCTATCGGTTTCGCATAGAAAGACGCATTGAATGTTCAGGAGTCTTTTTTTGGCTTCATTGCTAAGGGTGTCATAAAACCTCATTGATAGGATGGCAACCTGGCTAATAATGTACGTCATGAAATCTCATTGGTGTCGAATAGGCAATCACTTTGATGTCTGAGCTAAAATTACCACGTATCCCGTAACTGGTGTAGTCACATTGGAACCATTGCAAAAAATGTCATGAAATCACATTGATACGGTAAAACATTTTTTTTTAATCAAAGCTAAGAATATATGATGAAATGGCATCGATGTCATAATGGAAGATTTTGCGTCCAAACTAAAATAAAAGATTAAAATCACAGACTTTGTATAGAGTGGTCCTCTAGCGTCATGGCTATGAATACATGCCATCACATTAGTGTAGCAAAGATATTCTCATGGCCTTTCTGGTCAATATTGCAAGATGATCTCATTGATGTCCCACAGAAAAGTCGCCAGGGCAAGGAACGTATTGGAACCATATTGGTGTTGCATAAACAGAAGTTTTTCGTCAGATCTAAGAATATACAGTATGTCCTGGAACCCCGTGAAATATGCCCATATTGACGTATTTGCTTTGGGACAAAAATGTAGACATTGGAACCCAATCGATGTTGAATAGAGAGCAGTTAATGCGTCACCGCTAGGAAGGCATGTTTTGGAACCCAATTGATATTGCATAGAGAGCAGTTAATGCGTCACCGCTAGGAAGGCATGTTCTGGAACCCAATTGATGTTGCATAGAGAGCAGTTAATGCGTCACCGCTAGGAAGGCATGTTTTGGAACCCAATTGATGTTGCATAGAGAGCAGTTAATGCGTCAAAGCTATGAAGGCATGTTCTGGAACCCAATTGATGTTGCATAGAGAGCAGTTAATGTGTCACCGTTAGGAAGGCATGTTTTGGAACCCAATTGATTTCGCATAGAGAGCAGTTTATGCTCACTGCTAGGAAGGCATGTTCTGGAACCCAATTGATGTTGCATAGAGAGCAGTTAATGCATCACCGCTAGGAAGGCATGTTTTGGAACCCAATTGATAGGTTTTTACCTGTAGCAAATAATGTTCCAATTGGTAAGACAAATTAATCCCTATATATGGTTGGGTTAGTCATTCCATTCTTAGATGAATGTAAGTTTATATTTTTCAAATATCAAATACAGAACATAAAAGTGCAAATATAGGGTGTTGTTCTAAAAGTCGTACTGTTTTCCTGTTTTATCATTTGCAGATGATTTTACATTGAATTGGATGTACAATGTATATAAAAAAAAAAGATAAACTGATGAATAACACAGGCAAAGAAGAAAAAAAATACAAAGAACATTTATATTTATATATCTTTATAAAAATATATATCAACAAAAAGTTAACAATCATTGCTATTTGTAACAAATACGTTTCAATGTACATGTAAAATGCCCATATTTTGAGGACAACAAATCAAGGGTTCAATACAAGACTATAGTAAACTTGTGCTTCAAGTTTGTGAAGGAGTAACTATAGCCTTTCATGGAACACTCAAAACATAAAGTGCTCAACCAGAAACTACACGTTTAACAAACATATATGCACATTATTCTGTATGCAAACCACACCACATTGTATGTTCTCCATCTCGAAGACCTGCTTATACTGTACCATTGATTGTTACAGCTACCTTTCTGTAGCTCATCAATTTGAAATCCTACCTATGCTGCTCGCTTTCCAAGAAAAATGCAGTTTATTCAATTTCTCTCAAAGCTGTATGCCCATTCATTCTGTTTGCCCACCAACGCGTATGTCTGTCAATTCTGTTAAGATCTTAATTAGTTGTAGCCTATTCATTCTATATTGCTATTCATTTTGTATACTAACACATTTGTGTTGCTATTCATTCTTATAGCTATCTTCTCAACATTGTGTATCCCTATCCAGTATGTATGCTTACAAATTTACACATCTGTAAACTGTGTACCTTCATATGTATGCAATACTGTCTTGTTTACACACCATTTTGTATGCACTGCAAAACCGGTCTTTCATAAACACATTGCCTGGTATGCTCACCATTAAATTGCATAGCGATACAAGCCTAACAAACTCCTTGATTCTCTGTAAACCAATCCTGTAACATTTCTATCAGGAGTTTGCATGTTTTTGTTGTTTCCAGTATTTCCGCACAGGATCGTGACCTGCCCGGGACACCACCATCACCCTCTTGGCTGTATTATCCCAGACCAGCACTCCAATGTCCTGTTTAATGAAACAAATTAAGGAAAAGTTTTGTTAACCTAATCACTAATTATATACAAGTTTTAAACATTTGGCTTAAAAAACAATTTTAGAACATTCTCTCTTTTAACCCTTAGAATGCTGGGTAATTTTCTAATAATAGATTTTTGTGTCATCAGATTTCCAAAACCTTAAACATCTGCTTTATTTTGATGAGGAAAGATACTCAGCGTAGCAAACATGTTAGATCACTGGCCTGGATCTAACTTATTTGCATAAACATGAAGGTGGTTCCAGCACTAGAAGGGTTAAGGTATATATTTTGTTAAGCCATTCACTAATGATATACAAGGTATAAACCCTAGGCTTAAAAAAAAAAATCTTAAAACATTCTCTCTTTTTAAACAGTGAGCTAGAATTATAAAAAGACAACTGTAGACTTTGGAAAAAGTTTAAAAAATGGAATTTTCTCTGTGGAAATGGAAAAAACTGAAAATTGTCAACAAGATAAAGTCATACACTTGCCAGGAGACAAAATTTAGCAAAACAAAACATCTTTTCTAGAATAGGCCATCAACGCAATATCCGTGTAATCAATTAACAAACATTGACATCAACGTAAAAACATTGTGTTCGATAGGTGTGCTTTGCACTGATATATTACTCTTGAATGAAAAAATTCTGTACTTTTTCCTTTTTGCTTGCTGGATATTGATTTAAATGTTTAATTAACCTTTTTTGTAGTTATAACATGGCACAATCAATTCCTGAGGTTATACTTAAACTATTTCTTTGTGTGTGTAAACTACTGTAATGCAGTGTGTAGGTACACAAAAAGCCATATCCCGCTGTGATGCGTCATAGTACAGGGGTCTTACATTACAGATGATGTAGACCCCTGAACAGGATGAGGTGGAAAAGGAGAAATTATTTGTGAATCACATATCATAGATCATAACATAAATCAATCACCTACCCTTGCATAGTCTCTCAGCTTTTCAAAGTCAGAGTGTGAGAGGAACTGACTGTATAGCACCCCATCATTGAACTTGAATCGATCTCTCTCTAACTCCCACAGACGCACTTGATCTACAATCGTTGGTGGTAGGACTGGATTCTGTAATCAAATAGAAAATGGAGTTTTCATTTCATTTTTTATCATTTTTGTTTTGTTGGCATGTGGTTATCAATGGAACAGAGTATGTTTAACTGTTACTTTTCTTTACTAGGAACTGGAGTTTTAGATATAAGTTGTGTATGTGTGTATAGTGTAAAAATGCTGTGGCAACAATTTACGGTTACATTATGGCTTTCCATGGATTCACAAGTACTAGGCTAGGGCTCTGAAATGTTTCACAAAAAAAAACTTATAAAACATGGATACACCTGTGGTATTCAAAGCTTAGGAGGCCCCTACATTGCAAGTCCATCATCATTACCATTGGGTCATGTAGAACCCCTAGCCTTACACTTATAGTGTTAGATATACACTAATTACTCAAAACAGAAACATGGACCCTTTCTGACACAAGGTGCCCCTAACCGATTACCAAACAATAACAACATTTCACCAGTATGTTGCAGACGATTCCAGAAAACATAGTGGAAAAGGGAAAAATTGCTTGTAAAAAGCAATTTCTCCTTTTTCCACAATGTTGTCAACCCTATCAGAAGAGTATTTTCCAATTTTATTGCATTTTGGAATGTCGTCAGCAAACCCTTTCAATTTGGTACAGTCGAAAATTTGGCATTTGGTAAAGAGTTAAACATCTACCCAGCTCTATGCTGTTCTGTGTCAATGATATTGAAAGAGTTGCATATTCACAAGTGACAATCATTAATTAAAGAAAGTACTTGTGGGAGCAATATTTGTTTCAGTCATTTTGTGTTAACCAGCTCATAACCAATTGACAAAAACTCCAAGCTTTACTACCATGAAGGTTTTATTTTCAAGTTTGGAAGAATCATCTGAACCCTCAAGTCAGCTGGCAGATACTAAGCAAATAAGAGACCAATAACCATTAACGTGCTGGAACCGACTTCATGCTTATGCAAACAGGTAAGATCCAGTCAAGCCCCCAAGAAAATTGGCGGCTGACCTGTGATCTTACCTGTTTGCTAGTCTGAGTATCTTTTCTCATTAAAATTAAGCAGATGTCTTAGGTTTTGGAAAGCAGATGACACAAAAATCTATTTTTAGAAAATTATCCAGCATTCTAAGGGTTAACTTGTGATGGATAGAGCCCAATATTTATGAAACATTCCCGCAATAAATCGACAAAATAAAATACTTACATTCACTAACATGTCTGGATGGGCATGGGAGCGTAGAAAGTTAATTATCTGAAAATATAATAAATGCACATTACTTAAATTAGAATTCACCAAGATGAGACAAAAAAGTAAACAAAATAAAACTAAGCAGCTAGCCTTGGACTTGATCAAACGCCATGATGTGGGGTAATGAGATAGTTTACATTGTTTACTTGCGTCTACTGCATAGACTTCAAATCTCAACACAACCTGTATTGTTTTACTTCAGTAATAAGGAAATCCACCTTCGTGTTTAATTTTATTCATTTTAAATCTAAAGTGACCAAAGTTTGAAGCTTGATACATTTACTCTCATTGACTGCTTCCTGGATACCAAACCAGTATTTACTGTGATGACTCGTTAATCCGAACACGCCCGTTCCCAACAAAATTTCCGGATGACCAAATCATCTGGACGTATGAAGCAGACCATGTTCTTATACACATAAAGACATAAACAGTCTGTAAGCACGTGTATACTTATAACCCTTTAACACACGCCAAATTGTCGACCGTCCCAAATTGAAAGAGTTTGCAGACGACATTTCAAAACGTGATGAAATTCAAAAATAATCTTCTGATATGTTGGTATCCGTTGTGGGAAAAGGAGGAATTGCTCATCATGAGCAATTTCTCCTTTATCCACAATGTTTTCGAAGGTCTTTGCAACAAACTGGTCAAAAAAATCCGTTCCCTTACCATTTCATTCGGATTGCGAGACATCCTGATAATCGCGATCTGTATAAACGAGGCTTCACTGTACTCCGATTTGTGCACTAATCCTGGCAATTTCACCTCACCACTAACCAGGATTGAACCAGGTACCCTTGAAACAAGATGCTGATGCTCTACCACTGAGACTCAATTGCCCACCTTCCACCTTGTTATCATATATCCCGGGAGGTACAATTAAGAAACAAATGTATGTGGACTAATAAAAAGCTTGGTATCGTCAGTTTTAACAAAAAAGCGTCTTACAAACCTGTTCTGCTGTGATGCCTCTCATTAGGGCCTCTCTTACACTGTCTCGAGAAAGATTAGCCACCGTCATGTTGGGAAAACGATACAACATCTCACAAAACAGGGCTAGCAGGGCTATGTTCAAAGGGGAATCTAAAGATAAAATAACAATAAATATGGTTCCAATACTCATCTTGATTGTCCAGAGGGTTTGCCTTTGAACCATTGAATTGATTCATGCAAATTTTTAGTGACTTTTGACCCCTTTTGTATGGAAAGGTGAATAGAAAATAATGATCTTTAGGGTCATATCCAGGCATTGGGGGTAATTTACAATATAAGTTGGGGGTCAAGGATACCCAGTGCCCATTACAACTAGGTTCAGTTGTTACAAATATGAGTACAGCCACACTTGGCCTTCTTAAATAACATAATTCTATATCAACATAAAGCACAAAGGCTCTTTGTTATTACAACTTTATACTCACATGCATGCTATGAAATGGATGTCAACACTTTAAATTAATACATATACATAAAAAAACAAATTAGAAGGATAAAGAGTATGCAAGTGAAAACTTGGATACTCTAATACATTCTCTTACAGGATGACATAAATTATGGTAGTTGTCATTTTGGAAAAAAGAAGCAACAAATGTTTTATTCATTCCATCAATTGATATTTTGTAAATGGTATAAAATGGAAGTAGACAAAGATTTTTAAGTTTCAAAGGTAGACTAGTTTTTCTTTTATTATTTTGATAAGAAACAGTGACACATACAGAAATTACTCCTTTAGAGCAATTTTTCCAATTGGCATCTTTTCTTTTATCGACAAAGAGTTATTAAAGATGTATGATAAAAAATACAGAGCATGAAATTGGCTTTATTCTGCAAAATTAATGCAAAGCAGGATAATGGGCTTTATTTCAAGCTTTCTTCCCGTGGTGCTTTCTTCCATACACCATCAAGGATATCATCAAAACCTTTTCACAACAAAATATTATTTTTGAATCTTAACAATTTTCGTGTGCATTTGCATTTAACCCTTGCCAATTCCAAAAGATTCCAACTGAGGTTAACTGTTCATTTTTAAGTCCTTTGTTAAATATAAAGACAGAAAGTGTTTTCACTGACCTGTATAGGCATATATTCTGTAGTTAGTTTCAACAACAATAAAGCCCTGTTTGTGTGTGTCTGTATTGACATTGGTGACTCCTGAGGCTAGATTGATGGCTAGTCTGGTTGGATAATACCGCTTCTCTTTTCTCTGAAATAAAACAGTAATAGATCTAAATAAACCCTTCTACAATCTATCAAAAGTAATAAGCATACCACGTCAAACATAGCAGTGATTCAGAGGCATTCTTCCAATGGTACTTTGTACAACCCTCATCAAAATGCCCGAACCATTGGCAATCCATATTTGTATGGTGTTTAAATGCTGCATAAACAGTTTATCAGTTATGTAACAGCTTTTCTGGATGGAACAGTACTAGGCTATAGCTCTGAAATGACTTGTCAAAGGTTACTGAAGTGATTTGCCAAAGGTCACTACCACTAAACCAGAGGTGTCGGTTGTGCTCAATCCAGGGACCCAGGGTACCATTTTACTCAACAACTTACGGAAAATAGTTGTGTAAGTCATAACTGATACACATGCATAGTATCTTCAATGAAAGTACAACATTGCAATGTAACACGTCATTGGAAGCGTCTCGGAGAGACGATTCCAATGATGTTTTACTTTGCAATATTGCTTCGCCCAATATTGCAATAAGAGGAATTGTTGTTTTAAGTTTACGCAAATCTTAAGCGTAAACTGTTAAGTAAAGCGGTACCCAGAGTTCTAAGTCCACCAACTTAAGCACTGGACCACGCAGGACCCCATGCAATCCATTATTCAGTTGGGAGATTGCCTCCAATGAAAATAAACCCTTTGTAATGGGGGATATCATTACAACTGGTAAAACGAGTACATGGCCGAAAAACGTAGTACCGGTTTGGATCATAGAAATAGAGAAAAGATGGTTGGTGTCGTGAATCGGAAATGTTATCGGGCAAGGCTTAGGAATATTATCCGGTGAGCCGAAGGTGAAACGGATAATAATCCAAAGCCGAGCCCGATAATTTTTCCCATTCAAAGACACCAACCATCCATTCTATTTATCCTGTTACCTTCATGTATTCTTTCAAACAAACAATATGTAAATTAAACACGAGAAAAAAAGAAAAAATAAGTAGAGAATGATGTAAACAGGACGTCATGAATAGTCACATCCATGTGTTACATGGTTAGTGCCGGATATCACAAATGTTATGCGGCACTAAGTTATCGGTCCCAAAATGACACTAGTGACAGGATAAACACTGCAACATAACTGAAACTTTGTTAAGAAAAGTGTTATACAATAAACCCCTTCCCCATCTTTAAATACAAAGACATTTGACCAGGATTTTCCCTTGACCCCTTGATTTATGCTAATTTGGGGAACTTTTGACCCCTTATATATGGAAATAAGAATGAAAAACAATAATCTTTACGTGTCATATCCAGGAATATGGGGCCATTCACTATAAAGGTTGGCTGTTATGGAAAACGCTGACTTGACAATTACATGTCACAAAATAAGACTATACATTACCCTACCTTTCTTTGATAAACTAGACCAAATTCTCGTAGATGTTGTAAGAACCGAAGTTGGCCTTCTGTCATCCCCTCAGTACTGTAATCCTAAATAAAGAAGGGCAACTGACTTAATTGATAATCTTACTAATTGCATTGCAATATGGCTCTGTCAATGCTTTACTTTATATTGAATCAAATAATACACCTTCGGCTGAATACATTTTGAACACACAACTGCAGAAAAAGTAGATAGAGCTTGTAATAAGTGGTTGGTCACTTTGTCATCATGTTCACTCAATATCTTAAAAACAAATTTTTTTTAAATACCATATACTTGTAGATCCAACATATGTTAAAATGGAAAATATATTTTTGCATCACCTCTATACAGAACACAATGTCCCAGAATGCCATATTTAACAAATTCCCAACAATAATGCACTTTTTGAGCTGTTTCCAAACAAACCTAAAAAGTCAATCATCAAATTCTCTCACAAGAGTCAACTCATCATGGCGTGTAATAAGTACCAACAACGGAGAGTGTGTATCAGATAATAGACATGCCTTACGCTGGTGGTCCCAAATTGTAATCCCTGTGTAAAACAATTTGTATAAATCAAGTCTTCATTGTGTGTAAATAAACTGGTTCCCCACTGCCTACACTATGTTCCACAAGATAGACAACGGGCAGCCTACAAGTTCTGAGCGATTTGATTGGTCAGAATGAAACATTCCAAAATACGACAAAAACAACAAGAAGGATACGGTTATTTCCCTTGAATCATTTCTTTTCACTTTTCGAAGCAGACAGCCCTTTATCAGACTTTAATCATCCATCGATATGTATGTAATATTTGTCCAAATTCCAATAATTTTGAACAATATTTCCATGAAGGAAACTCTGTGTCACGGCTAACTGTTCGTTCGAACCGGAAAACGTTCATCTCTAAGAACAGTATGCTCTTTTCCTTCCTTTTCTACCTGGTAGATTTGTACCATACCGGTCTCTATTTTCGATAGATGAGAGACCGGTTCCCAGTCTAATATGTAAACACCTCAGCACGCTTGATTGAGTATTCAGAGACCTGACGCGGTTGTTCCACGTAAACCGATAATATTAACCGCATTCCTTCGGCATTAAACACATGTAACAAGTAAAGTGTTTAAAATCATGAAGCTCCAACTTCTTAAATTTGGCTAATTTTTTGTCATTTGGCAAACATGCTCTTATCTTGAGGTCTTATTTCCACACTCACCTTGCCTAGTGTTGAGAAGCTGAGCTGGAACAGAAAGGATAGACATTCCACCAGGTCTAGGCCTTTAGACTGAAAAAGAGAAAAAACCCTTCCGACTGAAATAGGCCTTATATATTTGAATAGTTAAATAGTCATTTGGACTGAAATATTGAAATCAGCCTTTTATATTTGAATAGTTAAGTGGGCTTTTAGTCTGTTATGTGAAAAGGACCTTTAGACTGGAATGGTGAAATACAACTTAAGTCTTAAGACATAAACTGTTAAGTAGGCTTAAGACTGTGTGTAGAATGCAATATCAGTCTACTATATCCGGACCAATTGTTTCATCAAATCTCATCTTGCAATCAGTCCGGCATAACCAAAATCGGTCCAAAAGAGACAAAACTTGCATTTTCCTGATCCTGCTGATGAAGATGTTTACTCACCTCGACAGTTTCCAGATACTGTAACATAAAATACCAGATCTGTGATGCAGTGTCCATTAGGAGAAACTGAAAACCACCGGGAGTGATAAATGGCATTGGATCTGTACTGTCTCTGAAAATATAGAAGTCTGGTTTGTATAAAGCTTTTTCAGGTTATATAACAGACTTCCTGAAATCTCTGAGAGCCCCAGTAGGACCAAACTGAACACTTTCTTCTTTGTCTATGTAAAAATCTGTCAGAACAAAGAGGGTTTCTGTCAGACCTCAGGGATTTCAGTCAGTCAAGAGCCTAAGAAGTTTCGTGAAGTCTGATATAACAGTGGTAGATAATAGACAACCTCATCATTGAACATTTTTAAAAAATCTTGATCACTTACTTAAATTGAAAGAAATATATGAATTATACAAGCTTTTTGGTTTCCCAATAATCAGAAATTGAATTATTACTATTTTGTAAAATGTAAAAATATCAATCAAATGGAAAATTTGTGTTAGCAACTGCAGTTAACCAACAGATTACATTATACAAATATTTTGATTAATATTTTTAGATAGCAGTTTTGTGTTTTATGCGCTTTTTTCAGGTATTTGTTTTTGTTCCTTTGAATAACAACATTTCAGAAATATTGCAAAATCTAGCTGCTGGATGAACAAAAATAGGGAGAGACCTCAAATATTGGGTCAAATCACTAGTACTATGAATGCAAGTCTGGTGACTATCTCTTAAATGAAAATAAAAATCTTCCAGCAACATGGTTGGAATCCACAGAGAAATGATTATTTCTCAGTTTTCTATTCCTACCAACTTGGCCACAGAGACTCCATCTAATAAGAGTAGAAATTGTTAAAACAAAAAGATAAAAGAAGACAATCTTTGTCTCAAGCAATTGGACTATTTTTATCATAATGATTTCTAAAGCTTCTGTTAAACATGTTTGTTTGTATCAGGTCTGCCAACATGTCATTAACTGTTTTAGATATGTTATGGCTTTTCTGGATTCACCACTAGGCTATGGCTCTGAAGTGTCTTGATGATGGAGACTCCCTCAAAACTAGAGGTATCAGTGAGGCTCGAACCCGGGATCACAAAGAATTAAAAAAAAAAATTAAACACTGGGCCATCATGCTATGAAATATGTTTTTAACCCTTTACCAATTGTAAAATTTCGACTGTCCCAAATTGAAAGAGTGGCAAAGGACACTTCAAATTGTGATGAAATTGAAAAATAATCTTCTGATAGTGCAGAAAACACTGTGGGAAAAGGAGAAATAGCTTGTTAAGAGCAATTTCTCCTTTTCCCTCAATGTTTTCCAGAGTCGTCTGCAACAAACTAGTCAAATGTCATTATTGTTTGGTAGTGGGTTAAGTAAGTAATAATTGGGAAAGAAGTATGTTTTATTTACCCTTTCTTCATAAGCTCTGAATGCAGCAGAACATCGTTGATATCTCTACTTACACCGTCTGCTCCTTCCGTTGACCCAACCATAAAATGGAGGACACACTGAAAAAGTAAATTTCAACTGTCATCCAATTCTGCTTGTGATAAGAGAAGTGTTCTCAATAAAATTTGGCTGAACAGGCCAGTACAAAATCTGAACAGGCCACTTTGAGGGAATCCATGGGGGTGCTTTTAAACTTCTCCCTGAATCTGAGCCTACCAAAACATAATTTGAAGCGGGCATTTTGGTCTGCGGCCTGTTCTTATTGCAGAAACCGTAAGAGTATTTGGAATTCGTAAGGTCTATATATGGTCTGCTTTTAAAAGGAAGAATTACTGGTAAGATTGTTTCTAGAAAAGTATCAACCAGATGTCATAGGCCTAAAACCCTTCTGTATATGAATGGGAAAAAAAAGAGATTTCTCCCCAATATCAACCAATAATTTGAATATGCAATCAGAATTTGGTTTTTTTCCCAATATCAACCAATAATATGAATAAACAATCAGAATCATTTAGGACAAGTAAAGAAACAGTGCATAAGGGTTCTGGGAAATATCTACTTACCTCCCACCTCTCTATGGCATACTTGTCTAAAAAGTCAATGTCCTTGCTGTTTTTGTCAATACCTGCTGGCCCAGACCCTCTTCCTACCCATGGTGTACCACTGCAACAAAAACATACACATGTATTACAGTCATAATGAATGAATGCTGTTTAACCCATTATCAAACAATAACGACATTTTACAACTTTGTTTCAGAAGACTCTGGAAAACATGATGGGGAAAGGAGAAATTGCTCGTAATGAGCAATTTCGTAATGAGCAATTTCTCCTTTTCCCACGATGATTTCTACCCTATCAGAAGATTATTTTCCAATTTCATCACATTTTGAAATGTCATCTGCATACTGGTTCAATTTGTGACAGTCGAATATTTGGCTTTTGGTAAAGGGTTAAGGTGCATCGACAGCTAAGGTCATCTAGCGCACATTTTAATCATGAGGATAAACGTATGTTGAATTATCAACAGGCTAAAATGTATTTGATTTACGAAAACTTAATAATAATTTGCAATGAGTGAATGATAATAAATAGAAAATCGGTAATGAGTTAACAATAGTAAATAGATAATTTGTAATGAGTGTATGATTCAATCAAAAGGTTTGTAATGAGTTAATGATATAGAAATATGAATTTTGAAAAAAGTAAGAAATTACAATTTAGTGTTAATTCCAATCTCTTTTAGAAAAACAGCTGACCTTGTTTTAATCAACCATGGTAAAGGGACAAAAATCAAGTGGCAGCTTAATACAGACACAAGCCATCCAGTAGGAGCTTTCTGAGAAGATCTCAGATTAAATGACTTTTCAAGCTGTAATTAAGAATGGTCACAGACTGTATATCTCTATCTATCTTTCATACAGTTATATTGTTCTATCATTAAGTTCTTGACCATCACTTCAATGGAATTTCAAATTGTATTGCGATATTCTATAATCAATGCAGATTGAAAGAATAAATATCAAATGTGTTACAATATTGAAAGGTAAACACATAATGAAATAGAAATTATCGTAGGAAATGGAAAAATTGCTGAAATGACCAATTCAAAATGACTCATTTCTAAATTATTCCTAGTTATGTCTGTAAGCAGTTATAAAAATTAAGGGAATACTTGCGAGTGGTTTGGTACAAATGATGATTTATCAAAGCATGAGTTAATATTTACTAAAACCACATTTGTTTAATCATTAAATGAATATACTTTTGCATACATGTACTATGTAAATGATATCCAATGAATCCAAATACAAGTGTTAAAACTTGTGTCAATTACAATACAGCATATCTTAAGATAAAACAAAAATCATTGTCATCCCTTACAATGTGAACTATGTGATAAAGTAAAGTGAAAATTGTAGATATAAAACAAATGTAAGGTTATCTTAAGCTAGGCTTGTACAAAGCTTCTAAATAATACTTGACATTGAAAGTGGACAACTATCAATTTATTTTTCTACAATAAGGAAAACAAAGCACAATTTCATGGGAGAATTGCACTCATTCTCAGCCCAAAAAGTTAAAATGAGGACCCTGTACATCGATACATACCCTCCAAGGAGCGCTGTTTTCATGTTTGATTTAAAAGTTCCGTTTAACATCCATCCCTGTAGCCCGCCTGGGAGTGGTCGCTCATACCAGATACGTAAATCAGATAGGGCTCTCTCTGCTAACTTGTGTTCGCTAAAAATGAAACAGTCTATGCTTAATGTTCTAGATTAGCCAAAGTCCCTCAGTCCCTGGTTCAACCCTTTACCAAACATTAATTTTTTTTCGACTTTCCCAAAATTGAAAGAGTTTGCAGACGACATTTAAAAATATGATGAAATTGAAATGTTATCCTCTGATAGGGCAGAAAGCATTGTGGAAAAAGGAGCAATTTCTTCTTTTCCCACAATGTTTTCCAGAGTGGTCTACAACAAACTGGTTAAAATGTAGTTATTGTTTGGTAATGGGTTAAACAGACTTTAGTCTAAAACTTCATACTGCTTTTGTCTATTCACATTATGAAGAAAAAATTGCATTTTCTATTCTGATTGCCTGCTGCAAATGACCATTTTTTAATTAATATGACAAAAGAGGAAATTGCTCATATAACCCTTTCATATTTCCATTTTTCTGAGGAGCATTTATCAACTACATGGCAATTTAAATTTTCAAAGATGCAAAATCTTAAGTATAGACAATCAAAGCGTTGCCTTTGCAAAAACAGATATCTCAACAATGGGCAATTTTATGCTTCAATCAGTCAATCAAAAGTTAATATCAAGGGCATGTCAGTTTTACTTACTTGTGATGTTTGTTGTTAACCCACAATCCAATAACTGCCTGCGACACAGGCTGATCCACAAATAACAGCCTCATCACATAATGCTTAGACAGCTCCGGTAATTCCCTACAATGAAGCAATCCTCTTTGAATAAAAAACAACTACTACAACTTTTTCAAGTATCGTAAATGTTTCATGGCTTTGGGTTTCCAGAAATGGCAGACATGGTTTACAGATTTTTCATTATTCAAACAGTTCGTTTTGTTGTATGCAACAGATACTTCTGTGGTTATTGGCAACAAGAAATTTTGATCTAATTAACTCAATTGGTAGATCACTTTCCTGGTGATCATGTGGTCTTGGATACAAGCCCAACACTAGGGTCGCCATTCTTCTCTCATGTTTTGTTAAGTTTTGAAGACAAAACATAGGTCGCTCAAAGAGCTATTCTATCAATGTGAATGGAAGGTTAATCATTCTGTGAACATTTCAATATCAATTATTATCAACAATCATCATTGGAAATTCATTTGAGTTTTCAACAGTATTTGATGTATATGACAGAGGTCAGCAAACCTATCCATGCTCCTGATATTTCCTCATTAATATAATCACCTTCCAGACCGCGGACTTCTTTCCTTAATGAACAGTGTTTAGAGGGTAATAATTAATTCTACATTATACTTTATTCAATGTCTGAAAAAAAATTGAGTCATATCAGGACCCCTGTATTTGTGGATGACATTGGTGCAATGGTAGAGGGTCCAGCTCTTGTACAGAAGGTCTCAAGATTGATCCCTGTTAAGAAGCAAGTTGGACAGAATATGCTATTCAGGGCTTTTTTTACATTATATAACAGATCTCCATAAAGGGCACCTTCCCAAGTGGAATTTTCTTTAAAATCATTAAGTTTTCCCAAACACTCAGTCATCCAAGCTTTTAGGCTTCCCAATTCAGCAATTTCAGCGATAGAATTTCCCAAATTCAACAGGCTTGGGCCTCTTCCCAATTGAAGGGAAAATAGCCCTGATATTGAGGTTCTGCGGCTATGTCCGGACCCTAAATCATACAGTTAGTTGCAACAGAATTCATTTTGAAAAATTGGTTTAGAAAGACAGATTCCCTAGCGAAGTAGTGGTAGATTATATCCTGAACACTGGTAAAAATTATTTAACGCAAAGATTGCGTTTAATTTCTGATGGAGCAATCTAACTTCAAAATTTCAAAGGACTAAATAACTTATTAGGGGTGGATTTTTCTATATTCTCGTTTTCATATTAAAGCACAAAAGTCACTTGATAAGACAAATAACATAAAATAAAGTTACATAACACCAAATAATGGCATCAATTGCCGTCAGTTTAAAAACACTTAATTTGATTTTTCACACTCAAGCGGCATGCGCAATGGAAGTTTAACAGGAGCAGAAAAATTGTGATCTAGTATCACTTGAACTGTTTTTACAGAGTAAATATGAAGAGTACCAACGTGTTACGGGTATGGATCGATTAAAAATTCTAGGATTCGTTCATAACTGTGAGTAATGTCATTTGATATTCGACTATGATAATTGAAATATCGGTCATCAAACGGTGTGACAAAAATTTTGTCGCACCGTCCTCCATTAAATGAATCGTTCAAAAGCTTGATAGGACGGGAGATATGGCCCGATACAAAATTTTCCGTTCTGTCAAATTAGTTTGACTATAGATACTACAATGCTCAATAAAAGACTTTAGTTGGAGAGCATACCAACAGTCATGTGGAGGGATTTACTAGCCTACGGGGTTAATGAAGTTTCCTAGAAAACAACAGGTAGGTAGAAATAAAAAAGCTCGTCGACAGGGTCGAAGTAGACTAGTGACGAAACGGCTACCGGTAACAATGCATCAGTATAACAGTGTCGTTACAATGAATTACCTAAATACTGCTAGACATGTTGCAGGACTGTTATACAAACGATCAAGAACTGAAGTGGATAAGGTTCTCAAATAACTGTGTAAGTCTTTACAATCCAATTTACGCGAAGTCGAAATTGAAGTTGCCATTGCGCGAGATTGGTTTCCTGGATCATACATACTCTCAGGCAAAGTCGGGAACCAATGGTTAATCACTTGTTTTGTAGATTGAATTCGTATTATCTTTAATCGAACATTATATTATTTTATTCATGAAATCATCATGATTGTGTATTTCAGGTAATTTAAGCTTATTCAAACAGTCGAACGATAATATGCAAATAAATATATCTGACATTGCTCATTTGAATACTTCCATCAGAAGTAGCAATATCTATTTCACTTTTATGGGCGACTTCCACTCGTTCTCTCAAGCGTAAAGGCAAAATGTCGGCAGCCCTAGCGAATGTCCAGGCCTTCCACCGCTTATTTGGAAGTAAATTGCTCATGATTAAAAGAAAAGTGCGATACCAGCAATATGTTGAAATAAAGCGCTATTTTTATGCCGTAAGTACACTTTGGTTTGAATCATGGTAACAAAGTATGTGACCATAAACCACCTTAAACTTGATGAGAGTACTGGAATCGCACCCTTTATAATACGTACTTTAAAGGGTAATTCATCATTCACCGTAATTGTCTTACATCGATTGTGAAGGAAGCTTAAAGCTTGTTCAAAGCCACTCTCGATGACTGCTTCCTGGATACTAAACCAGTAATCACGCCGTTTTTTGGGTTAGTCCCGAAAATTATGACCCTCCTAACGGCGATTCAAACCCGGGACCCTCGGTACAAGAGCCCAACGCTCTATCCCTGCACCAAAGTTACTCATCGAGGATACCCCCTTTAAAAGATCTATCGTTTCCTACACATTCAATATTTGTGATTTAGCCAAGTTTTTATTGAATTCATCAACTTAAATTGAAGATTCATGGCAAATAAGATGTAGACTTTGGCCGTATTCCACAGATGTGTTATTTAAAATGGTAAAATAAACTCATAAGAAACTAAAGCCTTGAAATATTCTGAGGTCTATGGTAGCAATGGATTGAGAGTTCAGTCGTGTATTGCGATTTATTTTCCCTTTTCAATGACTTTGACAATATTAGTGTGTGTATACAATACTTCCTTGCCTGATTGTAATAAAATAATTAACAAAGCCATAGTTAGTGAAGTGGATTTAATGCTGTTCTGTGTAGATGGCCCAGGTCCTTGAATGATCTTCTACCTTTATATAGTTGACAGGGCTTTTTTTCTTAAATTGGGAAGAGGCCTAGGCCTGCTATTTATTGGAAAATTGATGAATAGGGAAGCAAAAAACCTGGTGTCACTTTGAAATTTGGGAAAACCGCATGATCTTAAAGCAATTCCCAATTGGGAAGCTGCCTTTAATGGGCCCTTGATATATTACATGAACACATATGACTTGTCCCAAAGATGACCATACCTCCTTCTTTTCATAACACGTCCCAAAGCATGAGGATCCTAGTTTGCAATCCTTTAACCCATTACCAAACAATAACAACATTTAACCACTTTGTTGGAGATGACTCTAGAAAACAAAGTGGCCGAAGGAAAAATTACTTGTAACGTGAAATGTTTCCTTCTTTCACAATTTTTTCTGCCCTTTCAGAATTTCCAATTTCATCACATTTTGAAATGTTGTTTGCAAACTCTTTCAATTTGGGATAGTAGAAAATTTGATGTTTGGGTTAAAGGAGTTGATAAATGTCTTTTTCAGAGCCATTTGATGCTGAAGAAAACTTCGAAAGGGTATGAAACCTTTAGATATGAAGTACCAACAAAGCCAGGAGAGAAGAAAGGTAGTCAGCTAACATTCCCTCTCAATGTTGAATCTAATTTGATTTATATGTTCTACAATAAAAGAGACAAAAAATCTTGAACATGACTCGCCTAACGACTTTTCAGTGTTTTATATATGTATAGATCTTTTTACTGCTAGTTATCATGAATACCTTTAAGACAGAAGGTGAATACTTTGTGAGGATTAAAAGAACTTTTCAAAAAAGAAGTGTTTCATGAAAACTGTAGGATTTTTAAGCAATGGATGAATTTGCTGATAATTTTTACTTGTTTTACATCAATTGTGAAGGAAGCTTAAAACTTCTCCTAAGTCACGCTCGGTGACTGCTTCCTGGATCCAAAATCAGTACTTGCACTGATTTGTGGGTTAGTCCCAGAATTTTTCACCTCCTCCTAATGGAGATTTGAACCCGGGACCCTTGGTACAAGAGGCAGATTGTGTTGCTTCTTTCAGACATTTCTGGGGCACTGCCATCCTCCTACAGCCCGTTGTTTGTCGAAGCGGCCTGGTATGATTGGTGGCTAGAAGAGGGGTATTTTAGGCCAAAAGAGGTACATTGATAAACTTGTGTGTTAGTTGAACCCATTACCAAATAATAAGGACATCTGACCAGTTTGTTGCAGATGACTTTGCAAAACAATGTGGGAAACGGAGAAATTGCTTGTAACAAGCAAATTCTCCTTTTCCCACAGTGTTTTGCGCTATCAAATGTTTTTTTTAAATTTCATCACATTTTGGAATGCTGTCTGCAAACTCTTTCAATTTGGAAGAGTAAAAAATTGGGCGTTTGGTCAAGGGTTAAGGACATTCTCGGTAGTTTTTCTGCGCACTTCATCTGCGCATCAAAGGGAGATAATAATCTGTTACCGAAGAGGTACTTGCATAGTAGTCGGATAAATGTTTTTATTCAGATGAAATTTACTGTATGCAATTTTTTTCAAGGAATAATCATATTATCCATGAAACTATTAAAGGTTTTGAACATTATTATATATTTCTCATGCATATTAATCCCCAAGCTCCTATTTTTCAAGTTTAAAGTTATTTTAGACTTTTTATAAATGTTTTTTAAATACGGTTACCAAGGAAACTATCATTTTACAAAAAAAATAACTTGTCAACATATACTTTTTTTTAATTTTGTATTTGAAAATGAAATTCTACATCACATACTGAAAAATAAGAAAATTCTATGAAAGGAATTTTTAAATATCTTCATTTATTTGCAATATACATATCAAGTATCATTGTTTTTTGTCCAATACAAAAGTTTGAAAAACTGATTTGGATTACAAAAATTGTTCAGATTGTAATAATTCAAAGTAGCATTGAATTATAAAGTATTTACTGTATGAATTCATGATTTTTGTGTTAATAAACCTTTCAGAAATTATTTTATTACTTTTGAAGATGGTATGGTTATTTTGACATTTTTTATCCAAACGGTTACCATGGAAACTGTCATTTTGCAAAAATACTTGTCAACCTGTAGGTTTCTTTACATTTGCGAATTCACAATACAATTTTAGATAACATATCATAAATTCAGAAAATTCTATGGAAGGATTTTTTTCATATAAAACTGTAGAAAATGTCCTTACTTGTCTTTTTTATTTTACATTGATTGTGATGGAAGCTTGAAGTTTATTAAATTCAGTGCTCAATAGTAACTGGATACTTAACCAGTACTCATACCAATTTTAGGGCTACTCTCAGCAATCTTCACCTAGTCAGAACCCTCGATGCAAGAGGTTGATACTTTTGCTTTGCACCACTTTCACCCACAAACTTCTGTGTTGACTACCGCTAGAATTACTATTGAAGTTGCTGCATTAGGAACCCCAAAAGACTGGTGAAACTTTGGATCTATTTTAAAGCTGCATGATTTAAAAGAAGTTTTGAACTAGGAAGGAGGTTTTTATAGGCACTCAACTGCATGAAAGAACCCGTAGTATCTTAGCCCATTACCAAACAATAACAACATTTGACCAGTTTGTTGCAGACAACTTTGGAAAACATTGTTGGAAAAAGAGAAATTGCTCTTAACAAGCTATTTCTTCTGTTCCCACAATGTTTTCTGTCCTATCAGAAGATTATTTTTGTCAATTTCATCACATTTTGAAATGTCATCTGCAAACTCTTTCAATTTGGAACAGTTGATAATTTGGCGTTTGGTAAAGGGTTAACCAAATAGTGATAAAATATTGAAATAGGAGATATTCCGTTGGAAAGACACAAAATTTAATTTGAGATATTACTTGGTAATTTATTTTTGCTTCTGCACTTAAAAAAAATATTTATTAGTAAATTGATTATTGAAAGCGGTTTGTAAACATTAACCCTTTAAGGTATAGAGATAAGGCTTATCATTGACACTATAGGTATAAACCATCCGATTATCGAAGACCATTAACGCATACATAATTAGTCACCCTGGGTACCTATTTGCACAGGATTATCTCCGATAATTGTTATTGATTGGGGTACTGTTAATCAAACCCAAATTAATGCATTTTACATTCATCTAATAGATTTTCTCAAGGAATAAAAGACAACGAGAACAAAATTTCCTTTAAGTTGATGTTTTTTTCTTTATTTAGTGATACATTCATATCAGGATTAAGTTGTAGAAAATAAAACAAACAATGAAAATGTATATTACGGTGTGAATTATACAAAATCAAAAGTAATAATATGACTTATGTGTTCTCCCTGAGAGATCCCTAATTTGTTTTTCTGTTTTGTCATCAATTGCAGGGAATTTTGTTGCCGAAAAGTACCATTCATGACTCGAAATACATACTTTGTCTTTGCATATTTCTCAACAAAGCTGAATCGTTTAACTTCAATTGCCATTCAAACCGTTTCCAAAATGAAGAAAAGAATGTTTTTCAACGCAATATTGCTTTGTAAAGAAGTTAAACCTGGTCCTTCTAATAAATGTAAAACAGTAAAAATCAACTCATTTTGGCAACAAAACATGCTAATATTTCCGTAAAATACGTGTCCATGGGTGATGAATTTACCAAAAGCTCGTAGTTGTAGTCAAAGTCGGAGGAATGATCTAATTTGCTTGTCCGTGAATTGGTAATATTTATCAACATTTCATCATCTTCAGGCTTAAAAAAACCTCAAATTACTGCTCTGAATCTACATTAATGTCTGACTTGCGATCGGAAACACCAAATTGGCTAAATATTTTAAAAAGGCCGTCTTTATAACGTCAATTATTTGACGGCTCGATTTTCAATCGCCTTTAAACTTTGAACAATAGGTCCGTGTTATAAACATCCTTTACAGGTCGCGTGCCGTATGCTCTCGTTTTAATTGGATAGTATTTTTAGAAATATGTGAAGTTACTAAAGAATTGCATGAAATCCTTATCGAGTCTTTACAAATCGGCAGTGTTTTGATCTTTTATGACCGGAAGACTTCTCATTAATTGGATTGGTAATTTGGATTCCCTTTATCTCAATTTGATAGCGTTATTTCCATAAGCGTGTCGTGAGACCATTATCAAAAGATTCTCTCTAGAGCAAAAGTTTAAACTTTGACCCTATAATTTTATCATCGGAAATGAAAGAAGACATATTTATTTAAGAGGAAAATAAACTTTGGAGAAAATGACGTGTGTGCAAAGATGTGTTATTAAGAGCTAAAGATGAATCAATTTTTCAGCTGTCAAAAAGCGTTCTATGCGGTAATCGATAGAACGTCAAAATAGGTTTTATACGGTAAAAGGTATAACGGCGAAAAGGGTTTTATACGGTAATCGATAAGGCGGCGAACGGCGCTATATACCGTAAAGGGTTAAGGATATATTTGTATAATTCTTAAGGCATTCATATTGTTTTGGCAAATGGACCAAGAGAAGTGAATTATAATGCATAAAAAACTATTTAAGTATATTTTCTTGTGTTTATGTTTAGACAAATAGAGATGGAGAGAAGTTTACTGTCTGTTTACCTCCCCCAAATGTGACAGGAACACTACATTTAGGGCACGCCCTCACATGCTCTATACAGGATGCGATTGTTAGATGGTATGTATGTGTTTTATCGTCAATTAACAAAATGGTGTCTTTAGATGATCAACAACAACAGATAATTGTTATATGGAATGACAAGTGATATTTTCATCATCATGTAAACAATTTTGAGAGATGAAGAAATTGCTGTTTTAAGCATTTCTTATTTTTCCTTACTTCTTTATTGCATAATCTATTGCAGGTATGTTAAAAATTGTATCATTAATCCTTATAGTGCTGGAACCGACTTCATGCAAGTAAATTGGCGACTGGCATGTGATCTGACCTGTTTGCCACTCCGAGTATCTTTCCTCAACAAAATTAAGCAGATATTTAATGGTTTTCGAAAGCAGATGGCACAAAAATCTATTTTAGAAAATTACCCACCAATCTAAGTGTTAAATAGTTTAAAAGCATACTAGCACTTAGAAAACTGCAAAACTGGGTAATACGAGTTATACATTATCTCTCAGGTTTAATTCTCGGCTGACCTTGTTTTAATGCTAATTGTAAACAAACCTTATTGTATTCACTCTTTCAAAAGCATCATGTGAACTTGTCACCCTCTCGATTCCTTTGTTAAAGGTAATTTTAAGTACTTTTAAGATACCTTTTGATTATTCTAGAACTTTCACAACTCAAGTGTATATGAGCGCAAGTATGGCTTTATTATATTTCCAAGCATCACTATTATATCTGTCAAAAAAGGAAGAAACTGGGACTAACCCACGAAAAAAATCCATGTTTCTATGATACAATCAATCAAAGTATCATACTGTAAGCATCAATAATTGCCACAAAGATGTATAACTAACAGCACAACTTTGAATTCATATACAGTCTAACTTGTGTTAAGCAGCCATCCTTTTAAGCAGCCAACCTGCCTTAGACAGCCACTACAGAAAGTCCCATTGTTAGATTTACAGCGTACATCAATTTGTGTTAAGCAGCCAACCTGTCTTAAGCAGCCAATTTACTCTGTCCCATAGGCTGGCCTCTTAACACAAGTTTGACTGTATAAGTGCATGATGTAAATGAAGTGCAAATGCCCAAATTCATTTCTAATATAAACCATTATTCTTTTCTATATTTCTGGCATCATCTGATACAGGTATGTTTAACCCTTTACGGAACACAAAATTTTCGACGGTTCCAAATTGAATGAGTTTGCAGACCATATTTGAAAATGTGATGAAATTGAAAAACAATCTTCTGATAGGGCAGGAAATATTGTGGGAAAAGGAAAAATTGCTTGATAAGAGCAATTTCTCTTTTTCTTACAATGTTTTCCAGAGTTGTCTGCAGCAAACTGGTAAAATGTCATTATTGTTTGGTAATGGTTTAAGTTATGTATATCTATAAGTGAAAGAGTCAAGTCACTTGTTCAAGATATCCAGCCTTTATTTTACACACCAGGAACAGAATGCGAGGGGTGGAGACCCTCTGGGTGCCGGGCTCCGATCATGCTGGTATAGCCACCCAGATTGTTGTAGAGAAACAGCTTTGGGCGGAGGAGAAACTGCTGAGGCATGACCTTGGGCGCGAAGAGTTCCTCAAACGGGTGTGGGAATGGAAGGAGAGGTATTTGGGTTGGTTTTGTCAAAAGTAATTAACCATTGGTTTTGTGTAACCAGGTCTAGAAATTTGAAACAGAAATTAAAGGATTTTTATTATTCTGAGGCATGATCTTGGGCGCAAGATGTTCCTCAAACTGGTGTGGGAATGGAAGGAAAGATATTTGGGCTGGGTTTTTTTCCCGCAAAATTATGAACCCTTGTTTTTGAAAACCCAGGTCTCATAAGAATTTATCGGAACATAATGAGTAATGAGCAAATGTTCATTATTAATCTAGACCATCAAATCAGCAAGTAAAACAAAATGTTCAAGTCAATGTTGCTGATGTTCATAATGAAATTTGGCTGGAAATTTACATCAGTTTTTCTTTTATCAAACCAGTTTCTACCTAATGTTATATGCTAGTTTTTATGCTTTTTTATTTCTTATGTTGTTGTTTTAGATAAATTTTGACATGTTTTACATCCCTCATCGTCCTTTATGGTAAATGGGTTTAATAATCTATAAGGAAAATTTGATCAGATAAAGTTGTTTAATATAAGCATATAAATAAACATACTTTTCAGTAAAGGTAATACGATTTATGAGCAGATGAAGAAGATGGGAGCCTCTCTAGATTGGAGTCGGACAGTTTTCACAATGGACGAGGTAAGAATAGTGATGGAAGTTAAGATAAGAGATGTGGAGGATGCCTCCCTGCTCCCTGGCCTTATGGTTCAAGTACAGAACTTCACAGAAGTTTTTTTATCATCTGCTGTTACTTTTTAGGGAATGGGTTAATGACTAGGGTCAATAGCTAAACCATTTGATCAATATCAATAATGCCAAAACAGGCTACATTGAAAAAATGCATAAGTGCAGGGTTTTCATTAAGAACCGATTGTCGATGCAAATCATCGGTGAAAATCCCTTGTGAATCGGTTACTTTATGCCCAGTCATAAAGTCTGATAACAGAGGGTTGCCTGGCAGAATCGGTTAGAACCTTGATATGTTATTTCATGAAAACCCTGAAGTGTTATCAGTGAGACATGAAGTTGTACATTTCCCTTCATCATCCCAAGTGAGTTCTCCTTTTTCACCACATTTGAAATAAAGATTAGTAATTATTTAGTTTGATTGGAAATTTTCATTAATATCTTTCTTAAATGTAAATCACGGCTGTAGTTGTCAACATATATTTTTCTTTATAGAAAATGTCGCGAGCAGTTACAGAGACATTTGTACGTCTGCATGAAGATGGGTTAATTTACAGAGGTCATCGTTTAGTCAACTGGTGTTGTCATCTCAAATCAACCATATCGGATATAGAGGTATGTTGCGGAACCACTGAAATAAGCCATATACACAGAGGTCCATTTAATAGTTTACCAAACGCCAAATTTTCGACGCTCCCAAATCTAAAGGGTTTATAGACAACATTTTCAAATGTGATGAAATTAAAAGATAATCTTCTGATTGGGCAGAAAACATTGTGGGAAAAGGAGAAATTGCTCGTTAAGAGCAATTTCTCCTGTTCCCACAATGTTTTCTAGAACTGTCTGCAATAAACTTGTCTAATGTTGTTATTGTTTGGTAATGGGTTAAAAGGCCGGGGCCTCCATGGCTTGATGGTAAGAGTCCATAACTTGAAATCATATGGCCTAATTCCGTGTTGGTTCAAATCTCGGTGAGGGATATTGATTTTCATGAGAGGTAGTCTCCAGACTGACTTACAGAATAGTGAACGTTCTTCCTGGCTTGCTCAGGCCTTATGGCAGTTTAATATTGGGTCTTCCTCCATCATTAAGATTAGGGAATCCCATTACAGGGTAACTGAAATGATGTTGTTGCAATGTTAATCCCATATAGGAATATAAAAGGCATTTTAAGAGTCCCTTTCATGTAGTATTCAAAAGATGTATGATGTGTCTGTTTTTTGTTGGTATTTATAAGAATTGCCTTGATAAAATGGTTCCTTTGAATATCCACAAGACAGGATTTAGAGAAGAAATTAAAGTTGTAGTAAGAGAAAAAAAAACTTATTGGGACCCTTGTAATCCTGTCACAAAATTCTAAACCTATATATTTTTGATCGTTTTGACAGATGCTTGAAGCTTATTAAATTCACCCTCGATGACTGCTTCCTTGATACTGCGCAAGTTCTCATGCCAATTTGTGCACTAGTCCTGGCAATTTTCACCTAGCCTAATTTGGATTGAATCCAGGACCCTCTGTACAAGGGGCCAACATTCTACCACTGCACCAATGTTGCCCACAAAATTTAATATTGATCGTGAAAATGAGAATTCCTCGTATTTCAAATGGACTTAATGGCCCATATAGTGCTGGAACTGACATCATGTTATGGAAACAGGTTAGATCATGGCCAGCCACCAAGTAAAGTACCGGCTGGTCTGTCATCTAACCTGTTTGCTACTCTAAGTATCTTTCTTCATTAAAATAAAGCAGATATATTAAGTTTTGGACAGCAGACGGCACAAAAATCTATTTTAAGAAAATTACCCAGCATTCTAAGGTTTAAAGGGCATGCTGTTTTGTCCGGAAAACATCTTATTAATACCTTTATTGTCTCAATTCAACATTTAGGTGGTACCCATTTTAAAAATACCCTCAAAATAGATTTTTCAATCAAGCATTTGGATTTGTAAAGCCAGTTTTAAGCAACACATACAAAAAACCGAAGATGGTACAGGTTTATATTATCAGGCATTACAGATCTTACCGAAAATGTGTTGAAAAATCCAACTATAATCAGTAAATCAAGCAATGTTTGGTTCTTTTTCCAGGTTGATAAAGTTGAAATTGATGGTCCCACAAAGCTACATGTACCAGGATATACCAAACCTGTATCATTCGGAGAAATATCATTGTTTGATTATCAAGTGCTAGACTCAGGTAATTTTTGCACTTATTTTAATCTTGTTTATTCAAAATCAATTTTGACAGAACCTTGAGGCTTAGTAGATTCACTCTCCATGACTGTTTCCTGGATACCAAACGAGCACTCGTGACCAATTTTGGGCTAGTCCCTGACAATTTTCACCTTCCCTAATGCAGATCGAACCCGGGATCCTCAGTACAGGAGGCCGCTCCCTACCACTGTACTAATGTTGCCCACATCTGTTTTAAACTTCAAACCAAATAATTAAGATTATTAATTTCACTTACAGACGAGACATTGACTGTTGCCACAACTCGCCTGGAAACCATGTTGGGCGACACAGCCGTCGCAGTACACCCTGATGATGAAAGGTACAAAAACCTCCATGGGAGACATCTACTCCACCCGTTTGATGACAGAACAATTCCAATCATTTGTGATGAGTATGTGGATAAGTCCTTTGGAACAGGTAAACAGGTTGCAGGGTCTTCCCCAGGATTTTTTTTCTTAAGTTTGGTTGTTTGATGCAAATGATTAGGTGAGTTGGCAGGCAATGGGAAACCCCTATCAACATACAATAGACGTTCAATGTATATTGTGGAAGAAAGAGACCAAACATACCACTTTTAAACCGAAACAAAATGCATCAAACAATTTCAGAAGCAACCAGATTGGCTGTGAGCAAATTTAAAGTGCAGTTGGATCAACTAAGGCCCTTGGGTAGTGCTAATTTTGAAATGCAGGAGCTGGGGCCACACAGTGCTTAAAAGGCCTGGGGATGAAGCTAGGTTGTAATGACACTTTCAACCATTATCCATGTGGAGGGTATTTGTCCTTGGATAAAAAATCTGCTTTGGTGCACATTCAAGGGTCTTCGTTTCAATTCCTGTGAGAAGCTGTGGGACCCCTTGTGACTTTCATTTTTTGACATTCAGCATGAGTGTTGGATAAATCAGAATCAAGAGTGATTAACCCTTTACCAAACGCCAACTTTTCGACTGTCCAAAATTGAAAGAGTTAGCAGACGGCATTTCAAAATGTGATGAAATTGAAAAATAATCTTCTGATAGGGCAGAAAACATTTGGGGAACAGGAGAAATTGCTTGTTAGGAACAATTTCTCCTTTTCCCACAATATTTTCCAGAGTTGTCTGCAACAAACTGTTTAATTGTTGTTATTGTTTGGTAATGGGTTGATATAAGTTGTTATAATTTATTTCACAATCAATTAAACATAAGAAATTTAAAACATAATTGAAAATTTTTCCTTTATGTTTCTGGTTCAACTTAAGACAAGGTTTGAATTCATGATTGGTATGTTTCTAGGAAATGCCACTATGTTAATCAAAAGTGGTTGAATATGACATTAATTCTGGACAAAGAAGACTATTCACTTGATAAGCACTTGTATAATATGATTAAGACTTAAATATATACAAAGGTTTTCTAATACATATACCTGAATTGTTTTACATCGATTGTGCAGGAAGCTTGAAGCTGTTTAATTCATTCTCAATGACTGCTTCCTGGATACTAAACCAGTACTCACGCCGATTTGCGGGTTAGTCCTGTCAATTTTACCGCGCCTAATGGGGATTGAATCCTGGATTAAAAAAATAATTTCTTTGTTACAGGTGCAGTGAAAATTACTCCATCCCATGATCCAAATGACTTTCTACTGGGAAAGAAGCACAATTTAAGTTTTATCAATGTGATCAGTGACTCTGGAGAAATGGAAAATGTCCCCAAAATCTTTCAAGGATTAAAACGGTTTGATGCCCGTAGGAAAGTGGAAAAGTTGTTGATAGAGAAAGGCCTGTTTAAGGGTAGAAAACCTCACAAGATGGTTCTACCTGTGTGCAGGTAAACATTCCTATTAAATCTTCTCTTCTCTATGGACAGAGCCTCATTAACTTTGTTGGTAGTGTAAAACTATGGTTTGTTTTATCTTAATGATATACCAGGGTACTGTTTTATCAAAGGACTTACCAAAAATATTTGTGTAAGTTGAATCCGATTTATATGGACATTATCTTAAACAAACTTACAATGTTGTAATGGGATACATAATTGGAAACGTCTTGGAGAGATGTTTCCAATGATTTGTTCCGTTGCAATATTGTTTAGCCCAATATTGAAATAACAAGGAATGTTGTTTTGCGCAAATTATTAGCATCAAATATCCAGTAGAACTTTACAGAGGATGCTAAGTTTGAGCAGGTACTTCTAATGTTTATTGAAGGCAATGTGACATGATTTATCGTCCTTTACCACTGGTCAGTTATATTCATTATATTCATGTAGAAAAGTAGTCAGTGGTTTTGAAAGAATATTGTGCAGAACTGGTGAGGAAATACCAGGGTACCGTTTTACTAAACAGTTTACGCTTAAGATTTGCGTAAGCCTAAAACAACAATTCCTCTTATTTCAATATTTGACAAAGCAATATTGCAAAGTGACACTTCATTGGAAGCGTCTCTCCGAGACGCTTCCAATGAAGTGCCACATTGCAATATTGTACTTTCATTGAAGATACTATCCATGTTTATCAATTATGACTTACGCAAACATTTTCCGAAAGTTGTTTAGTAAAACGGGCCCCAGGAGAATAGTAAGGCGGACTTAATTCCTTAATTTGAATCCAAAAAATCAGTCATTGATGAATGGCAGAAATGGAAATGAAGTCTTTTCAGTTGCTGGTTTAACAAATGGCTTATTTTGGTTTGCATAAACATCCTCTCCCATTTCAGAGTTTCCAAATTGCCCTTGTGCTAGTGTGAAAAAGGTTCAAAATGAAAGCAACAACAATATGCAAATAGGTAGAAACTTTTGTGACAAAAAGATAGATTGCTCATTGTTGTTCATCAATCAGTTTTGGAGGTACTTCATGTCAAACATTCTAATACACCTCTTTATGTAGAGGACTGATGTTAAATAGGTGATATGGTTTGTTTTGTAGTCGTTCAAAAGACGTCATAGAGCAGAGGATGAAGTATCAATGGTATGTGAAGACTGAAGAGATGGCTGCCTTGGCTGTAAAGGTGAGTTTTTCTTATAATCCTTTACCGAACGCCATATTTTCGACTGTCCCAAATGAAAGAGTTGGCAGACGACATTTCAAAATGTGATAATATTGAAAATTTGTTTTCTGATAGGGTGGAAACATTGTGGGAAAAGGAGAATTTGCTCGTTATGAGCAATTTCTCTTTTCCCACAATGTTTTCGAGAGCAGCCTGCAACAAACTGGTCAAATGTCACTATTTTTTGGTAATGTGTTAAAGGTACTAACTCAGAGAGTTTTGCTCTGGATGTAATAAACTCCAAAATCACATGGCCCCTCTCCGCGTGGGTTCAAAGAGGGATATGGATTTTCATGAGAGGCAGTCTCCCGGCTGACTTACGGAATGCCGATGGTTCTACCCACCTTGACCAGCCCCTATGGGCAGTTGAGTATGGGGATTCCTCCATCATTAAGAGTCGTGCATCGCTATATAACTGAAATAATGTTGATGTGATGTAAAACCCATATAAAAAAAATAAATAAATAAACTCCAAAAATTTGACATCAACAATGATTGTCACTAAGCTTAAAACCATTTTCAATTTCTTTACTTTGAAGTTGCTGAAATCATATTTCATCAATTAATGTAAAGTGAGCCTTTGGGCATGTCAGCACTTCTATTGGATAGCCAGTTATAGATAATCACAGGAGTTCCTTACGTCACGTGACAGAGCGGTTAAACAATATTGAAGAACCATGTGATAAAGGTATCTAAAGAAAGCATCACTTACTCTAAGTTTAGCTGGTTGTTTATGAAATAAACTTGTTTATGAAATAAACTTGTTTATGAAATAAACTTGTTTAGATGGTTTGCAATATTTGCAATTCATATGATCTATAAATTTTCTGTATGGTTATAAACGGTGTTGTGAAGTTGCCAATAATTTATTCTTCTATTACTTTAAAAGTGTATGTTGTCATCTTATCTGTTAAAGGGGACCTCCGTGGCCTAGTGGTTAGAGTACAGAACTTGAAATCACATGGCCCCTCTCCGCGTGGGTTCAAATCCTGAGAGGGATATGGATTTTCATGAGAGGCAGTCTCCCGACTGACTTACGGAATGCCGATGGTTCTACCCACCTTAACCAGCCCCTATGCGCAGTTGAGTATGGGGTCTTCCTCCATCATTAAGAGTCGGGCATCGCTACATAACTGAAATAATGTTGATGTGATGTAAATCCCATATAAAGAATATAAAGAATCTGTTAAAGACAGTTTATTTCAAAAAGTTTAAAATGCAATCCATGGGATAGTCTCTTTAAATTTCACCCCTATCATCTCTCAGTCCCCCTTTTGTATTTTTGTAATAATCCAAAGTTGAAAGGATAGTTTTGACTGTTAGCATGATAAAGCCCTTTCAACAAATGTTCTGGTGAATTGTTATAATTTTCTAGAACAAACAACGCTACTCCTTCGTGAGCTGTAAGGTGAGTTCATACTAAAAGATGATGCCATATTTTCTGCTTACAAATGGATTTATCTGCATTTATTGCGGACAATAGTTAAACACATTGTGTCAAAGAGACAGTAAATTGTTCTTTTATTACCAGGATTTACAAGTTTTTAAGGTTTTATTTTTTTTTCAATTTGTCAATTTGTCATGGATAATTTTAGTCATTTGGTAGAAGGGACAAGTGTATTATATATAGTTAAACAACAGTTTGTTTTGTTTATGGGAAATATTCCCTTTACTTGGAACATAACAAACAAGTGTGTAAGCACTAGTTTGCTATATGCTAGTAATGTTCACGAGGGGAATATTTCCCGTAAACAAAATAAACTATTGATTAAATTATATATTACGTATACTATCAAAATATCAAATTGCGCCATTTAAACATAATTTGTGTTAATGCAATAGTTGCTTTCATAATTTGCGCCTTGAATTACTGCAAATTATTTCTCAATAAGAATTAGGAGATCCTTAAAACTGTATAAATCCATTCAAAAAAGTATTATAAGGAATTAGTAAATGTTTTATTCTATTTTTCATAGGCTGTGGAGACAGGGGAGTTAAAACTAATCCCAGATTATTTTCGTAAAGTATGGAATAACTTTCTACAAAATCCTGAGTAAGTATGATCATATGGGTTTTTTTTTTATTTAACCCTTACTGTATCACAATCTCACTGTTGTATACTTAACAAACCACTATGACTAAAGGATGAATTGCTCATTTAGCACAATTTTAGCAAGAAAGTTTTCCTTATCTCAATGGTTTCTCAGGGTTGTCATTAAGAGCTGGTTGGTGGCCAATTTGACCGCATCAAATGCCTTTTTGGTCGGCTCAAATAACATAAAATATGTCATCAGTAACAACAAAGTTGTGTTTGGTGTTTCGGCCTCCTCAAATCGAAAGTTTGCTTCTTACTCCAAAACTTAATAGCAACCCTGATTTCTTTCATTTATCTGACAAAAAATGTATTTACATGTATCTCTTGCTTCTTTCCTTTGTCCACTTTTGCTTTCAATTTGACCAGATAAAATCCTGATGTGGTGGAATGTGTTGATAAATTTTTAAATCAAAATAAGTAATTTTTTTAATGTTGTTTTTTCTACAAATGATCTGCTGCAATGGAATTTTAAATGGCATATTGCTAAGAGAGTATACCTTGTATCTATGAATAAATCATTTAGTTACAATGATTTGTCTGCTTTTTTTCAGAGATTGGTGCATATCACGTCAGATTTGGTGGGGACACAGAATTCCTGCATATAAGGTCATCTGTAAATCGAAGGTAACCGCTTCTATGCTTATTTTTAGCCTGTTTGATATGAAAATTTGGTTCTAGCTTTTTTTAAATAAAATATGAAAGTGGTAATAACAAAGAACCAGATTATATGCCAAATATTTGACTGTCCCAAATTGAAAATTGATCTTCTGATAGGGCAGAAAACATTGTGGGAAAAGGAGAAATTGCTCGCTAAGAGCAATTCCTCCTTTTCCCTCAATGTTTTCCAGAGTCGTCGGCAACAAACTGGTCAGATGTCGTCATTGTTTGATAATGGATTAAAGGTGCTTGTTCACAAATGTGAGAAGATGTGGAAGTTAAAAATTGATTTCTTTAAAACTGCACAACAGCTGTACTGTCATATGATACGCACTGAAGAATAGTCATTGGAAGCAAAATTACTTCACTTTGATTCTTTAAAGTGTGTATACTGTGAATTAAAATAGATTTCAATCCAAAAGCATGACATTACCTTTGATATCTACCGTATATAAACTGTACATACTTAGATAAATTGACTGTTCCTGAATTGATTATACTTTCAAAAGCTACTTTCTATTCTATATCAAACAATACAAAACATGTTTCAACAACATTTTATTTTGACTTACAAATTTTCTTTTCTGTGAAGCAATACCAAATAATGCATTTGTAGGTGGATCACGCTCTTGTACGATGTTTATGCCTCAATCAGACAATACCATACCTGAGATAAGGGGTGACTGGAATATCTGCGGTTATCTACCTACTGTTGCATTTAGCTGTTTATATTTTTTTAACTGCCATATACTGCGTTGAATCAATATTCTTTTTGCTCTGTTTAGATAAACATTATATTTACAAAAACAGCATCTTGTACCTTATTTTACTTCAGGGGGATACTGAAGACCTCTGGGTAACTGCCAGGAATGAGCAGGAAGCACTTAGTAAAGCGGAAAGGCTTGTTGGTTTGGAAAAGGAGCATTTCATACTTCAGCAAGGTAAACTCTGATATTTCCTTTATTGTATTGATTCCCAAATTATATCACTTAAGAAAGTCGTTTTTTTCGTAAGCTTTTTCATTGTCATCTTTTAAAGCACCTACTTCAGTCAAGTCATAATATCCCTAATGGAAAAAAACAATAATATATTTTTGTTAGTCCTCATTTGAATAGTAACAAATAAAGAAATCTGTAGAGAAATTTTACTTTTATCTTTACCTTATGAAAAGCAGATTTATTGGTATGGCGATTGGTGACTGGTCCGAAATGAAAGCTACAGCAGAACAAGAAAAGATATTAAAAAAATGATATAAGCTATCTTCTTAGTATTTTGCTTCAGAAGAACTAGCTGGTCAGTACATGTCATTTATTGTTTTATCACAATGTGGTTTCTCAAGACAATTTCACGACAACCACAACAGTTGTGATAGAGAGAGGCAGAGATCGACCACAACAGTTGTGATAGAGAGAGGCAGAGATCGACCACAACAGTTGTGATAGAGAGAGGAAGAGATTTTTAACTTATAAAAGCCTATAAAAGGCACCTTTCCAATCGGAAATCTCTTTTAAATCATACAGTTTCCACTAAAAGATTTTGTTCAAAGTCACACCAGCTTTTTGGTTTCCCAATTCAGCTAATTCAGCCATAATTTTCCCAATATCAACAACCCTTAGTCTCTGCCCAATTCAAGAAAAAAAAAGTCATGAGAGGTGTTTTGAAGTAAAAGATTACTTGTTTCTATTAATTTAGATGAAGATGTACTAGACACCTGGTTTTCTTCAGCCTTATTCCCTTTTTCTGTTCATGGATGGCCAGAACAGGTAAATTAATTAATGTAATTATTAGTTTTTTGTTTGAACTGATTGAGTTTAAATGCTACTGACATAATCTTTTCTTGCTTATATTTAGGATCTTATCCAAAATGACCATTGTGTACTGAATTTATGAAATGAGTTATCAAAAGAAAGATTGAAAAGAGGCTTGCCAAGTTTTTGTTTTTATTTCGATGGAAAGTTTAATAGCTTCAATGGAAAACAATTGCAAAAGTTTGTTTCTATTTGTAACATGACTGAAATTTGCATGAAAATATGTATTAACTTGGATAAACAATGTTTTAATGCTCTTAATGACTTAAGCTGTTTGATGGGCCTTAAAACCCCATTCATTCATTACAAAGTAATGTAACGGTATCCACTAGTTGAAATCAAAATCTTTGCCATTATTTTGAATATTTGCCAGTTTGGATACTGAGCATAAAATGTTGTTTTAGATGTAAGCTGTTTTTAACAATTTATCATGAGATAGTAGGTAAAGTTTTGTATTCCATTGTATGAAATCTATTAAAGAAAAAGAATAGGATTTTTTATGCTTTATCTGATGCAATTTTTTAATTTAAACCAGTTCAAAAATCACAAATGGGGGAACTTAGTTTAATTGATATTAATTGGTGTATTTCACAGACATTAAATCTATCCAAGTATTATCCAAGTCAACTACTGGAGACTGGTAGTGATATACTGTTTTTCTGGGTCGCCAGGATGGTAATGATGGGCTATAAGATGACTGGTCAGCTTCCATTTAACGAGGTAACAGAGTTTCAAATCAAAGGTGTATTTCTATTGCTTACTATTTTTTATCAATTCTTCAAAAAGTAAACAGAGTTTCAAATCAAAGGTGTAATTCTATAGCTTACTATTTTTACCAATTCTTCAAAAGGTAAACAGAATTTCAAATCAAAGGTGTATTTCTATTGCTTACTATTTTTATCAATTCTTCAAATAGTTAACAGAGTTTCAAATCAAAGGTGTATTTCTATAGCTTACTATTTTTATCAATTCTTCAAAAGGTAAACAGAATTTCAAATCAAAGGTGTATTTCTATTGCTTACTATTTTTATCAATTCTTCAAAAAGTAAACAGTTTCAAATCAAAGGTGTATTTCTATTGCTTACTATTTTTATCAATTCTTCAAAAAGTAAACAGAGTTTCAAATCAAAGGTGTAATTCTATAGCTTACTATTTTTATCAATTCTTCAAAAGGTAAACAGAGTTTTAAATCAAAGGTGTATTTCTATTGCTTACTATTTTTATCAATTCTTCAAATAGTTAACAGAGTTTCAAATCAAAGGTGTATTTCTATTTCTTACTATTTTTATCAATTCTTCAAAAGGTTAACAGAATTTCAAATCAAAGGTGTATTTCTATAGCTTACTATTTTTATCAATTCTTCAAAAAGTAAACAGAGTTTCAAATCAAAGGTGTATTTCTATTGCTTACTATTTTGATCAATTCTTCAAAAAGTAAACAGAGTTTCAAATCAAAGGTGTATTTCTATTGCTTACTATTTCTATCAATTCTTCAAATTGTAAACAGTTTTTCAAAACAAAGGTGTATTTCTATTGCTTACTATTTTTATCAATTCTTCAAATAGTAAACAGAGTTTCAAATCAAAGGTGTATATCTATTGCTTACTATTTTTATCAATTCTTCAAATAGTCAACAGAGTTTCAAATCAAAGGTGTATTTCTATTGCTTACTATTTCTATCAATTACTCAAATAGTAAACAAAGCTTCAGACCAAAGGTGCATTTCTCTTTCCATACTTTTTTATTTCTTCTCCAAATCCTTCTTGATGAAATGACTTTTATGAATACCAATAAAACTGGATTTAGAAAAGGTATGATGAAGTGCTAAAGATGTAAAGAAGTGAAATCGAACAAAGCACTTTCTTGTCTAGATCTATGAACAAGTGTAATCACTTACCTTTTGAAGGCATCTCCTTGTGTTGAGATGACTTTGTACAAATGAAAAGACTGTCGCAAGTGGTTTTTTGACTGAGAATATTTTGATGCTTCAGTGCAACTTTGAATTGCCATTTTAACATAAATGGGCTTAAGGGGTGTAAAACGTGAATGTGGCATTTTGGCTTATTATACATTGTTAACTCGGTGCAGTTCTGAAAATGATTATAAAAGGTAAAAGTTTTGTTTATAATTGTGTCATTCTTAGTGAAATGGCGAGTCAGTTTGGCATATGAGACACTTTTGACTGTTTATACCAAGTACCTCCCAACTTCTACCACTATGCCAGGAGACAAGCGGATAAAAAGCGATAACCATTAATTTAATTAGCTCGGGGCTCACAAACCACCCAAATCTGAACGAGTCCCATGAAAACATTTTCCAGACAAACTCCTATGGGGCTCAAACTTTCGACCTCCTCGTCCCAAGGCAGATGCCTTAACCACTAGGCCACAGTGATGGTGTGATTTTATGCTCGCATTTTACGAACAATTTTTATCAATTGTAACTTTCTTTTAAACCTTTTTTTCAGGTTCTTTTACATGGTATTTTGCGAGATTCGCATGGCAGAAAGATGAGTAAATCATTGGGGAATGTAATTGATCCAATAGATGTCATTCATGGTATATCCCTGGAGGTGAGAATGGCACTTTTTCCTTCATTTCCATTGATCTGTATAATAAAGGTCCTTCAGGGGTCTGTTTTACTTAACAAGTTACGGAAAATATTTGCGTAAGTCGTAATTGATAAACATGGATAGTATCTTCAATGAAAGAACAATATTGCAATGTGACACGTCATTGGAAGCGTCTCAGAGAGACGCTTCCAATGGTGTGTTACTTTGCAATATTGCTTAGCCCAATGTTGATAAAAGCGGAATTGTCGTTTTAGACTTACGCTAATCTTAAGCGTAAACTGTTTAGTAAAACGTCACCCAGGCCCTTATGTGTGGGCGACAGTGGTTAAGTGGTAGAGTATCGGCCACTTGTACCGAGGGTGCTGAGTTCCCCATTAGGCGAGGTGAGAATTTCCAAGACTAACTTACAAAACGGCACGTGTAGTGGTTTAGTATCAAGAGAGCAGTCATCGAGAGTGAATTTAATAAGCTTCAAGCTTCCATCACGATCTATGTATAATAAATAAGTTAATGGCCTAGTAGTTAAGGTGATGGATTTGTAATTCAGGGGTTCAGGATTCAATTCCCTACAGCCCGCTGGCTTCATTGGAATGTCTTATGACAGGACAAGACATTTCAAAGCCAGAGCCTAGTAAATAGGGAATCCCAGGAAAGTTGTGATACAACTGAAAAATGCTTGACATGGCATTATAAATCTGGTAATTAAGGGTATTAAAAGCAGCTCCAAAAATATTCTGTATGATATTATTGAATCTGAGAGCCGTAACCCCAATCTGAACACATCAGGTTTTTCCAATGAAAACACCTCTGAAATAACAGGGATGACGCCATATTGTTTCCCGCAAGAATGACGTCACTTTACTTTCGTTTTTAAAAATAGATCTTAAATGTGAAATCTAAAAAGTCGTTAAATTTGATTGAAGAAATAACTATACATGTCTTAACAATAATTTCGCCATTTGGTATGAGTTACTGGTAAAAAATGATTTAAAAGGATGTCCAACACTTCCATACACATTGAACTACTTAACATACACGCTTAGAAAGTGTGTTAATTGTCGGATGCCGATTTACCTGAAAAATTGTAACCCTACACTTATATCCGAGGTGTATTTCACAGCTCACGGAAATATGTAAGTAGTTCCGATTGCCGTAACCCTTTACCAAACACCAAATTTTCGACTGTCTCAAATTGTAAGACTTTGCAGATGACTTTTCAAATTTTGACAAAATTTGAAAATAAACTTCTGATAGGGCAGACATATTGTGGGAAAAAGGAAAAATGCTCGTTAAGAGCAATTTCTCCTTTTCCCATAATGTTTTCTTGAGTTGTCTGTAATAGACTGGTCAAATGTCGTTTTTGTTTGGTAATGGGGTAAGAAGCGAAAACTTACATATAATAAATTTTTTATAGGTTACATTGCATTCAGAAGCACTGTTTGGTACTGATTTGCATTTGGTACTGATATGCACATTTTGCTTATATTATACATTCAATCTTGGTTTATACGACCAATATAAAAGAACAAAGGAGAGAAAGACATTGAATGTCATGATATGGACACCAGGTAATCAGAAAGCTAGAGTATGAGCTTTTCGGATGACATATGCCCTTTATAAAGAGAGCTACAGTCTAAATAAGTTTTCACTCACAGTTCGAGACTGGTCCTTCAAAATCAAAATTGACTGTATGGCAGGTAAATTATTCACTTTCAGAATCTACATAAAAAGTTGGAGATTGGAAACCTTGATCCAAAGGAGTTAAAAAAGGCCCAGAAAGGTCAAAGGCAGGATTTTCCACAGGGCATCCCAGAGTGTGGTACCGATGCATTAAGATTTGCGCTGTGCTCTTATAACTATAAAGGTAAGCTTTCTTTATATATTGAATATTGGTGTATTGAACTGATGCTTTGAAATTTGGGCTTTGCTCTTATAATTTTAAAGGTAAGGTATCTTTATATATTCGATGTGTTGAACTGAAACTGCTAAATGTTTGTATTCTACACCTATAAGCAATCACAGTGGGCATAGCACAAAAGTGCTTCTATGAACAAAATTTAACCCCTGCAAATGTTTGAGTGATAAAGATGTGAGCACTATGACATTTTGTCATCAAAAACATCAGAAGGTGTCAGTTGCTATCGCACCGAACAATATAAACTTTATTTGTTCTTTTTTTGCAGAAGGAAGTTGATAAATGAAAAAATCATTCATAGAATTTCTAGCCTAGAAGTGGTAGATTACAAAGTACGCATGAATAAGTAGCCTTTCAACGTAATATCACTGAAAAGTTGTTTGAAAGTGAAACATACCCATATGGAAAAAAGATTCAAGCTTCTTATATTTTTTTATTTACAGATGCAGAGATAAACGTAAATGTTATCCATGTTAAAAGTTACCGTCACTTCTGCAATAAGATATGGCAGGGATTTCGCTATGTGACGACTAAGTTGGGTCCAGATTTTAAGCCATCAACAACATTAGAGGTAAATTCAGACAAATAATTCCATCAAATCCGTTTTCTGAAATGGGATTTCCTATATGGACAAAAGTTTTCATTATATCAACAATTTTTATGTTATTCTTTGATGCTTGGCTAATTAATGATGTAGGATAATTCCACAGGCAGAACTATCCATTAGGTCCCACTTAGGATACCAGGTCTATGCGCTGTGCTCCTTTGCTTAGTCGGTCTAGGGGGCTTTCCCCTCATGAAAATCATGGATATATGGATTTTACATCGCGTCAATATTATGTCATTTTATGTTGCAATGCCAGACTCGTAATAATAGAGATAGACCCCAAACTTGACTGCCCTTTAGGTCGGTTAAGCTTGGTAGAACCATCAACTTATTTCGTAAGTCAGTTCTCATGAAAATCCAAGTGCTGTCAATGGGATTTGAACTCATGAAATTCATGAATGGTCCTTCTGTGACTTACTTCAAGAGGGTCGTGTGATTTTGAAGCCAATTCTAACCACTAGGCCATAGTGGCATAAAATCCTATAGATGGAGTATTCTTTGTGATATTTAGGATAAATAATTGCACCAAAAAGTGCAATTTCTAGTTTTGTCACAATTGTTTTTCGAGTCCTAAACCACAGTTACCTTGGATAAGAAAAAAATATCAAGGAGAGTATTAGCCCATTACCAAACAATATCGTCATTTGACCAGTTTGTTTCAGACGACTCTGGAAAACATTGAGGGAAAAGAAGAAATTGCTCTTGACAAGCAACTTCTCCTTTTCCCACAATGTATTCTGCACTATCAGCAGATTATTTTTCAATTTCATCGCATATTGAAATGTTGTCTTCAAACTCTTTCAATTTGGGACAGTCCAAATTGTGGTGTTCGGTAAAGGGTTAAACAGGAATAGTCCCTCATCATATTTTTCTTTTACAGAATATGTCCCCTGAAACCCCACTTGACCGTTGGATAATGAGTCGACTCAGTAATATGGTTCTCCAGTGTGAGTTGAACTTTCACTCATATGACCTCTACTATGTAACAAAGGCACTACATGACTTCTGGATACAAGACTTCTGTGATATATATCTGGTAAGTTGGCAGAAATCATTTTCCTGCACCAAACAACATTAAAACATATGGGCCACGTCACGGGAAAAGGGGCACTCGGACATAGCAAACAGTGTAGCCCCAGACCAGCCGCCACGTCACTGATGTCTGGGGTTTCACTGTTTGCCATCTTAAATAAATACAAATGATAACTGTCGTGACTAGATGCTGGAATAATAGCGCTAAGAAAGAGCTGAGTCAGCGGTTTTTGTTTATGTCCGAGTGCCCCTTTTCGCGTGATGCGGCCCATATCATTAATTGGATTGGAGTTCTGCGTGTTCCAGTGGTTAAGTGGAAGGACTTAGAACTCAGGGGTCCCAGATTCGAGCCCCACCGACACCACTGGTTTCATGGGAGTGACTTTTGGCAAGTCATCTCAGAGCCCTAGCTAGTGCTGGTAGATCCAGGAAAACTGTTACATAATTGATAATTGTTCATTTATTCATTCATTCATTCATTCATTCACCGTATTTGTTTTACATCGATTGTGAAGGAAGCTAATTAAAGCTTGTTCAAAGCCACTCTCGATGACTGCTTCCTGGATACTAAACCAGTAATCGCGCCGGTTTGTGGGTTAGTCCCGGAAATTTTCACCCCGCCTTACGGGGATTCGAACCCGGGACCCTCGGTACAAGAGCCCGACGCTCTACCCCTGCACCAATGTCGCCCACTGTTGTTGATACAGCGTTTAACACCATACAAAAGAAAAAAATCATTGGATAGAGATGTTTCAATGAAAAACCATGTCATTGATCAATCAACAATTTTGTTCACATTGTTAAAAGTAATATGCTGCCCATGATAAATCTTGGAAAGTTTTTATTTGAAAATGAAAAATTTCTCATATAATACGTTGGTTTGTTTTTTTGAATATTTCTCTTCTACCAAAGAAAAGCTTTTCAGTTTACGTGTATATCAGTAAGTTAATTAAAGAACTCTTCATGAACTGCTTTTGTCTTTAAACCAAGAGAACAGTTGAAGCAAAAGATGTTTATGTTATAAAAAAGTAATCTTGAATCATATTTTTTTGACAGGAGTATACTAAGCTAGTGTATCAGTCTGGAGATGAGGCAAGAATTAGAACAACTGGGGACGTTCTATATACATGTGTGGACACATACCTCAGGGCTCTAGGACCATTCATGCCATTCCTATCTGAAGAACTCTACCAGCGCCTACACTCTGCTACTGGCTGTGATAGTATCTGTGTGACCCCATATCCTGACCCTAAACAGGTATGTATAAACATGGCGCCTTGTGACTGGATTAAAACTTGAAGACCAGGGGAACGTTTTTTCTAAACATTGTAAGCAAAATATTTGTATAAGTTCAAAACACATTCTCACTTACAGGGATCAGGAAATCTCTGAATTCCAATTGGTCCGAGACTTGGCCAGAAACCCTTCATACCTCTTCCCCCCTAAAAGGAAAAAGATATTGATTTCTTTCATGCATCTAACAGTATATTATGTTTTATGTGACAACCTCTAAATAAACCTTTTTCTTTAGATAACGTATAGTATAAACTTTATGTTTCTGTATTCCTAGTTTCAATAATCATTATTAGAAAACGTCCGATCCAACTGAAAGGTAAACAAGATTTGAGATCTGTTTGTTTTAAACTCTACAAGATAACCTTCGATGATTCCCCTGATTTCCCAATGAATTTGTTCACTGTTTAAAAATCGTCTTGCGTTGATGTTGGAAGCAAGTTTTCAATATTATCACACTATACACATAAAAACTCTTTGATTTCTTGCAATCTAACAAGTTTTCACATCAGACCGAATGTGCTTAATGTAATTGGTTTTGCGGAATAAGGGTGTCATATGTACTTCTCAATCAAAGGGGCCTGTTTGTGTACAATTTAAATCCCCCCCCCCATTTATACACGCCTCGGGCATTGTTTGACACAGGGATAACGATTAACAGATTAATTATATGATTCTGGAGGTATTTTTAGGTGTGAACAGTGTCATATCAATTTTTTCATCAAATCCCAACTTGTAATCGGTCCAGTACAACTGAAATCTGTCCAAAACCGACAAAACTGGCATTTTCCTGATCCCTGCTCACTTATATCAAGAATGAGAAAGGTAATATTGCAACCTAACATGTCATTGGAATCATTTCCCTCTGCTGTGGCTTATGATATGTCCATTTGAATGAAAAGCTTGTATGAACATTGTTCCAAATATCTTATTTTAATTGGTCATGAGTAAAAAAAAAAAGAAAATAGTGTCATTTCGTTTAATACTTGGTTGTATATCATAAAATTAAGGTGGAAATTTATAATTGATTGCAGTATGTATGGGGAGACAGGAGTTTAGATCAAGATGTAGACCTGGTGTCCAGTATTTGTACAGCAATTTTGTCAGTCAAGCAGAATAATAGTCTTCAGAAGTGTCCTATCAAAGGTAAGTTTTAAATTCCTTTAGATTTGATGCGAAAACTTTGTGATCATTTGACAATACTGTCATATGATCAAGATAATTTCTTCAGTAGTGTCTTTGCCTTAAAGCTTTTTGAGGTTTTGATTATCATTTCAATTTTTCAATATGACAAATGTGGAAATATATAATATGGTATATTTGTATGTTATGTTTCATGTAAAAATGCCTCAAAAATCACCAACTCATGATCAGAGGTATATAGCTTCTGTGAGGCAACAAAGCATTGATAGAGGCTCTGTGTTTCAATAACAAAACTTTTTATGTTGACAAAACTTTTTTTTGTATCATTTGAAATGTTTTTACTGCAATTATGCAGGTCTTCTTCAAAGATACTTTTGACATCAATTTATATAAAAGTGATGAGCTTGAAAGTCATAGTTAGCTCTAAGAATGCTGGGTAATTTTCTAATAATAGATTTTTGTGTCGTCTGCTTTTTAAAACTTTAAATATCTGCTTAAATATTTGTTAAGGAAAGAAACTCAAAGTAGCAAACAGGTTAGATCACAGACCAGCCGCCAATTTGCTTAACAGCTGGCATGGATCTTAACTGTTTGTATAAGCATGAAGTTGGTTTGAGCACTATAAGGGTTAAAATTAACTCATAACTGGTTCAAACAATGAGATAAAACAGCAGATAGAGTAAACAATATCATATTCTTGTTTTATAGTCTACGTACAGATGAGTACAGATTTGGCTCACAGATTAAGCAATCTAGATCCTTTATACCATGCTGTTGCCAAGGTCACCAATGTCACTATGGTTACGGACGAATCTGAAGTCCCCGACAACAGTCTTTCTGCTGAAGTCACCCCGAGCATCATTATCTACATACATAAGGAGGTACATATAACACTTCCTTATTTATAACAAATATTGCTTTAATTTAAGTACAAGGTTTATTTTTACATTATTTTTTTATAAGATTTTAATTTTCTTTGTGCATGTGTCCTAAATAGTAAATGTATTTATTTTGAAAATAGTTTAAGCACGCAGACAGTGTGAGTGAGTTATTCATTATTCTTGATATGTTATTTTTTTTGTTTCAATTTTGATTAATAATAAAAGACCAATTGCGATATGGAAAATGTTGAATCAGGGTTAGACATGTCAGAGACAACCTAATTGAAACAAGACTCTGATCAATCTTTCACTTAGTTGAGAAACTTTTAAATATAGACTTAAACTGAATTCTCATTTTAAGTTTTGTAGCAAGACACTTTCATCTCCTGTTTTCTTTTTCAGGAAAGTAGCTCAGAAGCCAAACAACAGGACTAGCTCTGCTTCTTATTTTTTTTTATTATTTTCTTTTCTTTAAGTATTTTTATCATAACATAGTAATGAGACAAACATTAACGCTATGGTAGTGGGGTATTGTCTGATCCCATTTTAATTGAACAGTCAAACAATATTTCAAGTCAAGGTACAGGGGACCTAAACCATTATAATAATAAGGACATTTGATCAATTTGTCGCAGACAACTCTGGAAAACATTGTGGGAAAAAGAGGAATTGCTCTTAACGAGCAATTTCTCCTTTTCCCACTATGTTTGGCCTATGAGAAGATCATTTTTGAATTTCATCACATTTTGAAATGTTGTCTGTCGTTGGTGTTTGGTAAAGGGTTAAGTCATAGCAATTTCTCATTTGGTCATGCTTGATTCTTAAAACTTCTGCTACAGATGTGTTAAATTGCATATTTATGAAGTATTTGGTCAAATCAGTTATTTTAGTATGATGGTTGAAATAGGTGAAAAGCCAATCCCAGGAAAAAATGGTCAAAATGGGTTGGAATGCTTTTTAAAATAATTGTCGAAAACAGTCTTTAACAAACAAAAAAACAAACAAACTAATGCAGGCTTTAAGGAATGGGTTTATCAAACTGTTTTTCTTTTTGTGATATACAGTAGAACCTCTATACATCAAAGTACAAGGAGCTTCATAGAAATGTTCGACATAGAGAGAGTTTGACATACAGATGTCTGGAATATAAAAACATAGAAATTAAGAACAAATAATTTGGGACGACATATCGACTTTGATGTATAGAGGAGTTTGACCATCAGAAGTTTGAGGTATTCTTATGTACGAGCATTGTACATCATATAAACATGTGTACATGTTAGATATGTATAAATTTCTGTTACAGTAAATGCTTTGAAGTAATTTTGCTGTTGGTTCTGTGGAATTACCTTTCTAATAAAATCTAATAAATGCTGCATGTATTCCAATTAGTGCTGCATGAGTAAACTGGTCAATAATGTATTGTGATTAACTTGCAATGATGCATTTACACAAACTACACTTTAACGGTATGCTTTGACATTTTGATAGTTAAATGTTATATATAATTTAATCAAATGTTTGTTTTGTTTATGGGAAATAATACCCACACGAACATTACCTGCATATAACAAAGTCGTTCTAACGCACTAGTTTAACCTGGTTTGTTAAACGCAAGTAACGTTTCACTCGGGGAATTATTTCCCTTACACAAAACAAACTGTTGTTTAAACTCTATATATACAGACAGAATATGTTGTAGGTGTGTGTTGATTAGTGTTTTATGCTGTTTTCAACAGTGTTTTAGTCATATGGAAATCATCACACCTAGCCATTCTCCTGGTATTTCATCACTAGAACTGCACATTATTGTTTCCAAGCTGCTCGGGGCCATTGCTTTGTTTGTCCTATATAATAGGAGCTTATAAAATGCAATCCCAATTGAACTTTTTTTTAAAATGATGCATCCCACCTTCACCCCACACCCAATAACTTTTCCAGCTTTTTATACCTTTTTGGTTTCCCAATTCAGCAGTTTCAGCATAAAACTTCCCAAATTTAACAGCCCAGGGCCTCTTCCCAATTCAAGGAAAAAAGCCCTTACAAAGTAGAGCTTTCCCACAAGATTATATTTCTTTTTCATATGTCCCCCTCCGGGGAATCAAGTTGTAGTGAGAATTCTCTCTGATTGTAGTAATCTAATGACGATGAAAGAAAACATGATCCTCGTCCTCCCCTTGGCCCTTCAGCTTAATGTTAGATAGCAAGGAGTGTTTATCATTATTTCCACATCCCTTGATCCATTCCATTTCCTGGTATGTTGCGATTTACTTAAATTCAAAGAGAAAGAGGAATGCAATCGTATGTGGAACTTGTTAGATGCTAGTGTGAGAAGAGAAGTAATTGCTGCTCACTTCATGTTGCGATATACCCAAATTCAAAGCAAAGGAGGCATGCGGTTTTAAAGTATGAAAAAGACCAGTTGTCCGTGGTATTTCACAGAAGATAGCATGAGAAGGGATGTAACTTGTTCATTCCATTCAATTGGATGATGCCATAGACTCAAATTCCAAGAGAAAGAAACATACAATTATAAAATAAGAAAAAAGACCAGTTATCTGTGGTATTTGATAAAAGCTAGCGCACCAAGGGAAGTTTGAAGATATATTTATATAGACGAATATACTCCCAAGTTATGGCTGGTTGATGTGTTGTAAGGTTACATCGAGCAAGCTTTTTTCTAAACCAAGAATATGAGGGCACCGAACACCCAACGTTCCTAATACAACGAGAACTTTATTGATACATGAACAAAAATGATGCCTAATATACACTCCAAGTGATTGCTGGTTGATGTATTGTAAGGTTACCACCGTTGGAACTGGTTTGAAAACCTAGAAGCATGTAAGAGCATCGAACAATCAATGTGTCTAATACAACGAGAACTAAACGGATAAACGTTCATCAATGATGCCTAGACTATAACAGTAGATTAGGATGAGTAGAAGCTATAATGTCTGAAGAAAGAATATTGGTCATGGCTTGAAATTGATGCTACTATATTTTTCGACAGGAGCTCAACAAAACACGTCTTGTCCATGGGTGAGTAAAACTTCCAACTTTTCAAATCACTTGGTATTAAACGTAAACTTACGTTTGCGATTGTAAAAGGTATACTAAAGTTCGCTACAGCACGTGTTGTGAGACATACGCAGGGGAAATTCGTGCGATCATCCTACACAGTAGACGTAAAGTTAGTCTTTTTTTGTAAATCAGTACAATCACAAATTAGATTATGCCTCACGGATTATAAAACAAGGAAAACTGTTTTGGTCGAGATAATGCAATGATCAAATCGTTGATGCGTTTGGCTCGCGAACTTTAAGACCCATCATAGTAGCACAGTTATGTGTTTAATTGTTGACAAAATGACCTATATGCCTATCGTGGATGGGTGCTGTATCATTATATATCTACTTTACTGTTTATACTCAATACATGTCACTATAAAAGAGATATTCGTTCGCCCGTTTATATATGTTTATACCAATGGCACAGCTTGTATTTACCGAGTTGTAAAACGTTTTTGATCCGCGATCTTAACGATTTATCAGTTACATTTCTGCGAACTTTGTAAAAGTAAATTGGCGGCTGGCCTTTGATCTAGCCTGTTTGCTACTCGGAGTATCTTTCCTCAACAAAATTAAACAGATATTTAAGGTTTTGGAAAGTAGACGACACAAAAATCTATTATTAGAAAATTACCAAGCATTCTAAGGATTAATATTGAATTATTCAAATCAGATCTTAGCTTCCTGGATACATTACCGACCTTCGTGTACAATATGGATTAATGAAAACCCGGCAACTCACAGCTATCGAACCAACGACCCTCGCATCCTGAAGCCGTCGTTTTACTCTAGGACAGATGTAAAAAGTTATATTTGTATAGCTTTAAACATAAGGGAATTCTGAATGCTTAATTGTAATCAAATAGTCAGTAAAGTATAAAGCACGAATTACATTGAAAAATACTCTTTTTTCCTTTTAATAATTCAATGGAATGAATGAATGAATGAATGAATGAATGGTGTTTTACGGCACATCGAATAATTCAATGGAAGAACCCCCAAAAGCTTTCAAATACTTACCAAACACCTTGATAGCAATAACATAGACTATTAAAATAAAACTACTAACACAGTATATTAGAAAACCACACACATATAGACCCTATAATCAATATTTCCTACACGTGGTAACATTGGATAACGTATTACAGTTTACGTGACATCCGGATACAATATTACGATGGTTCGGGTGAAATGATTACTCGGGAGTTTCCGTAACGCCCGAAGCGATGTCTACCCGGAAATATCCGGCGTGTATAAAAGCTTGACGAGCCTTCGAACAAATCACTCAGTCTTACTACAGTCAACTAACTAGTAAGTATTTGGACTTATAAACGTGCTGTTTTTCAGAATAATTGAAATTAGTTCGTATTATTAATGATGATATTTAAGTTAGAGAAACATTCAAGATTTACAGATAAATCAACGGTTAAAATGTGTTTGTTTGCAGAAAAGAAAATTTGAGAGTGAAAGTAAAAAGTCGTTGAAACAATAGAGTTTATGTAGTGCTGTTTACTATCCACTGGGAATTCTTCAGTGCGTATCATATGACAGTACAGCGCAGTTTTAAAGAAATTAAGTTTTAACTTCCTATTTTATAACTTTATACTTTGATTTATTGTTCTTCAAAAGAGGCAATGAAGATATTGAATTAAATCTAATTGACAGCTGTGAGCAAGCTCCTCTAGATTGAATCATACTTTCGAGAACAAAAAATGCAGGTGACTGTTAATTATCGATCTTATTTAAAATGTTGAAAGTTAGATAAAAAAAAGGTACATTTTCTCACTTTGGACAAACACTTTCCGCATCGTTTTCTAGAAATTCTGTTGCTGTGATCTTTTTTAGAATACAATTCATTGTCGAAATACGCAGTTCTAAAATATTAAATCTATTCCTTTTTATTTCCAGACGATAACAATGAAGACCGCCGCTGTTTTTGTCCTCGCCCTCGTCTGCGTGTTCGGTGTGGCTCTAGGCCAGTTCGGATTCGGCCCACAAACTGCTGTCGGTGGTACTGGTGCCGGTATTGGAAGCGGAGGACGTAAGTTTAAATCTTTTCATTTGTCTCTCTCTCTTAACCCGTATAGCGCTGGAACCGACTTCATGTATATGCATGCAGGTTAGATCCAGGCCAGCCGCCAAGTAAATTGCTTTGTATACCTGGAAGTTCATGTCGACCTGTCACATTTCTTTTAATGATAGCTCTCAAAGAGACTATCGGATCACTAAAATGTTTTGATATCACATCAACTTCTGGTTGAAGAGCAATGCGATGTGTAGAGAGATCTATCTTTTTATCTCACTGAATGGTTTCTGAAGATTTCAAATTTCTGTATTTGCCTTCAATCAAATCAAATTTGTATAGCATAATGTACTGTTTCAATATCAAGTTAATGCTGGATTTTTCATCTAGTTCTCTATAAACTCCATATAAAAGAAGAATTGGAATCGTTTTATTTGTTATATGATCACAAAGACGGTACATATATTTCCCTACAATGAAGTAGCCTGAAGTCCTAGCCCGTATATATATCCCGCACTCGTGCGGGGTATGCGTACGGGCCCAGGACCCCAGGCTTATACCGGAAGGATACAGAATAATCTCCCTTTGTTTCTCTCGTTTACAGTTTTGGCTCTCCTCGGACTTCTCTTCCTTCTCTTCACGGTGTTTAACAGCTCGAGCTCTGGAACTGGTTCCACCACCATTATCTACGGAAACTACTCTGGTTAAATAATGGTAAGTCCTTTGGGATTTCTATCATTAAGTTGAATGGTATGCTCGTTTATAATATGAAGCCATGCAATTCGCTTGATTGGGTTGGGATGCGAACATTCAATGGTAACTACTCGGGCATTTTTTGTGACCTGAGGAATAGCCTACAACTCGTATATAAGTGTAGGGTTACATACATTGTGTTAAATGTCCCGGTTTATAACATATTCTAGCCTTTTTGATTTGGTTTTGTGTACTGTTATAGACCTGTGTTGTCATTTTATCAGTGAAAGAAATTTATAACAAGATTATAATACCAAAGTGTGTTTCCTTCTCTTTAATACGACATGTAAACCATTGACCGAGAGAAAAACGTACAATGTATCGTTAACTATTTGATGAACTTACATTCTTATTTTTGTGACAAATGAAATCTTCTCATTACTTTGTCCAAGATAAATACAATAATAGGGCCCAATATGAGCAGACATAGTATTGCTAAAATGATTCTTCTAAATATCATAATTGTTGTGTAACTTTTTGAACAGGTAAATACAACTATGGTTTTTGTTTTTAAAAACGGTTTATTTTTTGTTTTTCAGAATGATGATCGTGTATAAAGTCTACACATCCACCCAACATTTGAATACAGTATCGCCCCTGTTTTGTTATGTATCTGAGAGCCATCACAATAATGTGACATAGCGCTGACTCATCATGTATCACAACATTTGTTTGTTTGGAACAGACGCAATATCGCCAATGTTCGGATTGTTATTTATTGTGATCAAATTATATTTATTAAAATATGTAACCAATAAAGTTTGTGTTGTTTCATTTTTGGACTAAGGGTTCGTCAGCACCTTAGTTCATTGAATTCACATACCACATTTTGAGGGACGGTATTTTATCGATACACAAACGGCGGTCTGACGGTACTCATTAAACATCCGCCTTCACCGTGCGGAATAATACCTTCTTGGAACTAGGAATGTAGTCCGGATTTACTCGCTTTGTTTTGCTCTATATTATTATAACTGTTGCCCCATGGGAAATCGTAAAATGTCCAGATGTTCGAAAAATAGACTATCGTTCAGTCTCTATTCACAGAAATAATAATTATAGTAATGGTGGGAAAAGGAACAGCTGTTTTCCTCGAGCTGTTGCCCAAAGAAATTTTCAATTGTATCCTCACCTTAGTCCCTCAGCGTTATCAGCGCTTTGATTTATGAAGGGTGTTTCTTTCGGCGGAGGTTTATTACGATTCAAACACAATACGAAATGCATATCCATATAGGCAATTATTTTTCTCACACGTTAACATCGACGATTCTAAGATGTGTCACATAAGAAAAAGATGCTCAACAGCGCATTTTGCTTTCATTTTATCTCGAACACGTAGAATGATAAGAGGTTATGTATGACCTTTAGATCGAAACTACTTCCAGTCATCAACGCTACAACAATAGAAGTAGTTTTGGACTAGCACAATCGCAAAAGACAGCTATAATAAGAAATTGCTTGACGCTATGACAAGCGCCATCAAATTTCAGTGTCTATACCCAAGAAAGTCCAAGTTTAGCTGGGAGCTAGCATCTTCTCCAGTTAACACTAGAACAGAGGTGAAACAATCAAAGTAAGCAAACTTGAAGTTTATGCATCCCATCATAAAACTTCACATTGATATGACTGCGAAAATAAGCGTACTAGAAATAGAGGCATACATGATACAAATTATGAGGCAATGAAGCGACCCATATGACACACACAAGCATCTTATTGTGGTGAAGATCATGCCAATGCACACAAGTAAATGAAATGTAAATGTAAGGATGCATGTGTTCTTACTGTGAGCTGATTATTTCTTTTTATTTGAAATGAAATATTAAGGAGTGTTGATACCTTTTGTACAAATTTCGAGACTTTACAAGGCATTAACCTAGTAAAAGTGTTCTTGTCCTTACTGTTTATGACAATGTTTCCTTAGATATCTATTCACAATGTTTCGTGATTCATACATTCTTTTAAAAAACAACATCGATTTTCAATAATTTAAAATCCGTTTTGGAACAAAAAGAGCATACGCGCACATCTCCATCTAATTGTACACCCAATCGTAAGATCGTGAGCAGAATTCCCTTATCTTGTAAGTGTTCTTTTAACAAATTACCAAACGAAGACCGTCAGTTGACCAGTTTAATGCAGACTACTCTGTAAAACATTGTGGGGAAAGGAGAAATTGCTCTTAACGAGCAATTTCTCCTTTCCCCACCATGTTTTCTGCCCTATCAGAAGAATATTTGTCAATTTCGTTACATTTTCAAATGCAAACTCTTTCAATTTGAGCAAGTCGAAAATTTGGCATTTGGTAAAGGGTTAAGCGGATATGCTAAGGTTATCATTAGAATACATAGTTAGCACAAATGAAATACGAATTTAAGTTAGGGGACTATAGTGTTAGCACAAATGAAATACGAATTTAAGTTAGGGGACTATAGTGTTAGCACAAATGAAATACGAATTTAAGTTAGGGGACTATAGTGTTAGCACAAATGAAATACGAATTCAAGTTAGGGGACTATAGTGTTAGCACAAATGAAATACGAATTCAAGTTAGGGGACTATAGTGTTAGCACAAATGAAATACGAATTTAAGTTAGGGGACTATAGTGTTAGCACAAATGAAATACGGATTCAAGTTAGGGGACTATAGTGTTAGCACAAATGAAATACGAATTTAAGTTAGGGGACTATAGCACAAATGAAATACAATTTAAGTTAAAGGGGACTACTGGTAATTGGCACACCAAATGAAATACGAATTTATAGAAGTTGAGGGGACTATAGTGTTAGCACAAATGAAATACGAATTTAAGTTAAGGGGACTATAGTGTTACTTCAAATGAAATGCGAATTTAAGTTAGGGGACTATAGTGTTAGCACAAATGAAAATACAATTTCAAAATTTAAGGGACTGCAGTGTTAGCACAAATGAAATACAATTTAAGTTGGGGACTGCATTGTTAGCACAAATGAAATACGAATTTAAGTTAGGGGACTATAGTGTTAGCACAAATGAAATACGAATTTAAGTTAGGGGACTATAGTGTTAGCACAAATGAAATACGAATTCAAGTTAGGGGACTATAGTGTTAGCACAAATGAAATACGAATTCAAGTTAGGGGACTATAGTGTTAGCACAAATGAAATACGAATTCAAGTAAGGGGACTATAGTGTTTGCACAAATGAAATACGAATTTAAGTTAAGGGACTATAGTGTTAGCACAAATGAAATACGAATTTAAGTTAAGGGACTATAGTGTTAGCACAAATGAAATACGAATTTAAGTTAAGGGACTATAGTGTTAGCACAAATGAAATACGAATTTAAGTTAGGGGACTATAGTGTTAGCACAAATGAAATACGAATTTAAGTTAGGGGACTATAGTGTTAGCACAAATGAAATACGAATTTAAGTTAGGGGACTATAGTGTTAGCACAAATGAAATACGAATTCAAGTTAGGGGACTATAGTGTTAGCACAAATGAAATACGAATTTAAGTTAGGGGACTATAGTGTTAGCACAAATGAAATACGAATTCAAGTTAGGGGACTATAGTGTTAGCACAAATGAAATACGAATTTAAGTTAAGGGACTATAGTGTTAGCACAAATGAAATACGAATTAAAGTTAGGGGACTATAGTGTTAGCACAAATGAAATACGAATTTAAGTTAGGGGACTATAGTGTTAGCACAAATGAAATACGAATTTAAGTTAGGGGACTATAGTGTTAGCACAAATGAAATACGAATTTAAGTTAGGAGACTATAGTGTTAGCACAAATGAAATACGAATTTAAGTTAGGGGACTATAGTGTTAGCACAAATGAAATACGAATTTAAGTTAGGGGACTATAGTGTTAGCACAAATGAAATACGAATTCAAGTTAGGGGACTATAGTGTTAGCACAAATGAAATACGAATTTAAGTTAGGGGACTATAGTGTTAGCACAAATGAAATACGAATTTAAGTTAAGGGACTATAGTGTTAGCACAAATGAAATACGAATTCAAGTTAGGGGACTATAGTGTTAGCACAAATGAAATACGAATTTAAGTTAGGGGTGTTAGGAAATACTAAGTTAGGGACTATAGTGTTAGCACAAATGAAATACGAATTTAAGTTAGGGGACTATAGTGTTAGCACAAATGAAATACGAATTCAAGTTAGGGGACTATAGTGTTAGCACAAATGAAATACGAATTTAAGTTAGGGGACTATAGTGTTAGCACAAATGAAATACGAATTTAAGTTAGGGGACTATAGTGTTAGCACAAATGAAATACGAATTCAAGTTAGGGGACTATAGTGTTAGCACAAATGAAATACGAATTTAAGTTAAGGGACTATAGTGTTAGCACAAATGAAATACGAATTTAAGTTAGGGGACTATAGTGTTAGCACAAATGAAATACGAATTTAAGTTAGGGGACTATAGTGTTAGCACAAATGAAATACGAATTTAAGTTAGGGGACTATAGTGTTAGCACAAAACAACACCAGAATAATATGAATCTGAATCAGAATAATTTTATTTGACTTATACAAATACAGTACATCGTCATTTTAAACAATAAATTTACAAAATAATGTATTGTCAATATGTTGACACAGTTTTAAGACAATTACCACAGTATTTTCTGGGTCTCGCATTTTCACCAAAGATTTAAGAATTGATGAGTTGATGGAAATGCCAGTCGATGACAGTGGCTAGTGGTGTTTTGTGATTATCCAATTATACTCGAATGATTTTTCGTTAAACAAACCCCTTGCCCTGAATTTGTTTCTTGATGGCAGAATAAAGGAATTAGTACGAGTGTAAATCAGAACATAGAAGGAGACTGTTAGCACATTCGCCTACACCACTAGAACAAACAATTGAAGGGAATTTAGTCCTAAACATTTAGTGCTAGAACCGATTAAATGCATATAGCAAACAGGTTGGGTCGAGGCCAACCGCCAAGTAAATTGGCGCCTGACCTGTGATCCAACCTGCTTGCTACCCTGAGCGTCTTTCTAAGGTTTTGGAAAGCAGAACACACACTTTTTACTTTAGAAATTTACCCAGCACACTAAGGGTTAAAGTTGACAAAGCTGGAGGTTATAACAGTTAACACACAATTAACACTTGATCAAGGAGTTCACATGTTTAAGTGTATATACATGGTTGTTTTTGTTGGTACCTCTTTTGTTCTTTGATAACTGTACACTGTAAACAAATCTTTATCTTATAAGAGATGAAATAATGTATCTCACAACAGGAAAGCTTCAAATATTTTCTACTTTCTTAGCAATGAAAGACTTAGAATACGTTAAATTTGGTCTACCTTGCTATTGACTTGTTTTTGTAATTTAAATGATATATGCCTGTACTTTTCGGCATGAAGCCTTTTTACCATAATAAATTATCAATCTATATCCTTTTATCTATGTATTTGAATAAGCTCTTTAACATCATGAGCTCTTCTGCTGATCCATGTATTTTTGTCATGTACAATTTTGTATTGCTATATAACATGTTATGTTTATTATGCAATAAAATATAGTTATAGTTATAGTTATAGTTAGTTTAGCAAAGGAAGCTCAAATCCATCTCATCTATAGCTGAGGGCTAGAGCCTTCGCAAAATCGCCCTTGAATAAGGAGTCAATGATCACGAAGGTCGAACTATAAAAGGGGATAGGAGACTTACATGCGTTGTGAACAAATTACGTTGTTTCTGTGTAGTTTCTTTTTACCATTTCGGACATTTCATTACTTGCGAAATTTGCAGAGTTGTCAGGAATGAATTCGGACATCCATCCGGCGGTTTGTTCTCTGAACGTCGACTCGAACGTCATCACACCTGGGTGATTTTAGGGATTAGGAGGGCCCTCAAGGGAACGTTTACTATCGATTTTCTTACCACCGATAAAGGGTTACACTTTATAATGCTGAATACTGGAGAACACATAAAAATATAATTGATTTAACTTTATACATTTATTTACATCATCTTCATTGTATAATATCAACGGTAGAATTAAATAAATCAAGTCTGACAATATAAGATACACACATATTTAAGGTCACCATACACTATTTAACCTAAGTGGACAAGCTGCAACGCTAGGTCTGCATACGTCATTAGGTCTATTACTCCTTCTTGGTATCTATTCTTCAGTGTGCTCAGGCGGCGATTAATGTTCACATTTTTCTTTGCGCGAGGTATTGTATTTCCACCTGCAGCCCTCTGGATTCTATTTATTTCATTTGCATTCTGTATATCTTTAAAGATTTGGATAACCGAGTATATGTTTGGGTGAGCGTGTTATGCCTTTTCCCTTCTCTAATTCGGTTTTGTCTGTAAATGTATCCGTCTAGAGCTAGTTTGTACGACTGTTTTCTTTAAAAAACTAAAGACTGTACTTGAAGTTTGCCGAATGTTCATTTGTTGCAAATATTGCAAAATAAATACAACCTTTTGATTACCAATAATTTAATCAAGTAATGAATATTATGATTTAACAATTAGCAAATTTACAAATCAAACCGAGGCCGAAGGTTAAATGATAACGAAAATTTCAATTATCAATTAGATACATAACGTATCTGTCATGGGGACCCATCTGTCATAACAAATTCATTAATTCAAACATGAGATTTCTTCAGTTTTTTTTTTTTCCATTTTCATCGATTTTCCGTTTATGTTCCCCATGGTAGGCCCCCTAATCCCCCCTTGGGATAGGTGTGATAAAAAATCGAGTTAACGTTCAGGGAACACACCCATCCGGAAAACTCGTTGAGTGTTTACACGTCCAGAATACTCTGGAATGATTACACGGTTACTGCCTTATATAAAATATCAAATTCGCAAGGGACTTTGACCATTTCAAGCACTACCGAAACAAGTACTTGATACGTATGAACATTGTTAATATATCTGTTGATTTAAATACATATGATTTGAACAATCTTAGAAGTCCTATACTCTTAAACCTTACAATCGAAAATAGCCTAAAACGTATTTAAAATATCCAGTTTACTAGATACAACGATCTATAAAAAGGGAAAGGAACAGGATAAAACTCAATTTTATCTTTGATAGAGAAACCACATTGTATTTGAATAAATAAACCTTCAAATCATAAGGAGGAAATCATGAACACTAAATAACTGTATTTCTAACTTCCTTTATGTAATCCGTATGTGTATGTAAAAAAAAAATTTTGGTTCATTTATTACACATATCACCAGCATTTAAACAGATTTTGTCTGCTCGAGTGATGTTGATTTAATTAAATACTTTTTCTTTGATCATTGAAACAAGTTCGGACACAATTTGAATGAAATAAGTCTTTGTTGTTGTAGCGAGGGTGTACCGCAACAAGCTTTGTGTAACATCGGCACAGACGGTCTGATATAACAGGTCTTGTGTAACAAATCTTACATCGAAGTTGCAAGGTAATTATGTCTGGAATATTATCGACTCAATTGTGTTATATATGTTTGGGGTTTCTTCGTCTTTGTCATGCTTGTATTTTTAACATGCTGGAATATATTACGTATAGTATTTTTTAGTCTGTACCATGTTTGTAAATGTTGTATTGACCAAAGGTAGTTATAGGCTTTTTTTTGCAAAATAAAGAACTAAAGAATTAAATAATTAAAGAACTGTAACGTTCGTTGAACGTAAAACTTATGATTATTAGGAACCTAATGCATTGTTTGAGAGAACATGCTGGTACATATATAGACAACACAACCGCTCAGTGTACGACAGTGTTGTTCACTCATCGGATGTGTTTGTGTCTTTGAGATGTTCATTTGCTCGGTTCGTTACAGAACTATAAAACAAGGCCAGTCTGTCGCTGTCGAAATAGCTTGGTTGCGAACTCGCCGTCGACACACTGCCACGGGTTTATACCCTTTTCGTCTGCACCCATTTCGTCTACTATATAAATTTTGGTCTGTAGACGAAATATTCCAATTTCGTCTACAGTCTATATTCCAATTTCACACCTTTTCAGACAGAAGTCCCATCTCGTTTAAAGGTGTAAATTGAGTTGTTTCTGACATTAAATAAGTACCCGATTAAATGTAGGCATTTTAAGAAAAATCTGTTCTGTAGACAACATGTTAATTGATAGATTTATTGGGGTGTAGACGAAATGGGAATTTGATTTGTAGACGAAATGGGAATTTGACCTGTAGACGAAATGGGAATTCGACATGTAGACGAAATGGACATTTGACTTGAAGACGGAATGGGAATTTGACTTGTAGACGAAATGGGAATTTGACTTGTAGACGAAATAGAAATTGGACTTGTAGACGAAATGGGAATTTGACTTGTAGACGAAATGAGAACTTGACTTGTAGACGAAATACAAATTTGACTTGTAGACGAAAACAAATTTGACTTTGTAGTCTTTATCAATTAATTTATGAATTTTACCCGGTCACTTTCGATATCTAGTTGGAAGACAAAGTGTGGAAACGCATCCAAATCAATCATCAAAGCTAAACTTCAATGCGATTTTGATGCGGACACTTCGCGCATGTTTCTAAAAGAATTAGTCACTTCACTACAGTTGTCATATGTACTAAAACATAAGCAATATATTTTATTTCAACTTGTTCTTTTTCGGGTAATCTGCCTGGTTGAGTTCTTGTGACAAACACTTTATTAAAAATATTCTTGATAAGTTCGGCGTCACTGTATTAGTCAGTATCATGCTCAAGACTGGTGTTAAAACAATTTTATGCATTTCGATGTAAAACTGAGCTCTTATAAATATAGGTATGCCATTGTTGACTGAAAATCTCAAAATAATCTGTGTAAGGCGTACATGTTGAACGCATGATTTCGTGCTCGACTTTTCAACAAGCTATTGGAAAGAGGCATATAAGTGAACAGTAACATAAGCGAAAAATACTACTTAAGATGTTCCTTAATAAATTTGCTCAAAACTAAAAGTAACAATGCAGAATAGAGATAATGAATGGTCGCCAATGAAATGAAATAATGAATGGTCGCCAATGAAATGAAATAATGAATGGTCGCCAATAAAATGAAATAATGAATGGTCGCCAATGAAATGAAATAATGAATCGTCGCCAATGAAATGAAATAATGAATGGTCGCCAATGAAATGAAATAATGAATGATTGCCAATGAGATGAAATAATGAATGATTGCCAATGAAATGAAATAATGAATGATTGCCAATGAAATGAAATAATGAATGGTCGCCAATGAAATGAAATAATGAATGGTCGCCAATGAAATGAAATAATGAATGGTCGCCAATGAAATGAAATAATGAATTGTTGTCGGTATAATGAAAATAATGAGTAGTCATCAGAAATAAAATCGAGAGTTTGTGTAATGAAAATGTTACGTGGCCGTCAATATATAGAAAATGATGAGTCTTCGTCGGTCGGTAAAATGGAAATGATGAACGATTGCTTGTTAAACACAATTGTTGGTTGGATAACTAGTTGGTCGTTTGTACAATTGAAATACTGAGTAAAACATAGACTCATTTTGCTTTTTAACATGGAAAAATGGTAAGTTGTGTACAACAAACGTCTTAATGTTTAAGTTTACTCTAATTAGATAAATAAATGATTCGTAACATCCTGAATCTAAAACAACCAATAAAAATATCTAACTTGTATCGATAGCTTACTGTTGTATTTCAAACATGTCGAAGTAATGGGAAATTTACGATTTCACAATACACATCATTATCGTAGTCCTCCAATTTGGAACGAAAGCAACTCTTCCGCTTAGTCAAAGCGTCAAAGTTCAACCGAGCAACTGGTATATGATTCTCTGACAGCAATGTCTACATATCTAAGATTAAAAACAAATATTACTTTCATACCTTGCATTCGAAACACTGTTTATTAAAAGCAGTTTCTAGGATGAGTCAAATCATTACGAAGTAAATAGTCAAGCGTTTTGTGTTCATTTCAATCCGCCGATAAATCAGAAGAACACTGTCTCTGTTCTCCAAGCGGGATCTTTCTTCACGTGGTTAAGTGACAGGTCAACAGTTTTTAGCGTTTTTCTGTTCAGTGTTCCCATGGACTTGAGCTTGATTCGTACCAGGACACCGGAAGCTGCCATCTTTTCATATGATCCAAACGATAACGTGTACGTATATGTCTTCCGGAAGTCAACTCTCGAACGAGGCTTCTCCAACTTCCTGTGCGTCTTCTTTGAAACAGCGCCATCTACAACTCGGCTTAAGGACAGCCGAAGCTTGCCAGCCCCACCGGCGCTACTTACTCGCCCACATTGTGTCACGAAAACAAACAACAGTTTATCATCGGACGAATATTCTGCACTGAGAAAATGTTTCCCCTCTTTATCCTCCATTTCGACCTCTACGTGTGTCTCTAAATCGTGGATAGGTTCAAAACAGGTCGACGATTCGCAGGAGTCGTATCCTGATGTTACAGTGCTTACTTCACTGAGCGATCGGCCAATCCGTATGGGTGCCGAATAACGTCGATCGAACACCTTCGTGAAAGACTGTTTCGGAATCATACTCTGCTGCCCGGTGTTTCGTCGTCTTGTATTTCTATGAGGAATGAAAGTATCTTCGTCGTCGCCATCGAGTCCTGGCCTACCTCTTTCGAACATTGACGCACGCCGAGAGCCGAGCAACGTTGGCTGTGCTTGCTTGATCGGATCACTTATTCTTCTGTTTCCCGAGTTCCTCAAAACAGGGCTTGGTGGTTGTCTCTTTGGGTGCCGCCTCAATCGCCTGGCAATTTCCTCTTCCAAGTCGTTTTCGTCTAAGAAGTTGTTGAGTCGGCTGACCTTGCTCCCTATTGTGTAGTTCAACAGTCTCGCTCTGATTCCAAAGTCCCCCGACAGCTTTCTTATTCGCTTAAACATGTTGACAGTATTTGTGTCAAAGCGTCTCTACTTAATATCAGTTGATTAAATATAAAATAGTTCTCCACTGAGTAAAAATATGACAATCTAGCTATATAGTTTTAATTCCGTCTAAAGGTACATTACTCTAGTGAGTTGCTAATAAAGTGAAATGCGACGTTAGAAGATATCCTGTTGAAGACGCAGCAGTGAGATGTCTGACGGTGGTGATTGATCCATCCTTTATAAAATAGACCAGTTCACAACACACTCCCTAACCCATTTTCCCATATGAGCTGTTATCGTTCCTCAAAATTGTAAACAACAACATACGTCAATTAACAAACATACGAGTTTGCGAATTAACTCTTAGAATGCTTGGTAATTTTCTACAAATAGACTTTTTTTGTCGTTTGCTTTCCAAAACGTAAATTTGCTTAATTTTGATGAGGAATGATAATCAAAGTAGCAGCCAGGATTTACTTGGCGGCTGTTCTGGATCTAACCTGTTTGCTTAAGCATGAAGTCGGTTCCAGCGCCATAAGGGCAAAAGCCATACTTGCGCTCATTTACACTTAAATTGTGAAAGTTGTAGAATAATTGAAAATTAACTTCAAAGTACTTTACATTCCCTTTTACAGAGGGATTGAGACTGTAGCACGTTTATGTGTTGCTTTTAGAAGAGTTACTACTATAAGGTTTGTTTACAATAAGCGATAAAACAATTTCAGCCGAGAAACGTTGGAAACCAGTAAAACCCAAGAAATTCTCCATTTTGGATGCTCACGTTGTAAATACTCTGTATTGGTATTTTATGTCTTTCACGTGATCTTAGGTGATCGCCACTCATTTATCCGAGCGCTCCTTGCTATTTTAGATGTTAATTGAATGTGAACAATGAAGTTAAATCGATGGGCACTACATTTGTGAAAATAGCACTTTAGAAAATAGATTATAAGTAGTGCAGGCGTTATACTTTCATGATCCTGTGGTTTTTCGCTGTGTTTCAACATATTCATCATAATTCAAAACTCATTTTACCCAGTTGTGGTTTATTTCTGATCGCTAGTATGCTTTTAAGGAATCAGAATTGAACAGTGCAATTTGGTTCGCCAATAGAATACACGATTTAATAATTCTTGGCCTATAATGTATTCACAGTATTGCAACGCAGGTATTTAAAACAATGTTTTGAAAACATGAGAGGTTGGTGGAAAAGGAAATATGTTTTAAAAAGAATTCATGTCTCTTTGTTTTATGGTTTCCAACCAGAAGCACATCGAAGTATAAAAGAAAAAATGACTTCTAATATACAAAATCAATAATTGCACTCGTAGGTTTGGAATAACCATGCCAATCTAAAGCATCGGGCACACGTGTAAGGTAGGGATGTAACATATATAAGTAAACTCTTTTTTTTTCCGTTGTTTGTCTAAATGTGTATATGAGTTGTCCCATACGAAATGTTAACCACTACTTGAACGCGTGAATCAAACTGTCACTTTGCTATATACATGGTCTACATTTTCCTCAAGGATGATTGCTTACGTAGGGAATAAAGGTGAGAATGTCACAGGTTCGAGGCTAAAGGTTAACTTGTTCTCAGAGGTTCAATGCAATACTAAGGTAAGTTTTTCAATTTTGTGAAGGACTTGCTATTGTTTTACGTTGAGACCTATGTGTGCAACCCAGACGCTGCAACGTTAATAAAGAACGATGTCTAAAAACGTGTTCTTTGGTAAAAGTGCTCGTCCATAGATTGAGAAAAGTAGGAAATTAAAATTTGCATTTCTTTAAAATTGTACAACAGTTGTTCATTTGTTTGAAAAACTACTGGAGATAAGCCAGCGGAAGTAAACTAGTTCGTATTTGAATACTTAGGGCTTGTATGCAATGATAAAATGAAAAATTAAACAGTCAGATGCAAAAGGATTGCAGGGAGTTTGAATCCATACCGCCTGCACATACTTTTATATAATAAAAAAATCTCAACCAATAATGCATTCGGTATCTTTTTTCCATCAAATATTATACGGAAACCTGTATTGCTTCAACGACCTTTTCTTTTTACTTGCAAATTGTCTCATGTGTTAACTAGCAGCTTTAATTGTTGACATTTTCGAGTCGTTCTTCTATTGTCAGGTAAAGCCTTACGCTATGCACAATACGCAGACTGCGTAAGTGAAGCATTTGCAACGTTTTCGAACAAACTTAGCACAGGGAACTTTCAAACACACAATCTCATCTAATAAGTTAATCCTTTCCCAAACAACACATTTTCGATTGTCCCAAATTGAAAGAGTTTGCAGACGACATTTCAAAATGTGATGGAATTGAAAAACATTCTTCAGATAGAGCATAAAACCTTGAAGGAAAAGGAGAAATTGCTCGTCAGGTGCAACTTCTCCTTTTCCCATAATATTTTCTGACCTATCAGAAGATTATTTTTCAAGTCCATCACATTTTGAAATGTCGTCTGCCAACTCGTAGAATTTGAGACAGTCGAAAATTTGGCGTTTGCTCGTTCAGCAATTTCTCCTTTTCCCACAATGTTTTCCAGAGTCATCAGCAACTAACCTGGTAAATGTCGTTATTGTTTTGTTATGGTTTAGCGCAGCTCAATTTTACCCATCCTTCTCTCATATTTAAACCGTCGTATCATTTGTCTGCATATGATATTTGGCTTATTTATTATCATAAAATCAGTTTCAAATCAAATACTGTGTGAGTAGTAATGAGGGGCAATGAATGGCGTTCCAAAATCTTTAACATTTATAACATTAAGATTCGAACCGATGCCGACTAAGGACTCAGCAACAATGAGTGGCAAGTTTGCTTCCTCGATCACAAAGTTTAAAAAAAAGTCCAAAAACCCCTTTTATCAGTTTTTCGCAAGAGTTAATGTCAACGCGTGCGACATTTAAGGTAGGTGTTGCTACAATTAGCGAAGGTACATTTTTGAGACATATGTCAGTAACCTTGCGACATTTAACGTGAGCTTGTTTTTCGAATTTAAAGGCACATCAAAGGAGAGGAGTACAAAAAGGTTACTGAAAAAATATGTGGAGTTCTTTTATTATGTTCATAAAAGTAATGCGAATTAGTCTAGAAATGCATTGGGATCCTATTAAAAAGACTCATTTGAAATAAGTTATTTTGTGCTTGAAATATAGTTGTCTCCAATCCAATCATGATTATCAACAACCTGTTTGTTTATATATTCAAAATAAGGAATTCTGATTGGTCGGTTCAAACATGTGTGTATCAACTGTTATGGTCAGAGGTGAAGAATCAGGAAATCTGAATTATAAAACTTGCTAATCTTGGTTATTTCTGGTTTACTTTCATATTTAAGTTGTGCTGATGGTGTTTTCTTGTGAACACTATTTGAATCTATCCAAAAGTTCACCAAATAATATAGTTTCATATATAGCATTTATCTCCTTTAATGGGCCTTTAAGCGCAGGTTGCATTTAGCGTTGACCTCACACCTGTATCGTAGTACTTCCGGGTCGTAGTAGTTTCCGATTTAGAAATCGTTAGTTTTGACATCTGATGCTTAGTTTTGCTAGTAAGAGATGATCTGATGTCTTTCTTGTAAAGATGATAGTCCTGAAATGCTCTCAAAATTTGTTTCGATTGCTTATGACAGGATCTTTCCTTCGGGGTGTTTGAGCACAAATGCCGGTACCTCGGCCAGATTGGACAGACGGGCGGTACTAGTACACTTTGCTCTATAGAGAAAATTGAGACGATTGAAGTGTCGATTTGTTATAGTTTTCAGAGATTAATGGACCAACTTGGTGCTTCTGTACATAGCTTTGGGTTGAAAACACTATCCTTCTCTCAGCAGATTCTTGAAAATACCTGATTTAAGGTTGGAGTCAAAGGTGATGCAAGAACTCGAAAGTGACAGGTTTATGACCCGTTAGCCTAACGACATTGAAAGACGACGTTTCGACATTACGCGTTGCTACAATCCATAAAGTTACGTTTTATCTTTTGTTTTGGTTAATTTGTATCATATATCTATTTGAAGTATTACGATAAAGGAAGGCTTTTTCAAGAGTAGCAGTGCCTCCTTAATCAAAGCATTTTCTATTTAATGTCAAATGGCTAGGCTTCCTAATTTACAGTAATCAAAATATGGTGGCGGAGAAGATCTTATAAGGGCCCAAATTTTGAAAAACTTCCTCCCTTGTGTATAATTTGCATGTTTAAGAAAAGCATTCTCTGTACAGCTGTTGTAAAGAATTCAGAAATACTGTTTTTACTTCAAAATTTCCACACTTTTGTAAAGAAGTAGTTTTTATCCTGTTGTTTAAGCAGGATCCGATCCCATCCCACAAAGTCGTGCTGGTTGTATAAGCATGATGCAAAGTCACGAGTTGTTCAGTCATTGTGGTACTTACGTTAGGGATAATTGTTTATTCGACGAAAACATTGCTTAGTAGTAGATTTTATGATTATGAAAGCATTTGACTAGGGACCTTAAAATAAACATGTCTTATTTGACTAAAAATTCTTCATATGGGCATACATGTACACCTATTACTTTTAAAATCTTGAATTCCCATTGACTCAAATATTAATTAAGGTAATCTCAAGAGACTGCAGTGTTTTCTCCCCTTAGCCATATACATAAACATCGAGTTGGTCCATTAAATAGTGTTGTATCTTATTATTTCTTTTTCTTTCCTTTTCTTTCTTTTTTAATCTTTTCTTTTTCCCACATTTTCTAAACCCTGTAATAAAATGGACATCTCACTCGTCTCAATGTTTTCCACCGAGCAAGGTGTACTACTCGTAATACCGTCCGAAAAAAGTGTACAAACTGCCAAACCTGGTCGAAGTACCGGCATTTGTGTTCTTACCCTTAAATGTATAGTTCTGCAATAGGCGATCTGAACAAACTCTGAGATCATTGCAGGGCGATCGTCCATTTAGGAAACGCATCAGTATTCTACCACCTCATCTCTCAAACTCCTCACAGTGATCTCCCTTTATGGGGTTGATCACTGCCACCACAAATGTCACATGACCACCTACTTAGAAACGAAAATGGCGTTAAAAGATGACGGCGAAACTAAACAATTGTAATACATTTGTGCTTTATTTATAAACAAAACCAAATATTGTTTCAACTTAACTGGTTAGAAATCAATACAACAAGACATTGTTACTAAATTAACTAAGATATCCAATAATCTCTTAACAAAACAGCATCATTTGAATTTCATCCATATCTGGATGAAAATCTTGTGGTGGCAGTGATAGATGCAGCGTAGCAAGGGGAGATTACTGTGAGGAGTTTGTCCATCTCTTACTAGCAAAACTATACACCAGAATTCGAAACTCAGAAACTCTAAAGGAGATTACGTTTGGGTACTACGACCCGTATGTACTTCGTAACAAGCGCTAGACCATGTCAGCTTACAAAACGACAAAGATGCGTGGGCACACACGTCAGTAGTCTGGATTACCTGCCCCTTAACGTTACGACGGGAACCAGACTAGCACGTCAGCCGGTCATGTTTATCATTCCTCTTTATTACCCTTCTTGGTCGCATCTGCTGCAGACGTAGGTCAGGAATTGATATCAAAATGGTCTTTACATGACTGGTTATTCCTTTACCAACCAGACGACATATTTTTTTTACTTGAAGCAGACGACTTAAGAAAAGCTTTGTAAATATGTTGAAAAACCTTTCAGTTCTTTTGTTCTAATATGTGAATAGATTGAAAAAGCATTGCGGCAAAAGGGGGAAATTGCTTGTGACAAGCAATTTCTCCTTTTGCAACAATGCTTTTTGAAAGTCGTCTGCTATAAGACACATGTTGAAAACCCTTTCATTTCTTCTGTTCTAATATGTGAATAGATTAAAAAAGCATTGTCGCAAAAGGGGAAATTGCTTGCGACAAACAATTTCTCCTTTTGCAAAAATGCTTTTTGAAAGTCGTCTGCTATAAGACGCAAAGAAGTGGCGTTATTTTGTAATGTGTTTAAGACTATTTGGGGTTTCCTTTTGCTAGTATACGTCGTTTGCTGTTTTTATATGGACTAATCACATACTCCAATGATATACAATGGTCAATACTCTATTGTGTAAAGATTATGGTATGTCTGCCTTTATTTCTCATCTTTGTAGTCTGCTGCTTTCTCAATTTGAACTAATCACATTTTCCAATGATATACAATGGTTAATACTCCATTGTTTAAAGATTATGGTATGTCTGCCTTTATTTCTCATCTTTGTAGTCTGCTGCTTTCTCAATTTGAACTAATCACATTTTCCAATGATATACACTGGTTAATACTCTATTGTTTAAAGATTATGGTATGTCTGCCTTTATTTCTCATCTTTGTAGTCTGCTGCTTTCTCAATTTGAACTAATCACATTTTCCAATGATATACAATGGTTAATACTCTATTGTTTAAAGATTATGGTATGTCTGCCTTTATTTCTCATCTTTGTAGTCTGCTGCTTTCTCAATTTGAACTAATCACATTTTCCAATGATATACACTGGTTAATACTCTATTGTTTAAAGATTATGGTATGTCTGCCTTTATTTCTCATCTTTGTAGTCTGCTGCTTTCTCAATTTGAACTAATCACATTTTCCAATGATATACACTGGTTAATACTCCATTGTTTAAAGATTATGGTATGTCTGCCTCTATTTCTCATCTTTGTAGTCTGCTGCTTTCTCAATTTGAACTAATCACATTTTCCAATGATATACACTGGTTAATACTCCATTGTTTAAAGATTATGGTATGTCTGCCTTTTTTTCTCATCTTTGTAGTCTGCTGCTTTCTCAGTTTGAACTAATCACTTTTTCCAATGTTATACAATTGTTAATACTCCATTGTTTAAAGATTATGGTATGTCTGCCTTTATTTCTCATCTTTGTAGTCTGCTGCTTTCTCAATTTGAACTAATCACATTTTCCAATGATATACAATGGTTAATACTCTATTGTTTAAAGATTATGGTATGTCTGCCTTTATTTCTCATCTTTGTAGTCTGCTGCTTTCTCAATTTGAACTAATCACATTTTCCAATGATATACAATGGTCAATACTCCATTGTTTAAATATTATGGTATGTCTGCCTTTATTTCTCATCTTTGTAGTCTGCTGCTTTCTCAATTTGACCTAATCACATTTTCCAATGATATGCACTGGTTAATACTCCATTGTTTAAATATTATGGTATGTCTGCCTCTATTTTTCATCTTTGTAGTCTGCTGCTTTCTCAATTTGAACTAATCACATATTCCAATGATATACAATGGTTAATACTCCATTGTTTAAAGATTATGGTATGTCTGCCTCTATTTTTCATCTTTGTAGTCTGCTGCTTTCTCAATTTGAACTAATCACATTTTCCAATGTTATACAATTGATAATACTCCATTGTTTAAAGATTATGGTATGTCTGCCTTTATTTCTCATCTTTGTAGTCTGCTGCTTTCTCAATTTGAACTAATCACATATTCCAATGATATACACTGGTTAATACTCTATTGTTTAAAGATTATGGTATGTCTGCCTTTATTTCTCATCTTTGTAGTCTGCTGCTTTCTCAATTTGAACTAATCACAATTTCCAATGATATACAATGGTTAATACTCTGTTGTGTAAAGATTATGGTATGTCTGCCTTTATTTCTCATCTTTGTAGTCTGCTGCTTTCTCAATTTGAACTAATCACATTTCCCAATGATATACAATGGTTAATACTCCATTGTTTAAAGATTATGGTATGTCTGCCTTTATTTCTCATCTTTGTAGTCTGCTGCTTTCTTAATTTGAACTAATCACATTTTCCAATGATATACAATGGTTAATACTCCATTGTTTAAAGATTATGGTATGTCTGCCTTTATTTCTCATCTTTGTAGTCTGCTGCTTTCTCAATTTGAACTAATCACATTTCCCAATGATATACAATGGTCAATACTCTATTGTTTAAAGATTATGGTATGTCTGCCTTTATTTCTCATCTTTGTAGTCTGCTGCTTTCTCAATTTGAACTAATCACATTTCCCAATGATATACAATGGTCAATACTCCATTGTTTAAAGATTATGGTATGTCTGCCTTTATTTCTCAGTTTTGTAGTCTGCTGCTTTCTCAATTTGAACTAATCACATTTTCCAATGATATACAATGGTTAATACTCCATTGTTTAAAGATTATGGTATGTCTGCCTTTATTTCTCATCTTTGTAGTCTGCTGCTTTCTCAATTTGAACTAATCACATAGTCCAATGTTATACAATGGTCAATACTCCATTGTTTAAAGATTATGGTATGTCTGCCTTTATTTCTCATCTTTGTAGTCTGCTGCTTTCTCAATTTGAACTAATCACATTTTCCAATGATATACAATGGTTAATACTCCATTGTTTAAAAATTATGGTATGTCTGCCTTTATTTCTCAGTTTTGTAGTCTGCTGCTTTCTTAATTTGAACTAATCACATTTTCCAATGATATACAATGGTTAATACTCCATTGTTTAAAGATTATGGTATGTCTGCCTTTATTTCTCATCTTTGTAGTCTGCTGCTTTCTCAATTTGAACTAATCACATTTTCCAATGATATACAATGGTTAATACTCCATTGTTTAAAGATTATGGTATGTCTGCCTTTATTTCTCATCTTTGTAGTCTGCTGCTTTCTCAATTTGAACTAATCACATTTTCCAATGATATACAATGGTTAATACTCCATTGTTTAAAGATTATGGTATGTCTGCCTTTATTTCTCAGTTTTGTAGTCTGCTGCTTTCTCAATTTGAACTAATCACATTTTCCAATGATAGCATAATAGTTTATACTCATTTTTATCAAGAATATATTGGTTTATTTTGTTATTCTTTGTCGCCTGCTATTTCGGTTACTCCGGACTAATTACACATTCCTACATTGTGAAATGGATCATGTCGTTAACTCTGCTAAATATGAAGAAAATGAAATGTCTGCAGAACAAACGCCCTATCAAAATGGCAGTATTCATACAAATTGTATCATAGTGTCATGGCGTTGGACAAATTATTTATTTCAGTAGAATAATTTAGATTATCGGTTCCTTTAAAGATCCTGGACGTCATACACTTTTTATATATGTAAAATGTAGAATTGGCGTATGGTATTCAGCTATGCTTCTAACAAATATTCATTAAAAAAATCGCCAAAATCGCGGTATAAATGAAGATATTGACGGAAAACCCCCACGGCATCGACTTGTGTATGTTACTATAGCTATATGGTAATTAGTTACGTCACGTAGTCTGTCAGGTGCCTGTCACATGACGATGTTTGACTAACTAAGAAGATACTAGAGTCAACGTCTATTTTGGTTTTCAGCGAGTAGTCTTAGTATCACGTGAGCGTCACGTGACCGGTTGTTCATAGTTTGACGCTATATTTAGATTATGTCGGATTTCCCTATGATTTTTATTAAATGAAAAATGTCAAAATACATCCTATATGCTATTGGTTTCTCTGCTGAAATGTTGAATTAATCTTTATCATTTAAGTTTCAAAACATAATCTTATGACGTACAGAAACTTTAAGGTTTTCAATGTGTTATATGTTAATGAACAAGTCAATCAAACTGTGTCGATAAAAAGGAGTAAATTGAACCAAGACAACGAATGATTTCCTTTTCATACTTGATAAATGCTGGCTGTGTATCTTTTAAAATCTAAAACCGTGATGAAACACCCGTGCAAAGGCGAGTGCTAATCAGTTAGCTTGACCCAGATAGCACCTGGTACCGAGTGGAGGTCATTACAACAAACACTTAATAGCAAACACTGACAGAATGGCAGTTTTTCATTATACCATCTTTAACCATCTTATTCACATTAGAAAAGTCAAATAAATATTCAATTTTAACACACCTTCGTCAGAATTGAAACGTACACTTATGAGAAAAGGAGACATTTTTTTGTCGTAAGGAATTCCTCCGTTTTATCACACTGATTGATAGCTGATTTCTCAATTGATATTGATCTTTTCATATCGTTCAATTGCCCTCGGCCTGTGTTTACGATTAAAACCAGTCATATAATCTAGCATGAGGACAATTCTCGGTAGTTTTTCTGATGCGAGGTATCCAACCAGCAAATTTAAACGAAACTATTGTCATTCTTTTACTAGAAAACGTTGTGAAGATAGATTTAGGCTTATTATAAGAAAGTACCAGGTTTGTCAATCCCGTTCTCTCTGCTATACCCTCTGTGATGGCCACATGGTTCTAAATGGTGCTGTTTCTGAAAGCAGCATTCATCCTTCCATCCATGGGAATGTTGTAAAAAAGCTTACATCCTTCTGAACATGGAGAAGTTTGACTTCTGCGAATCAAAAGCAATATAACAATAGAATAATAATAATAGAAACTACAATCTCAATAAAAGACATTGGTAGGAAAGTATGTATAAGTCTTTGCTCCTTCATATTAACTTACTAATATGTATGAATTTGTTGATCAACATTTCTAATTGGTGTTTTGAATTTTGTTAACAACAAGTCTGTTGTTACCAAGCAACTATTGTTAACATGAAAATTGGTATTTGACCCTTCAGTTCCAGGCTAGCAAAACATATCTGGTCAAAGTACACAGACTAATAACCAGTCCCTGTCGGTCATCGAACCCGAGAAAACGGGTCAGTCACCCCGTAAATAACAATCCTATGCAGTAGAAGGGATGATTTCTTGTGAAACGCTTTTCACAATGGTGTTCTATGTCCTTGCTCAACGCTACATTAATTTTGTCAAAAGATTAAATCGGTTAAGATCATTTCCTTCTTATGTCATATAGACATATTATGTTTCCATGCAGTGTTACAATGCATTATAATCAGTCATATGTTGTAATAGAAAGGAATGGGCTAAAACCTCTAATACAATCGTCCGAAAGACACAGCCTGGAACGTTCGAGTTACTTATACAATGCCAATACAGTGTATGTTTTTCAAGACGTAAGCTGTTGAGTTTCTTGTTATAATATAAATACAAATGAACAATTATATAAAGTCCATGTAATATAAAGATATGTTTTTTACCATCGTATTCACTTTTGAGCTATCAAAAAAAATCCATATCAATTTATTTTACTTTTTTATGACTACTTAATTAATTCGCTTGGCGACATATATTATTCAGCTCTTCCCTTCATTATTGAGACATAAATGTTGCACAAAGTGTTAGTTTCAAATGTTTCCTTCGTAAATCTTGCCAAATTTAGAAGATTCTGTTTATTATTGGTATATACAAATGTTAAAAGTTTGTAAATATTTGACCTAACGTAAATATATATTTTATTTCAAATATCTATGTCTGGGTTCTGGATATTATAGACATATGACTAAATATGGAACTTGTCCTTTATTTCGTCAATTACTATTTCATATCAAACAACGCTGTTCAATTCGTTCTACCCTATTTGGGCCATAGAGTAATCCAGTTGCAATATGACAAGTAAGTGGTTAATCAGTTTAACCCTTTCAAAAACAACACATTTTCGACTGTCCCAAATTGAAAGAGTTTGCAGACGACGTTTCAAAACGTAATGAAATTGGGAAATGATCTCCTGATTAGCAGGTACACTGCTTGGCACACTTTAAGTAAAGTAGTCATTGGTAGCAAAACTCGATCGTTTTGAAATCATTAACTTAATTCAAAAGCGTGGTAATGCTTTTGAAACTACTGAATATAATATGTCAATCGTTATTGGCGATTTCTGAATTAATTATGCTTTAAAAAGCTTATTTCATGTAAATCAAACAACAATACAAAACCTGTTATATTTTGACGACATTTTATTTTTACTCTCAAATTCTCTTCTGTAAATACACACCTTTAACTATTCATTACAATTATTACCAAACAACCAATAAGATTCCTTTACAAACTCCTCTCGGCGAGGCGACTGGCCCAAATCGATAACTGCCGTAGAAAACAGTTTTGAAAAATGACATTACGTTTTCCTTTATATTGAATATATATATTTGTGACGAAAAGACACTGGTTTCTGTTATCCTTTACCGTATGTGTTGAAACAAGAAAAAAGGGCAAACTGATGTGAAATGGGAACAAGACCCTTTCTTACAACACTCGGTAATTAACCCTAAAAATGCTGGGTAATTTTCTTAATATATATTTTTGTGTCGTCTTCTTTCCAAAACCTTAGATATCCGCTAAATATATATGAGGAAAAATGCTCAGAGAAGCAAACCGGTTAGATCACAACCAGCTGCCAATTCAATTGGCGGGGGGTCTGGGTCTAATCTGTTTGCATAAGCATTAATTGTGTTCCAGCACAATAAGGGTTAAAGAGACAAATATGCATTCGAATAAATAGACGATATATACATGTACATCGAACAGGTCAGAGTTACTTATTGCCATAATATGCAGATATGTGTTTCAGCACACATATTATTCGTTCTTATGTGATGTGAATAACGCGTTCATGAGGTCAAGCATACTGTTCAACTCGTTTAGTATGGATAAAACTTCGGTCCATGTCCCCGAACCTTAACAGCCCATTCCGAATGCGACTTCCGGTATTGTCTGGTTCCCAGTAATGGCTACATACGCAGAGCTGGTTTCCGTTGTAAGATCGAGAAGGAAGACGATTCTTTCCGAGTTTGTATCTTTTTTTTGGCTCAAGGGAGAGAAGAATTTTTGATAAAACCTTAGTCGTGGTCGACTGTACAACTGTACTCTGAAATAAAATAATGTTATGACTGGTTAACTATTTCCTTATGAGAGAAGTAAGCCATTACCAAACAATGACGACATTTGACCAGTTTGTTGCAGACGACTCTGGAAAACATTGCAGGAAAAGGAGATATTGCTCTTACTGCGCAATTCTCCTTTTCCAGCAATGTTTTCTGCCCCATCAGAAGATTCTTTTTTTTTCAATTCCGTCACATTTTTAAATGTCGTCTGCAAACTCTTACAATTTGGGACAGTCGAAAAATGGCGTTTGGTAAAATGTAACATATAAGACAGTCTTCATTCAAAACAACAGCAGTCAACAAAGTCAGATCAGTAGAAATACATTTCCGTATATTTCCGTAACTATTGTGACAAAAACAGGTTCCACAACAGGGAAACTAGTTTCTATCTGCCACAACGGTTCGTTAAGAACCTAAATGCAAAAGTTTGTATTTGAAGTTTTTTTTTATAGTGCACGGGGTTTAACCCTCTCCCAAACAGCACATTTTCGACTGTCCCAAATTGAAAGAGTTTGCAGACGACATTTGAAAATGTGATGAAATTGAAAAACATTCTTCAGATAGAGCAGAAAACATTGAGGGTAAAGGAGAAATTGCTCGTGACGAGCAATCAATCCTTTTCCCAAAATGTTTTCTAAAGTCGTCTGCACCAAAGTAATAAAATGTCGTTATTGCTTGGGAAAGGGTTCAACTACATATTTAATCAAAAGGAATCACGCCTAGTCACCCCTAAGTTCTAATAGTTTCAAATCGGGCAAATCTGTAGGGAAGGAAGTATAGATCTAGATACTTTTGAAAAATTAGTCCGCAAATGTCATCAAGTACCGGCAAATAAACAAACGAAGATGCAATATCAATTATGCAGAATGCTGCTCCTTTTGCACGGAAGCCTTAATAATCTAAGATTACTGGATTAACCCTTTCCCAAACAATAACGACATTTGACGACTTTGTTGCAGACGACTTTAGAAAACAGTGTGGGAAAAAGAATTGCTTGTAACGAGCAATTTTTCCTTTTCCCACAAGATTTTCTACTCTTTCTGAAGAATATTGTTCAATTTCATGATATTTTGAAATGTCGTCTGCAAACGCTTTTAATTTCGGACAGTCGAAATCTTGTTGTTTGGGAAAGGGTTAAAAGGAACCTTATTCCAGATAAATCCACTACTATACATGTACGACATTTATCATCACTTGAAATGGATACATGTACGACATTTATCATCGCTTGAAATGGATACATGTACGACATTTATCATCGCTTGAAATGGATACATGTACGACATTTATCATCGCTTGAAATGGATACATGTACGACATTTATCATCGCTTGAAATGGATACATGTACGACATTTATCATCGCTTGAAATGGATACATGTACGACATTTTCATCGCTTGAAATGGATACATGTACGACATTTATCATCGCTTGAAATGGAAGGATAAGGGACTCGGGTATTCCTTAATCACGAGTTCGAAAATGTGTTAATTTCGAAAACTCGTTCGGAAAATAAAGTATGCTTTTATTAGTAATCAATCCTTTCTTTCGGAGAAGTGTAACTCATATTCATAGTTTCATAGAGGTCAAACAAGGGCAAATATCAGCAAGTTATAGGAGGATATACTAACCGTCGTCATAGTTTCACAAAGGTCAACAAAGGACATACGTGTTGCTACGGAACTTTTACAGGCGCACAGCCTTATATCCCATTACCAAACTATAACGACATTTGACCACTTCTTGCAGACGACTACGGAAAACATTGTGGGAAAAGGAGATATTGCTCGTGACGAGCAATTTCTCATTTTACCACAATGTTTTCTACCCTATCAGAAGATTACTTCCCAATTCCATCACCTTTTGAAATGTCGCTTGTAAAATTTTTCAATTTCGGGCAGTCACAAATTTGGCATTTGGGAAAGGGATAAAGGTTATCAACTCGAGTGATTCTGACCCCTTCAGGTGATACACCTATCGCCGAGTACAACAGGATCGTAGTATACAAAAGTAGTCCCTTTTAGAAATTTTGAGTTTCGACTTCTGGTGAGTTTTGTTACTTTTAGGAGATACTTTGTTTGAACATTCGTGTATTTCCTGAAAAGAAGATAGTCTTGAAATATTCTTTAAGTTTTTTGATTGCATATTACAGAATGTAGCAATCATTTTGGATGTATGAACACAAATTGTGGTGCCTCGGCCAGATCGACATCTTGTGTACTTCTTTTCGGATGGTACTAATACACATTACTCCATAGAAAAAGAACGAGGCGGTCGGGGTTGCCCATTTTATTATTGCTTTCAAGAGTAAACCAGAACTGATCTTATTGGATCAAAAAACATGTTCGGAGACCTAATTGCAATATTATTCTGAATGTAAGTTCAGTAGCAATGTCAAGTATAAGGAGGTAAACATTCTATGAAGATAATATATGCCAATGTACGCTGTATTGGTAGGCGAAGAATATCAAAATCATATGGGTTAAAAGGATGACTTCGGTCATTCTCGGTATACATCGGTCCAAGTCGGAACGAGTAGATCCGGCCCAGACCGATTGATACCGAGAACGACCGAAGGAATCTGAAGAAGAAATGAGTTTCAAAATGGTGGATCACTAATATTCTACCTATCTCAACTCTAACCACTGATTGGAGATGCTAATAAAAAAATAGAATTAATTTCAGAAAAGTGTGCAGTTCGGGTTGTGTAATCAATACAGAGAACATCTGTGTGTTAGATATAGTCTGGACTTCCTTCCTTTTTAGGCTCCAGTCCCAGACCAAATATCAAGGGTATACTCTACTTTTGCATAACGTGTAAATATGTCCATGCGGTACATAACTGCACTTCTTTTATGCAATTTCAAAACAAAAAGGGTTTGTTTTCGAACTAAACGGAGGACGAAAAGATTATTTGTATCAACACGTGTATTCCACCCTCTGAGTATTCGATCCTCTGGCATTTGAGACAGCGTTCAGGTTGACTCAAACTCATTGTTTAAATTAAGTTTGAGAAAAATAAGTCGAGTATGAGTTCATTTTTTAATCACGACTTAACTTCGATGCTTATCATTAAAATCAAAGTTGAGCAAGAATTTTGAGTCTAGTTAAGATATGATACTTTAGTACGATTCGAGAACACAGGTCCGGGGTACCGTTTTACTAAACAGTTTACGCTTAAGATTTCCGTAAGTCTAAAACAACAATTCCTCTTTTATCAATATATGGCTAAGCAATATTGCAAAGTAACACATCATTGGAATCGTCTCTCCGAGACGCTTCCAATGATGTGCCACATTGCAATATTGTACGTTCTTTGAAGATACTATCCATGTTTATCAGTTATGACTTACGCAAACATTTTCCGTAAGTTGTTTAGTAAAACGGGCCCTGGTCTTTGAAGGTATTACCCGACCTAGGCACCGTATCCGATACGCCCAATACTCCCAATACTCGGGACAAGCACTTGTTCAGTTCAATGAGTTTATATAAGAGGACACGCTTTTATATAATCTAGAAAGGCTACTTTTGGAGTGAAACAGTAAAACTTTGGTGAATTGAAGCACATTTAGAATGGATTTAAAGAGTTGTTGCGTTTTTTTTTGTCAGGCATATTTAACATTTGACCAACTTCCTCGCCATAAGAGAAAACTCTAATATGGACACACTAGATATCGTCGTATTCGTGGGGCGAATGGAAAAGTTTGCTTTTATCTCCAATTAGCATTTTGGATTATTATCACAGTGTTATCTTAAAGTCTTCTCCGACAAGTGTTAATGGAAAGGTTAATTTGATGATTTGTACATGTGTCATTATCACATGTCGTTAAGAATTGGATTACCTGCAGTCTTGATGTGTTTTTTTTCTCAACTTTTATCATACTCCTTTCTATGTATGAGAGTACTTTGTGTATGTAGTTGATAATTCCTAAAGACGTTGAAAGATATCTAACATGAGACAATATATGCAGTTGTGATTTGTTTCATGGTTTACTCTTTCGCCACCTGATAGACCCATTTGCTTGGAATTGATATTTACAAGAAGTTCTCCAGTTGGAAGGTCACTAGACAAAAATGAGACAAACGCATAAACGTTGACTTGCCTTGCTTGAAAATATCCTTATACTAAAAGCAAGGTATAGGACCATATTTTTGTGTTGCAGTCCTTTTCGATCATTGCAGCGGATGGATGGAGGAACTCACAGACTTACAGACAGACTGATGAAGAGGCGGACAGACGGACAGATTAAAGAACAAGCAAACTGACAGACGATGGAGGAGTATTCAGTAAGCATTTGCCATCCGACCACAGACGATTATTCACATATCTCTCTTCATATTTTGCATTTCATCAGACTTTCGGGAAATAAATATATGTACACTTAAAACACGTATCAATGTCTGGCTGTCATTTACCCGGGAAATCCACGATCTATTAGATCTGTAATAGTTGATAACGTGTCAAGTATCATGCGCGAGGCGAGACTATTACAACTGCGCCGACAGCTCGGGTTTATCGTTAGTTGTACAGTTTCCGCACAGACACTATGCATACATACACAACATGGTGGTATAACGGAGTGTTGGTCAATATTATCACAGACCCTGTCAAGTCCTATTTATTTCAATGCAAACAGTGGGGGTCTTCTTGACCAAGTTAATAAAGTATAGAAGTACTTGAAAACACATGGCCCCTATCCGCGATGGCCCTAATCGTAAACATTATTTGTTGATAGTAAAAGTGTTATCAAACATTAACGACATTTGACCACATTTTTGCAGACGACTCTGGAAACATTGTAGAAAAAGGAGAAATTGGTTTTACCGAGGGGGTTCTTCCTGCATAATTTATAAGGTTGACATCGCATCTTAAATACTGATGTCCTAAAGTAATACCCAATTAATAAACGATGATGCAAAAACGGTGTGCTTTTATATCCTGCTTTAAAAGATAATGTGACTAAACCCGTCTTTGTATGCTGATTCTTTCTGCTCGTTTTAGCCAGCTCATGTGGGAAGATAAGAATGGGGGTCTTCCACCATAGATTATGAGGAAGACATCGCATTCTTAAATACTGATGTCCTAATGCAAAACTAAAACTTTTAAACGTTGATGCAAAATTGCTATTCTTTTACTTTCTGCTTAAAAGATAATGAGACTGAACTAGCCATTGCATGCCGTTGAAATCCCATCACTTGATAGACGTTAGCTCTATTTCTAATGTAAAGCTCACTATTGATCAATTGCACGATTGTGCAATAGTAAGCAAATGGGAATTTATGCATGGTGGGCGAGATTAAATCCCCCATCGGGCTCAATATTTCATCATCGAGTATCCTTTAGCAAAGTACTCTTGCACTGCCTAGTACATTGTACTTGTACCCACAGCGAATGAACAGATAATTGCTCTCTTAATGAGCATATGAAAATTTCACATAATTCGTATATAGCCAAATAACTTTCTTGGTGAATCATTAATTGAACAATGTGGAAGACAGTGATGTCGTCAAAGGGTTAGTGCCAACCACATGGCACGAGGGACTTGGGCTTGAATCGTGTTGCAAGCGGGATCCATTTTGCTCAAGAAAAAGAATTGAAGTATTATCGAACGTCTATTTTCCGACTCGTTTGTACCCGAGTGCATTTGCATGCGTTATAACGGATGTTGAGTGTAATCTGGTTTGTTGTTTATACATTGTATACCGCTTTAGTATCTCTGCTTATTACGTTTATCAAATGTATGTTGCATCCTTTTGTAAAGGATATTGGTCTTTATAAGCGTGCGTTATCACATACATGGATGTCTCGTTAATCCGAACACGTCCGTTCCAAACAAAATTTCCGGATGAACGAATCATCCGGACTAATGAAGCAGACCATGTCCTCATACACATAAAAACATAAACAGTCTGTAAGCACGTGCATACTTATAACCCTGTAGCACACGCCAAATTGTCGACCGTCCCAAATTGAAAGAGTTTGCAGACGACATTTCAAAACGTGATGAAATTCAAAAATAATCTTCTGATATGGCAGAAAACATTGTGGGAAAAGGAGAAATTGCTCGTCACGAGCAATTTCTCCTTTACCCACAATGTTTTCAAAAGTCGTCTGCAACAAACTGGTCAAATAATTCCGTTCCCTTACAATTTCGTTCGGATTGCGAGAAATCCGGATTATCGGGGTCCGGATAAACGAAGCTTCACTGTACAGTGTGCAGTTCTATGCAATTGCACGTGACGTATATATAGAGACTTTGTTTAAGAAATGTTTTAGAAATTTTATCTATATGATTCCATTAAGTTAATAGGCCCATAAAGTACATGTACATAGATGAGAATCAATTCAATCAACAGAATGCAAGCTGTAATACATGATATAAAAACAATGCCAACATGACGATCTACATTAAAAAGAATGGAAAAAGTGAGAGAAAAATTCGTATTTTTCGATAACAATTTCGAAAAAAAAAAACCAAAAACTCGAAAGTCCTCATGAAACGTTAAGAATGATAGGTTATCATCCTTAATGTATCATGAGGACGTCCAAGTCGTGCTTTTTCGAATTTGTTTAAAAAAAACCAAACGGTCCTATTGTTATATCATGCATCTGTCAAACAACCAAAGGAGAGATTAACGTCGTGATTGTGATGACTGGTCAAGATGGCTAATGATGATAAAATACGCAAACAACTACCCAAAGTATTTACAAATATCTAACATTTCAACATTTCGCACTACCCTTTGAAATGCGTCCATATACACATTATTCATACGAACACAGGTAGCAGTTCCTACAAACACACGTGTATACCATACATGTACAAAAAAAAAATGTATGAGATATGGTCGGAGTAATATTTGATAATTTTTTAGATAATAACATACATGTATGTCCGAGTGTTAATATTGAAACACTATGTTTTGTTCTGTTGCAAGCTGTTCCGGTTTGCCCCAAGGCAATGTCTACCCGGAAACCACCGACACATATTTAAGCAAAGGCGACCATTGAAACAAATCACTTCACCTTTGTCGAGTCAACCAAATAGTAAGTATTCGGGTTATAAACTTTACTTTTAACTTATTTTCTATTGCCAAAATCTGACTGTAAATACAAAAAATACAAGTTGTGGCAAAATGGTTTGACCAAAGATTCTCATAACATCAGATCTGGCCATTTCATTTAGGGGTAAACGTATTTGTGTTTCTAATAAGTAATGGTATCATTTATGTGTGACATTCAGTCTTTAGAGTTTTCAAAATTTTGTTTTTAAATAATAATATAAGATCGACTGTTCGACTTGTGTTGTGGTATACTCGTAGTCTATCAATCGTTTCATAGGACATAAAAACGCGTATTAAAATTACATTAACTTTCCTTAATCAAATTTTTGTAACCCAAATAAATGTAAATGATTGATCTGGATGTCTTTGAACACGTTTGAGATGAATTATTCGAATATTCAACATGGCAATGTATATAGACTTTGCTTCATGGTAGTTTAATATGCATGTACATCCAAAAAGTCCAGAGTGGACTTGTGCGGCGAGTATATAGGCTGATCTGGGGAGATAACTTGTACGGATCGTTGGCAGTGTTCTTTTTTATTGTCGTTTGTAGTTTATTGCGATTTAAGTCTGTTACTTAAACCTATATACTAGAAGTAAAAAGTTAAAAAAGATATGTAACTCTGTTTGTTACAAATATAATGCAAGTACCTATGTATACTCGTATAATGGGCTCATGGAATGAATTACAATGAAAACGTTTGGGTGTTTTTATTTCTAGACGATAACAATGAAGACCGCCGCTGTTTTTGTCCTCGCCCTCGTCTGTGTGTTCGGTGTGGCTCTAGGCCAGTTCGGATTCGGGCCACAGACTGCCATCGGTGGTACAGGTGGTGGTTTAGGAAGCGGAGGACGTAAGTTCGAATCTTTTTTCCGAAACTGAATTGAATGATATCTGAAACATTAACCCTATCCACCAAACAGGACTAAAGTTAAAGGTTAAAAGCCGGCGACAAATACATATTTGAAGTATCAAAGGCGATATTTATCTTTCCATAATTGAAAAACAAGCTCAAATTCTCAAAAAGTCAAGACTTGATTTTTTTTTGTTATGGATATTTCTCAAAATGTGTTTGTCTTAACAGTTATAGACGAAGAAACTGATCCATTTAAACGAGTCGAATTTGACTACGATGTGTGTCTTGTTACCTTGTCGAAAGGTTTCTGACAACCAGTCGTAAAACTAATCCTTGTTATAAGTATACGAGTACTAATCAAGCCTTCTTTATAACTTTAGTTTAAACATATTTTATTGTAAAATTGTTTACAATAGGATTGGGACGAAAGCTTTAAGCTTATAAAGTCCCTCTCCTTAACAACATGACAAATAACATACCGTAAAATGTATCCCACATGGCATAAAATTTACAACTACAGTGTGTATGTGTATGTGTGGCACATTCCGTGCGTAAATGCGTGTGTGCGTGCGTATGTGCGTGCGTGAGTGAGTGCGTGTTGAGTGAGGGGGTGGGTGAGTGAGTGTGTAAGTGAGTGATAACTTTGAAATAACGCATCATGGTGTGTTCTTAGCAACAGTACACTGGTAATTTAGAGTCTTTGCTTCGCAAAGCCGTTTTCAAGAAAATTGGTTATATAAATGAAAAAAATAACTTGTTGATACGGCGTTAAACTCGTTAAAAAGGTAAATCTTCGTCCCTTTCTGGACCTCCAAGGAGCAAAGTTAAGTTAGCTTTCATAGTGGTTTAACTGGACAAACATTAACAATTTTGAAAAAAATCTCATTAGAACACAAAGTTATATGCATTCATATTCGTAATTATAATTAGCTTGTCTTACTTATTAAGGGTTTTCCCTTGATCCCTTGATTTACGCTTAATTGTTGATTTTTATCCATTATATATATATGGAATTGTGAATGGAGAATAATGGTGTTCAGGGGTCATAATCAGGAGTTGGGTGTCATTAACTATATACATTGGGGGTCAAGGAATCCCCTTTGAAACACATCAAGAGTAATCTACCATGATTTTATTTACAGTTCTGTCGCTCCTTGGACTCCTTTTCTTCTTCTTGCTGTTCAGAAATAGTACAAGCGGTAGCGGATCAACGACTGTAATCTACGGAAACTTCTCTTCTTAATCCGTAAGTTATTCAATTTATACTTTAAACTGTGTGTTAAAGCTGCTTGTTCACAAAAGAGAGATAATAAAGTATTAAAGCTCTATTTCTTTACAACTGTAAAGCAGTTGTACTGTTGTATGGCAAGTACCGGGGTATAGCCAACGGCAGTAAAACTTGGCCGTATTTTAGTATGTATGCTCTGTATACAGTGATTGAATATACGAGAGATTTCAAGAGTATCGAACAATTTTACACAGAGATATAACAAAATTCTACGAACTTTCCGAACAACCCTCGTATTTTCCGATGAAAAAGCGTTGTAACGGTTTCGGAACTCACCCAACCGTCTGCACATGCTTAGATATATACAGATATTCTGAGTCAATTTTGCTTTCAGTAGCTTTCTTTATGAAATACCTTACTACAATATAAATACATGACATTCCATTGACTCAATTTGTCTCATGTTTGAACAAGCACCTTTAATGAAGTGTTAGCCATTTCGATCTTGCATGGACGAACTTATGCTCGTGGTCATTGCAGAGGTTTGCGAATGACACATTTGGTCACCTTTGCAGACATCGCGCGATTATACACCCGAACTACTGCATAACAATTACTTTTATTCTTTCTCTACAAAGGTGTACCTTAGCCTTGGGTTTGCATTTACTCAGTGTTCATTATTCAATAATTTTCATTGTGCGAACAATCAAGCAATTATGTAGCAAAGCCTAACCCAGTATCCATGTAGGAGGAGGCTTTATCAATCTTAAGAATGCAATCAGTTGGTTGCATGTCCGTCCTTGGCCAATGCTCTTTCAGAGGTGGTATGAAACCAGATTGAGTTAATACATTCTCACTGCTTAGCATAACGTCCATTCGAGAAAGCAGTCATAGACTGGAAAGGCTATATTGAGGCTATTGTAGTTGTTGGTGAATCCAGAATTTTTCGTAGCCGCGATTTAATTGAAATAGTAAGGAAAAAACGTGGAAAATGTCAATTAAATTCGACATAAACTCGTGCATCCCATTATTGGCATCATTGTTGCATTATCATTTTATAACCAAAATCACAATTACCAAAAACGTGTTCATTTGTGTTGATATCTTCTTATTTTGAGCATAGCTTCAGAAATTCGTTTGCATTAAGATGCGAGCGTTTCATGCCTGCAAACAGACATGGTTTATGTGTATATAAAAGATAGACATTTTATCTTTATGAAAGAAAAGAGTAAATGAACAAACTTACATATCGCGTTTTATACTGTACTAAGCATATGATTATCAATCTCTAAAAGGAGATAAACTTGCAAACGAAATAAATGCATCGTTTTCAAATCTCATGTATAGTTTTAAAGATTTTTGTTTTGTCTTTTTTAGAATGATGTCCATGGTTAAGATCAACACATCAGCATGACGTTTCAACATACCTTAACATAGTTCTGCCCATTTATCGTCATATGGCGAAGATCGGACAGAACTATGTTGCAAAGTGCTTCAACGTCACGTATTGTAATTCGAACAGCTTTCATCTCGCCAACGCTCTGGTTGTTATTTATTGTTATAGAACTATATTTATTAAATCTAATTTATGAATGTATTGAATTAGCCTTTTCTTTTTATTACTATTCGGTCCTGTCAAGTCTGGTTTGTAAGACAGCAGAGGTCCGATTGACTGAAACGTGATTCGTTTAAGCTATCAATAGCGTAACGAATTATGATTCCATTTTAAGGACAATCGCTATAGTTTATGTTTGACATCAGATTTTTCTATTTTTTGTATATGATGGAGATTTACCTATATGATCATGAAAAATCAAATAAAAAACATAGGTCACTGTACTACTTTTTTTTTACTTCCACCTAAAGGTACAGGGGTTATAGGGTTTTAGGCTTAATTATTTTTATTCTTTTATTGGATAGGAAATGGTCAAATCATCATAGAAACGGGCTTTGGTTATGATAAACTGACCTTTTCTACTCTATTATACAATGCTTTGGTATGAAATATCAAAATAATGATTGGAAAAAACTCTTTTTTGAGAAAAAAATTGACATCTGTGAAAGTGGGTGGGGTAAATTTACCTGAGCCCATACATGACAAAAAGGCTATTTAGGGGAAAAAATATAAAAAGTTGACATCAGAATTTTCTTATTTTCACATATGGTTGAGAAAAATATGTATGATCATGAATAATCAAATAAAAAACATAGGTCACGGTGCTACTTTCTTTTTTATTTCCTCCTAAATATCCTGAGGTTTATAGTGTTTTAGGCTAAATTATTTCTGTTTATTTAGTGGATGAGAAATGGCCAAATCACCAAAGTCATGGGGTTTGATTCAGCCAAACATCATTTTCTACTCTATCATACAATGCTTTTGTACAAAATTTCAAATGGGATATTCTGCGAGCTAAGATTCAAGTGAAAACGACTCTTCCAATTGATTTAACTAGTCATACGTGATTTACATGCTTTAGTATTTGTATTTATTCTGTCACCATTGTCAATTTCGGACCGATAACTAGATGCCGTTTCACATTTGTGATATACCTCACTAACCATATAACACACACACATAAACGTGACGAATCATGATGTCAGAAGAACGTCATGACACATGACGTCATGTTTACATCATTCTCTACTTTGTTATTGTTTCCTTTCGTCTCATGTTTTATTTTCGTTTTGTTTGTTTATAAGAATACATAAAGGTAATAGGATAAACAGAATAAATGGTTAGTGTCTTTGACTAGGAGAAGTAATCGGGGTCGACTTCGTTTTATTATCTGTTTCGCCTTCAACTTAGACTACTGGGTTATATTCACACGCTTTGTCCGATAACATCTCCGACTCTCATTCCTAACCATATTTTCTTTATGTACGATAGCCTCTTAAGGTGAAATTATTCCAGTCTTGATGAGACACGTGTAACGAAAATGAACATATAATGCATTAAGGAACAAGATCCGAGTAAAATTCGACAACAAATATGCGGTCCGACCTTCTCTAGAGTGTTCATTTTTAAAGACGTCAATGAGACATGATCAACCGCCACCATTGATACATCCTGTTCATTGGTAAGGTTGATGGAACGTTGATTTGTTAAGAACTGGGGGTAGAATTCGATGCGCATGAAGAGTTACGCAGATCGCCGTGATATGACTGAAAACTGTTGAAAATTGTGTTTAACTTCAGAGTGTTTGGACACGCAATCGTACATACGAGGTAATAGGAACAGAACTGGCGCGGGAAAGTGACACTCGGATGGTCGTAAAAAGCCATATGTAACCAAGGTGAGATAAACATGCAGCCTAACCGGGACTCGAACTTGGGACCTCCGCAAACCGTGCGAATGCTCTACCGACTGAGCTATCCGACCTGCTAACACATTTAATTCGACCTTGTAAATCGAGACCACTTCTACATACCTTCCTACAAAAATGAAATTCGTGTCGACTTTCCGTGAGAACGGTATTCGTTCGTCGAACGAACATTGACTTTCTAGCACATAAGTTGGCATTGGTCATTGACGTCGGACGCCAATAAAAACTAACGTGAGAAAAACATGCAGCCAGATCGGGCCTCGACCCTGAGACCTGTCGACTGGGCAATCCGACCCACTTACATATTTGATTTTTCATTGGAAATCGCGACACCAGCTTTACATATAAACGCTTAAAACGGTTGTGTAAAACAACAACGCAATAATGAAAACAGAATGCATAAACCCCTTTGCAATTACCTTTATTCGGTATAAAAAAATATGCACACAGACACGCATTTTGATGTAAACATAGGTCACTCGGCAAACTCATTTGATAATACATGTAAGAATAACTGTAAATAAATGACAGCGTAGGAAAAAGAACTTAATATTGTATCATAGTGATAAATGTATTCATTATTTCATACACATATTTTTTCTAAGTTTGGGTAGGCAGAGTTGATGCCTCTTTAAAATTCTTTTTTTTTTGCCATATTATTTTACGGTAGCGATACAATTGTCCCTTAATATATAAGATATCGATTTCGAGCTTAAAATCCATATAAAAAAACCCTCATATTTTTAAATCGAATCGGAACCCCTCCTTAGAAATGGCTACAAATATGTTGAATGTAATTTCCAGTGATCAATTTCTAATCCATTTCACCACGTTTCGTACCTAGCGTATGTACAATGTAATACAATGTATGTTTGTATCAATTTATGTACACAACCGAAACCAAGTAATCCTATACCAATGCAAATTTCTTCGAGAGTCCATTTTGTTAAATGGTAAAATCAGATCATAAGCATCGCCCCTAGGATAGGAATGCCCGTATAAATATGTTGCAAACTATAATTTGCATTAATATAAAACACGATGCGATTGGTTTAATCGTTATTGAAAGTGAAAGGTTCAAAGTCATACATGTAGGATTGCAAAATGATGAGACGGTTATCCGTTTTTGATTTATCATAATGCCCCCACAATGTAAGGTAATGGTGTAAAATAATTGATTTTTATAACATCTTCATAAGATGCATGCTTGATTCAATTTTTAATCCTATTTAGAGGTGTTCGCATGATTAGTGTTTTAATATTGAAACATTGCTACATTCTTTTGGTTTTGCTCGTGCATGGTATAATCTATATTGAAAGCAACGTCTTTTGGTGATTTTAAACAAACTTAACCAGGAATCCCTTTGAAGCAAGTCTTCACTTTAAATGGACATACCAAAAGTAAGAGGAATATTGTCTTCCCATAAAATACAAATTGTTATATCAAAATTTCAACTGTCTTCCTCATAGTAAAGGAACAAAATAGGTCGTTACTGGAACTAAAGGTATGACAAATCGCATTGTTCATGATAATTACGATTTCTTTTTGCATTTGAAGGCGAATATCACTTTATATTGGTATGACCAATCTATAATTATTTGAGCGTAAATTATTGAAGCAACTATTATCATATTAGACCCCTATGTAAAGGCTTACGCAAGATACTATCTGTCTAACATCAATGTTTTTCGTTATAATGTATTTGTTCTTCCCCAGAGCAGTATAACTGTATATGCTATTCTTTTCAATTCCCTTGATATAATTGAAACAAAACATCCGACTACATTTAACGTTTCTTTTTTTATTTCCTAAAATCGTATTTTGATAAAAAAAAATTATTTTATAAAATCGTATTTTGATAAAAATATATCCGTCTATCAGTGTGCCCATTTTGTTATCTATTTTGGCAATCAAATAATGCAACTTTAAAAATGGATCAATCGATTTTCTTGGTGGCTGGTCTGACTCTAATCTGTTTGCGTAAACATGAAGTCGGTTCAAGCACTATAAAGGTTAAATCGCGCTTGTGGATAGATGAAATGATTTACTAGTCATTGTCATTAGAACTGTTCTTAGTTGAAGGGAAATGTACGTTCATATTAATAGCGTATATTTTCTTAGTCGATCCTATACACTGGTCCTCTGGCGGCCTCCCTCCGAGGATAAATGCTGCAGTTGGTCCTGAAATGGTAGTGATACTACATCAAAAGCAATCATGACACATTTGTGCGATATATTTATCATCAATGGTTAAATGTACTAATGCAAGGTAACTTACTTAACCAATGCAAACTTAAATTTAAAGAAAATGAATATTTGCTTCATGATTTATTACAATTGAGCCAGTATGGATTGTGTCGGAGCTTTATTTCATATCGTAGTTATTCGACCATGACGCCGACCCTTTCTATTGCTATCTCCTTACTAGCAACGAGCATTATTCACTTGCTAAGCTAAAACACATGTCGTGTTTTATCCTGTCACCAATGCAATTTTCGGACCGATAACAGGGTTCCATATAACATTTTTGATATCCGTCACTATATCGCGTGCGCGCACCTGTCAGTATTAGATTTCCGTTTTGCTTCTATAATGTTAATTTCTTGTTTGTCTATCTGAATTCATATAGGTAACGAAATGAAAAAAATAGATGGTTGGTGTCTTTGAATAGGAATGGTTATCGGGCTCGGCTTTGGATTGATATCCGATTCGTCTTCGGCTTACCGGACGATTTTCATACGCCTTGCCCGACAACATTTCCGGTTCACGAAAGCAACTATCTATTCTCTATCTATTAAACATGAAATCGATTGATCAGATCATGGAGTCGATTATATCATGTGTTATTGACTTCATTTAACGTCAGAAGGAACGTTGACCAAACTGGGTCTAAAACCATCATGGTACACTTCCTCTACATTAGACTATACTTCATCACGAACAAGATAAACACGTCATATCACTCTTTCAATAGACATTTTTCTTTTAGCTTGATCCATTCTCTCTGAGTGAAAGTACTTCATGACACAATTTATTCATAGCAATGGTCCTAAGCGCACGTAATCAAACGTGTTGTCAAACAATGAACAACGACATTGTTGCATTGTGTGGCACTTGTTAACCTTTATGTTGCATTTAATGAGTTCTGCCATTTTTTACGTAGAACACCCTCTTGTAATAATAATAAATTTGAAAAAAAAGGATAGCATCTTAATATGTGAGATAGTCGCTTTAATGTTTTCAATAATACACAAGGTATAATCAATGATCTATCCTATATGAATAATAGGTGATGTTAGAATCTATGTGTACAGTTGATTTATTCGCCCGGAGAAATCATGGCAATGGTATCTTGATATCATTGCAGTATAAAACTGGCGAGTCTCTCATGTAGTCATTCATTTGCTCTGAAAAGTAGCATGATATGAGTCCCATTTTGCTATTCATGTAAATTATACTTACTCTACTATACAATGTATTCAATAGTTAGAAACGTAACAAGTATATATTATTAAAAAATACATTGATCATATTACAGTAGGTTCAACGGGATCGATTTATTTATTATTAGGTCCACGAACTGTAAGTAGTCCAATTTCACTGTTACCTTTGATAAAAAATTGGTTGATTTCTATGGAACCTACATTCTGTAAAGAAATGTTTAATTGCTAAAAATTGGTTTTCCTATTAAGAGACCCTTATACCAGTGAGATGTGTATCGCTCTGAAAAAGTTTCGGAATGACAGTTTCATGGATGAAGTAATGGCTTCAAGTTTGAATTACATGATAATATTGGTAAATTAAAATAACTTACCTTGCTATGATTTTCCTGTACACAACAAACCCAATCACTGACACCAAAACCGCTACACTCACGCCAACAATGACGATGATCATTGTGCTGCTACCTGCAGATGTTCATGAAATGATTGTCTGGATTACTGGACATTACCATTCAATGTATGTGTCATATCTCTATCACTGATACTTGACAGAGCCGGTCTTTTAAACAGATTTTCATCATATGTTTTAGTTTAAACTAAATCATGGGTAAGTGTTAGGAAATATTTGTTTTAATTACAAGGCAAACGCATGAAGTATCATCTTTAAGCATAATCTTATGGTTAAATTGTTACCTTATCCCTGCGTTTTCTCTTTCAATTACCTGTCTAATTAAGTCAATTACAGAATGAGACTGAAGGTAATTTAGTATTAAATGTAGTCACCACATGTTATTTGTATATACAGATATGGAAGCTTTGAGATGATTTTTCTGTGATATCTTTTGCTCAGAAACATTTGGAAGACTTTGCAAATAAAACCGCATAACACAAGGATAACTAAAACAAACATTATTCTTTGAAAAATGTCGAACTCCCCTACTTTTAAGAACCTGTGATACAAAACACCAACGTTGTAACTATTTCTTTCAGCATCAAATGCCACTAACATGTTAAGGCAAGACATTTTATACTAATGTGAGAAGTCAATGGATGTAGATCTACCATGCTTACCTGTTTCTGGACTATCACCTGGAGCTACAGTCACGGCTTCTGTACTTCTTGCTAGCGTCACTGCAAACAGAATGAGTGTAAAATACAAAAAGAAAGGGTACAAGTTTATTTATTTAAAGCCATACTTGCGCTCATTTTCACTTAAATTTTGAAAGTCCTAGAATAATTGTAAATTAACTTAAAAGTACTCTAAATTCCCCTTTAGAGAATTGAGACTGAAACACTTTCACATGATGCTTTTAAAAGAGTGAATACAAAAAGGTTTGTTTACAATAAGCGATAAAACTAGGTCAGCCGAGAAACGTTGAGAACCAATAAAACCAAAGAAATTCTCCATTTTGAATGTCCATGTTGTTAATATTTGATAAATGACAGTATTTTCATGTGTTTCATGTGATTTTTCTAACAAGGTGATCGTCACTCATTAATCCGAGCGCTTCTTGCTATTTTAGATGTTACTCGAATGTAAAAAATAGAGTTAAATTGGTGGGCACCCAATTTATGAAAATAGCACTTAAAAAAAATAGATTATAAATAGTGCAGGCGTTATATTGTCATGATCCTGTATTTTTTCGCTATGTTTCAACATATTCTTTCATAATTGATAACTCATGTTATCCAGTTTTGTAGTTTTTCTGAGCGCTAGTATGCTTTTAAACATCTGATCTCTTTATTTTGCAATTTTATATGTTATAACGTCTGCTTTTGATCAAGCCTATTTTTCAATGAAACATTTACAAATCACGCTTTGTTTGTATGAGATACATGTATAAACCGTATAAACATCTCTTTCTTTGATTTTGACAGATAATGTATCTACAAGGCCTATAGCTGTTGTAAATATTGCTTCAGTATCTGCAATAAGAGAAACTTTAAATGTGATTCAAATTTTGACATTTTATTTCAGATTTGAAAGGTTTAAGTGTCGTTTTGATCTCTTCTCGTTTTAACTTAATCATACAGTATAACAAAAATACAAGCCAATGGTTGTGATTACGTTTCATATGCATATTTCTCCCAATCAACAATTAGTTTCTATTCAAATGATGTTGACAGTGTATACGTATATATCTATGAAGGATATCTGTACTGTCTGTACTATTTGCCGGGACAGAATTTAGAGATTATACAGTTGTTGCTTCGTTCACTTCAATTAGAAAGATTTCCAATGCTATAACGCCAGTTCTTTTGATGCATACGGCTTTTATATACGAGCTTCTTGACGTCTCTTTTTTCTATTATGGACCAATATTTATATCTTTACCAAGTATCTTTTTTACAGATAGTATCATTTAAAACTACATTGGAAACAAAGGGAACTAGTGTTGCCTTTGTCAAGTTAAAAACCTGCATTATATCATACACCAGCATCTTAATGATGCAGACTGAATTCTAGTTTGACTGAAGGGGTATAACAAGTTTACCGCTGCACTGGGAAATGCTGTTAGATCCTATGGTGGCCGTTGTGTAGCCATATGGACATGATGTGCATGACGTTTGACCAACGGTAGATGAGAAGGCGCCTTTCTCACAAAAGGAACAATATCCAGCAGTGTAGTAAGTTCCTTCGGGACATGAAACTGTAAAGTAACGCAATACTGAATTGAACATAAAATAGTACTTTCATGCATTGTTTCAGTATTAGCTGTATGTTTTTTTATATATATTAATAGCAATGTATGCCTGCAGGGTACCTAGGAAGTTCCGTTACTAAATCACACTGCGGTAGCTAAAAATAAATAGTGTAAGCAGTATCTTAAATTCATTATAAACAAAAAAGTATATATATATATATATATATATATATATATATATATATATATATATATAAATAGAGAAACATATTATGAAATTGTTAAAACATTCCTGATAACCATTCACTTGATATTCTGAAATTGCATTATAGCATTTTATATATCATTTACAGTGGGTTACAAACATAATAATCCTGTCACCAATGCCATTTTGGACCGATAACAAGATGTTGAATAACAATTTTGATCTAATACGACACTTATCATAAAACACGTAGTCGTATGACCAATTGTGACGTCATACGTAGACCTACGTCATGATATATGATGTCATTTATACACCAATCACTACTTGGCTACTGGTTTTTCCCTCCAGCTTTTTATTTTTCATTTTGCTTGATTATAAGAGTCCATAAAGGTAACCATCCATTCGGAACACCTCGGCCATTTCTTAAAATAGCCTAGGAGGTAATGAGGAGCCATTTTGAAAGTAGGTCATTGACGAAGGGCATGTCCGTTTGCAATCGTATCTACTCGGCAATCCCCGACACAAGCCAGGGATAACCGAGAAGATACGATTGAGAAAATATGAAACAAATATATATGTGTTGATATGATAATCTTTTAATAAAAACATTATAAAATAAAACATTCAATTGTGACCAATGTGTGTGTATTTACATAAATATAGTGTTAGTGTGCATGTTGTAATCATATGAGTTATCCGCCGGAAAACAGCCGAATTACTCCAGGATTTCTGGTGGATTCGTGAACTGCTTACGAGGTATATCTACCGATTTGTGACGGGGATTGCCGAGTAGATACGATTGGGTAACCATCCTGTTTAAGGTTCTACGTCATCAGTTGCGATATGGCTCTTGGTGTACCTACGTACCGCATTACAGTAGAAACACATGCAGGGAAGCAGTTCTTATATATTAATCCTTCTATAACCCAAAGAGTATATTGTGACGTAAAATAACCGCTGAACATTTATGTAGAGAAAAAAAATAAAAAAAAAGAACTATCAACGATTGCCAACGAAAAGACACCTGTTTGCTGAACAAAGTTTCAAGGAAGTGAGTGTTCTTTTGACATATTTCCTAAGATACCACCAATAATTGTTGAATACATTCGACCTACCACAAACACCTTCCGTTGCTGTTTGTCCATCTGGGCACGTGACAGTTCCAGAGAGTGTGAGAGTTGATTGGCTGCTTGAGTACGTCACACCGTTAACATTGACGTCAAATATACTGCTCGATGACGTATTGATGTAGGAGGCGGAGCTTGTCAGGCTATTTATATCATCGATCAGTTCTTGGAATGTTGTACTTACTGCAAAAAAGTAATATCAAAACAAAAACTTCATGATTAAGATGGTCTTACGAGAGAAAGCAGGATCGAAAAAAAATGCAATTAATCCGATCATTGGAACACATTCCATGTCTATCGTTTATACTTTAAAATAAAAGGTTTTATTTCTCTTTTAGGGTTGGTTTATCCTTCAATAAAGGGTATCATTTGCCTAGTGGTAAGAGTTCAGAATTTGAAACCACATAATAATTATCCCCCACAATGAGAGGAACGAACCACACAACTTAAGGAGGGAGATTTGATACGTCATTGATTACTTATATGCAGAGGGCATACACTATACGGATCACGTGGTATAAAAAAGTCTTGTTTGGGACTGTACGACAATCCTTGTAAGATAATCGCATAACCGAACGTAGACAAATAACCCCGTTTCTTTGAGAGCTAGACCATTGCTACGTTTTTTAAAAGGACACTCTTGAGAAAGCATCGAAGACAACTAATGAATACATTTTTCTCTCGAATTACCTGTGCCATTTTCGATGTAACCTTCTATGTCAAGGTCTCCGGTTTCGGTAATGTCAACCGACAATGTTACAATAATAGTAGAATCGGCACTTCGTTTTCGTTTAGACTCAACTAGGTCCAAGGACGCACTACATGTATTTGATTGCAGGCAAGGGATATCTGATAAGTTGTCGGTGACTGCTTCTTTGAAGGATGCCTCATCAGTTTCTTGAATGTCTCGGTCATAGCTAATGGCAGCATTTACTGCATAGCTTGATGGGGCACTGGCTTCTGCAAGCAATTATTTACACAATCCTCAACAACATGGATATAATGGGAACAAACGAAATGAAATATAAGAGTGCCATTATGTTAGATAATAAACACACATTTCTATCCAACCACAACCATAACTATTTACCATTGTTGAATACTATGTATTGTATGCTCAATTGGCAATAAAATATGTTTGAACTAAACTAACCAACCGTGGCTATTGAAATACACGTATGTCTTATCTGATTGTACATAGAATCATTATTTTTTTGAATTAATGAAATTGAAAGAGATAGTTTATAGAATGAAACAATTGAGTTGCTTATGGGTGAAATACTTAAAGTGGAAATATATACGATGGAGTAACCCCTTTGTACTTTTATTTTCCGGACATTGATACATATACTCAGTTGCAAGCAAAACACGACATCCTTTCGTGGCTTCATAACTTATTTTCGTTACTTACTCTGACATGGTGGTACATTCGCCATAGGCAGCCATTCGTTGTTCGTGCTAACTCCACAGGTGTATACTTGATTTACAAATTCAGGCGGGAGAACGTATCCAGTCCGACATTGGTGACGGCATGACATTAATCCTGTAATGCTATCCTCAGTGCAATTTGGATTTCCCCCATAAACTCTGGGAAATGCTGGGCATTCTACAATAAGTAATGCTGTATGCTTTATTGATATGGATTTACAAACTGACATTGTGTCTTACATTGGATCCATTACATTACGCGGGATTGGTTTTGTGTTTTGAAAGCAACCTTTCTCGGAATAACGGCATGTCGATATATCATGTTGAATAAAAGCAAGGATGGCACATCAAAGGAGAGGAGAACAAATAAATAGTGAACAGATTTATGGAGTTCTTTTTATTATGTTCATAAAAGTCATGAGAATTAAGTGAATGCATTGAGACTCTATTATATAGACTCATTTAAAATAAGCTATTTTTGCTTGAAATTGTTTACATTTTCAAAATAACGAATACTGATTGGTCTGTTCTAAAATGTGTGTATCAACTGCCAGGGTCAGAGGTGAAGAATCAGGAAATCTGAATTACAAAACTTGCTAATATTGGTTATTTCTGGTTAACTTTCATATTTAAGTTGTGCTGATGGTGTTTTCTGGTGATAACATTTTGAATCTGTCCAAAAATTTACCAAATATTATAGATTGATAAAGCATTAATCTCCTTTAATGGGCCTTTAAGCATTGATCCTAGTGATGTACTGTTGGTAGCAAAAACCGGCTAGAACATATGAAATAACAAACAAAACAAACACTTACGAGGACAAATGTCTGTATTGCAAGCTCGTGTTTCCATGGCATTGCCTGTACAATTGGCGCCATTGTTAGACGGAGCAGGGTTATCACACGTTCTTATTCGGTTTTGTGTTCCCCCATCACACGTGGCGGAACAATCCGTCCATTCCGTATCATCCGACCAACCACCATTCACTGAAAAGCAACAATAACATGTAGTAGATTTGCCGCTTTTCAAACCGAACAACAAATACAAATTAAGATTAGTAAAGAGAATATAAATTTATCGTTAATAAGTTGTTTTTAAGACATATGGCACCATGTTTGATTTCTTAAGTTCTTTATAAATGCACTAATCATGTACTGTGTTTTTTTCTCTATAATCCTACACCCCAGCTGTAGCAAACGATAATATTTAGGACTTCGTTTTGAATTTGCGTTAAGTAATAAACAAGCATATCAAAGTATCTCAGTTCACATAAACCTAACTAAAGATCCTTCAACTGAAAAAGTCTGTATGCATGATCTTAGGATTTAAATTTGTAAGCATATTTAAAAACAGATCAATCAAACCAAATGTGAAATATTGATATAACTATATCTAAGTTTCCGCAGAGGCTATTATACATTAATATATTTATGAGTCTTTTCTCTCATTGTGCAGTAAGGTGAATTATCAATGTTACACCACCTGAAATATTCGAGGTCATACACGGATGCGGTTAACTAGGACATCCCTTAAAAGCATGTACGGTTATCCTGTTCAATACATATTCATGTCAAATAAAAGCTATGCAATTTTCCAAAGACCCAGCAACCATACCAATCAAACCCAAATGAAATTGTGCCAAAATGATACTTTTATATTTTCTGACAGCTGCTTACTTATCAAAATTATCTTATGCGAAAACCACGTCAAGAAAAAAATTATATATGGTATCGCGTTTAGTCAGTTACGATGTATCTGATCCAGAATTTGGAAGATGGTAACAAAAAACTGCATGTTGGAAAGAAATGTGATATTCTTTGGACAAATTCTGACCTTGTTTTGTAATACAAAGATCCCCCGAGTAACCAGGAGGACAAAAACACGTGTATCCTTTATTGCCGTTCACGCATGTAGCACCGTTGGAACAGCCATGGTCGACACAAAAGTCCGGCGGCGTTTCGCACGAAGTCCCTGACCATCCACCGGAACAATAACACGTGTATGTGTTGATGCCATTGACACAAGTAAAGTTATTGCATGGGTTTGAGGCACATTCATCAATTGCTGAAACATGAAATAAAGCTGGGGTTTTACAACTGCTATGTATACGTATATACTACTTGATTAAGATATTTATCTTTAAAGCGAGGTGATTAATCATTGATGTTTCACATAACAATATATTCTTCCTGGACATGATTCTCAACCTTAATGTGTTGTAACAATTTGCTATGGACTGTATGTATTTATTCGATTGGTGTATGATATTTTTTTTCAAAATTGTGATTTTTTTTCTTATCAAATATGAAAATAAGGTGTGAACAGACAACACAAGTTATGCCAAAAAACGAATATATAAAAGGCGAACATCGCTCTGAACATTTGTTTTGTCAAATCTTTTCTTTATTGAAGTCAATATGGAATAAATTTTATGTTCTATAAAGGCAATATAAGCATTTCATTAAAACCTTTTGATATTTCAAAGACAATAGCTTAATTTCAAAGGTGTTATTGTCCGTTACGAGTCACGAAATCCGTCGCCCAATCTGCTGCATGAGTAATTTCTCAGAGTTGTGTCTCAATTACAGGTGTTTTGAAAATCTCTAATATTATTGTGAAGTTGAAATTACACTTTGTTTCAGAATATGGCAGTTAAGTTTATTCAAGTCGAAGAATTAATCTACTTACGATCACACGACAAAGGTGTTTGGATATGAACACCTTGAAATGTTGTGTCACGAAAGTCGTCCATACTAAATACGGCATTTTGTCTCTCTGTCCAACAACTGCTTGCCAAGGAGGATATCTCTGCCGGGGTAAGAACTGTGTCTTCTAAATGAAGGTCGGCAATGTTGACACCTGGAAAGGAATAATAATTTGCTTGGTAGAAATGTAATTTTGATACCAACACGACCTTTTACATTTACAAATGCTACATAAATGGTGATTTATTTGTAGATAAGCAACATATTCGTTCCTTCAATTCTAACTGAGGGACACCTTATTACAAAACAACAGGCTTATCTAATAAAAACCTTCGTTCATGAGTCGTAATGTACATTTGATATTTCCAATATTACTAATGATATATATGTCCAAAGAGTGTGTTATGTTTTCCAAACTCTTTTCTTGCCAATGGCAACCTGCTTACTGGTTCGTCACTTGAGAGATGGTAATAACGGCTCAAATTCGTGATTGCAATTGACGAATCCTCCTTTCACAGCTATTCTTGATCGGAGAATGCGTATTTTTCCATGAAATGAAGTATTCGATGTTAAATCTCTTTCTTTTGATTGTACATGTATTTACTTACAGCTAATTTGACTGAAGGAAGTCTGTCTTTGAATAATTCAAGAATTGTTTGATAATACATATCGTATTCAATTTGCAAAAGTACCCTCACGAGAAGGTGCGTATAGTTCTTTAAGCAATATCTATCATATGATTCAATACATTTTTAGTATTAAATACACGCCCATAGAACAGCAACTACACAGACACATTATGCAGTATCAGATGTCTCATTTGCTTTGAAAACGGGAGTTTGAAAAGTGTAGACTGTAATTACGGTACCTCCATTTGAAGAAGTGTCGATCTCTAATGTTGCCATAGATACAAATGGTTGTGGAAGGTTGATCCCAAACGATTCGTTCGAATGCATCTGACCATTTGTATAAGTGATCACATTAGTGTTTGTGTTATCCACTACAATGGCAACATGTAACCATAAATCTCTTGTCAAATCTCCAATGGTTCTGTCAAATGGGGTCCCACTAGAAAATAAGTGATATAAGAATTGACAATCGGCTCTTCCGATCATACGAAGATGTTCGCCATGTTCTTAAATTCATAAAAAATTGAGAGGTAAAATGAGACTGCCAAAATGGGGCAGACACAAATGATGTTCAATAATGGTTGTTATTGATCCTATCCATGCATAAAGGTGTTTTGGACCAGTACTAGACAGAAATCCACTCAGCACGACTCATTTCTTATATCTATAAAGATAATTGCTAGTGAGGGAGCGAAGCATTACAAAGTGTATCAGAATTATTGGATGTTGGAATAAAGTTGTGATTAAGCTGATGAACGAAGGGATATCCATCGTCATTGCTTCACTTTAAAACTGAACATTTAAACTGTGCATCATGCTGTATCTGTGTAAAGGTTACAATCGATGCACATTTTTGGTATTTGCCAAATACTTATAATTGTGCGTGACAATGGCCTTAAGTCGAACAATGTCTTAAAATGCGATAATGTATCAGTCCAATCAAATTCAAAAAGGAGTTTAATCAAATTTAATTGACCATTGCCTTGCAATTATCTCATATACCACTTTAGATATAAATGAGGAATGGGATGAAGTCAATGACCTTATTCTAGATACATACGGTACTTCAACTCGAACAGCGTCTGTTAGGTAAACATTTATTCGATCATTTCCTTCAGAGGTCAGACGGATGATGACACCCGCCATTTCTGAGTCGGACGGTTTTACCCAGAATGCAAGTGTGGCATCTGTCATATCTCCTAAAAATGTCTGCGTTGTTACAATGCCGTTTCCCGCGTCGACCAACAGCTGAAATTCTAAAAATATACGCACATCTCTTATGATATATATCGATAATGATTTACATAATGATATAATAGAATAATGTCATAATAGTCATGCTGATATACAAAATCTGGCATGTAACAGTGAGCATTCATTGAGGAACTTGTGAATGAACTTTTCTTTCTTTCTTTTTTGTCTTATACAAATTATATACAATGTAAAGAGACGTTATGTCAATTTATTTCCCTGCAAAAGACACTAAGGCTAAATAATTCGATTAATAATTGCATGTTAAAAGCCTTTTAAATGGTTTTATTTATGCAGATTCGAGTTGTAAACAACGTATGATTAGAATCATTGCCGAACACTCATGAAGTGCATTGTCGGATAGTCTCCAGTCAGAAACTGTCTAGTTAGTAGGTGAACGTCTTTTGAACAAATTACTGGTATAAACGATCTCGTTACATGATTAATTACGTATACTTGCACTTCACTCTTAACACAAACTACGAGGTTACCTTGACACGCCGCGCTCGACAGAGAACCAGTCGATGGAGTGGTTCCGGTGGTGCATTTCACACAGGAAGACTGGCCGGTTCCACTCTGGTAGGAACCAATCGGACATGATGTGCAGGGAACCGTCCCTGTTGTTGAATACCTTCCGGCTGGACATTTTTCTATGAAAAGGCAAAACAATATTTTCTAATGAAAACATTTAGAAAATAGATGGTTGCTGTTTTGAATCGGATATGTTATCGGACAAGGCATTGGAAAATTAAGCGGAAATCCGAAGCCAAGCCCGATGACCTTTACTATTCAAAGACGCTGGTCAACCATCTATTTATTTATCCCATTGTCTTTATGGATCCTAATAAACTGTCAAAATGAAAACAGAACACAATAAAAAAAACCACAGTAAACAAGTAGAGATAGATTTACACATGAGGTAATATGTCATGATTCATCACGTGCCTGCCTATTATTTATGTGGCACTGTGTGAGAAAAATGGCCCAAAGTGGGTACATGGGCGAAATTGAATTATTATCATTTTAGACACCATCTAACTTCAGGTGCTCTAACCACAATCTGATGATTGAAAAAGGAAGGCACCTGGGGATAGATAGAAATATTTGCTGCATTTGTCAGAAACACATTTCAACTGTTATAGATGAATTCCATTTTTTTTTAACGCTCGCAATATGAACATTTAAGATTACAATGTTTCAAACCATACTGGCTAGGCAATAGAAATATATATTTACTTTTAACGTCATATTATCATTAAATAATAAAACAATACGAATAGTAGCAACATTCCTAATGGAGGCTTCTAAATGTAGAAAACAATTTCTGGATAGTCCCTGATTTCTTCTATGTTTTATAGCTTTATCCTATGTCACTCACACTTGGTATTTGTATATGTGTTTATTTATATGGACCAGATGCCTAAGATACTTGAATAAATTTTGAATTGAATTGAAACGAATAAGGTCTGTGAAATGAGGTCAAATTCAAATTTCTGTCATTATATGATTTTAGAGGAATGCTAGCTATTTGAAAAGCAACCCCAAGACAACAAGAGACACACATTTTCTACCATTTCCTTTTAAGATAAACTTAATTTATTAAATTCATTCATTATATTTCGAATTGCATTAGTATGTGCAAAATAGTGGGTGCTAATCAGTTTCAGTTGAAAAAAGCTTTCTGCGTATTTGAGTGAACTTTGTTCAATAAGTAGAGCAATTGGTAAAATTATGACGTCATCTTTTACAGCGTTTTACTTCATGACGTCATTTGCCTACTTTGGGCCAAAGGTATCAGTCACTGGCCAATATATATGGTTAGTGCTGTATATAAAAAATGACTAGGGGACAAAATGATTCGTCAAAGCTGTATCATGCAATTGAAGGTGACTTTGAAAATAGACAAATGTAAAATCTAATAAACCTTGTTTTCCTCTAGCATCCCACCTTAGAGGTACAATTATCCATCAGGCCAACTATTTCAAAATGACAGAAGAACAATGAAGACAAAACGTTTGAACCCGATGACGATTTTTCATCTCATAAAGATATGGAATTATACGCGAATATTTTCATAAGCTTTGTCTTAAAAAGTATTCCAAGTTGACACAAGTATACCAAAAGCAAAGAAATTCCCACACGACACTCTTATGAATTTATGTATATTCATGCGTATCTTGACAATCTTTTTCGGGAAGATTGAGCAACTGCCTCAACGTGGGTAAACCAATTACCAAAGAAGGGGTTACCAATTTTACTTGTACAAGCAAGCCATCGCGTTTATGGTAAAAAGGGTATAAAGACACCCTCCTATAAGCCCAACAACTTTGAGTAAAGACAATCGTTATTTTCGGATGATTAAATTAATCGATATAGAGAACCATGTTTGCTCTGCAACAGATACTTTAGAGGACAGTTGCGACATTTCAAGATATATAATTCAACACATCGTAACATGTCTTTACTCATGTTTCTTACATTACCAGCATTATTTCATATCGAATGAATTTTTAATTGTAACTTCAATAGGTCCTTCATTTTTCATAATAATAGTTTATATCCAACAAGTATGTTGCGCAAATAACTAGTTATGTAACAGTTAATATATACACGACCAATCAAAACGACCGACATACCTAAGCATTGACCTTCGTGTTTGCACCCAACCTTGGTGGTCGTGAAGCCCGATGGGCAAGGTTTGCAACCGGTCAAAGCATGTTGATCAGAGTAGTGGCCGATTGGGCATAGATCACACTGATCACTCGATGTGTTGTGGAAATAAGCTGGTGGACACGTCACTATCGAGAGAAGATAGGGATATTTGGTAAATGCACCGTCAGGTAGTCTCGAATATTTATTTAACATATTTGGCAAGTGAATCTTATCTTTCAGCGTTTTGAATAATTTCCATAAGATTGTGTTCCATATGAACGGTGCATCGTTTCAGAAAACGAACTAGTCACTCCATGGGCCAATCATATTTGCCTTTCATCGAATTATATTTTCTTGTTTTGGCATTTAAACAAACACTATAAGGAGACGTCTCAGTTGCCACTCAGATCTCTGCACATTTGATCTTTCAAGAAACTAAAAATTTATTTGTCTTGGAATATTGCAGTAAACGTGATAAAAAGGTTATTATTTTCTCAAACATTACTCCAGTTCTCCATCTGCTATTCTGTACAAACGTCTTTTTAAATAACTAGACCTTTGTTTCTAAAACATCGTTTATCGATTGAAAGTGTAATTGTCTACTGTAAACGCGATTTTATTTTTATCTAGAAATATGTCCTATCTAAAGATAAGTCAACTTTTGGCCTTTTAACGGTTTACACCAAGGATCCTTCAACTTCCATGTTATTCAATTTTAGTTCTCGATTAATTTTGCAAAATAATCCAAATGTCACTGTATTTAAATGTAGCTTGTAGCTTTTATTTGAAACTCTTAATGTTCGAAAAAAGTAAATACATTAAGACAGCAAAACTGATTTCTATTTCACGATTTTTATGTCAGGTTCTGTATTGACCAATTTTTGACAAATGAAAGCTTAAATCATGAATCGGTTATACTTCTATTATTTAGAACAATCGAACAACTTTCTCTGAAGGTTTTCAGAGAGTTTATAGCCGAAACACTTTACAGGACATATTCGAAGATGAACATTCAATTCCAAAATCTACCTTACGCCATATCGGGTTCACGTATAGTAATTCGTTGAGAAATTACCTTTCAATATAGTAGAACAATTTTGTCGAAAGTGACGATGAATTTTAATCATTCAAATGGAGTACTTACCACATGAAACTGTCTTCAACACAGATCCCGGTGCACACACAATGTTACCGTAATCAGGGGTGTCAAAAGTATCAGATTCGCGCACGAATTCGTCAATATCGAGGACGCCGTCAGCAACAAGTTCGTTAAGACGTGGAACAATACTTTCAGATAGAAGACTGTCTACTGTATCAATGGCTTCTAAGCTATCCAAGTCCTGGTCTACAAAGGCTACGATGTCAAATTTTACACGTAATGTTGATGAAACTTGTCTTTTCTGACGAATGGATAGTTCATTTGGTTCATCTGAAATTCAAATATAAACGCTATCAGATTTGGAGATCATTTCATCAATTGTGACAAAAGGACACGTTTAAAGTTTTGATACCAAGGTTTTTTGTAAATTTATTTTCGAATCTATACTGTATATATGTGATGGTAATTGATATGTGCATTGAATGAAACGTTGCACAATAACCCAACACTACAGTCGCGTTGAGCGTCATTTAGATCCGTCTCCTCAAGGGCTTATTTATGTTCCGATTCCTACTATGGATAATATCTATGCCGGCAATCAGAATACAGATGGGTTATCGTAGCTGGTTGTTTCCGGCTTTATAGCTTCTTTGTGTTTGATAACCCACTTCATAGTACCTTGTAGTATTATAACTGCAGAGGAATGAATAGCCAAATGTGTAATATACACGTTGTACATTCTAGGGAAAAACTATCGCTTAAAATGTTTAACCGAAGATCATGAAGAATTTCTTTTGTTATTTTCGTCATCTGTTATGTCTTTTGAAATGGACTTACTACAAATTTTCTTTGTGAAGCGATGCTTGAAATGTTTTCCCAATAAGTAGAATCGTCCAGGTGTCACAAAATAAAACATACTTTACTGATGCGATTTCTCACCACAAGATATGCTATGTTTATAACTTATTAACAGCTTGTGTGAATGATTGATGATTACAGTTCACGTCTTCGTTTACCGTTATAATATCTTTAAAACAGTCACACCTACCTCGCCTCTTTCGTACGTTACCACATACAATCTCTAGATTACTTGTTGAGCAATTATTGGCATCTGGACAGAGACTTCGTAGTACAGGATCAATAGACGTTTTCAAAATATTTTCCATCGTTGATTTTAATATGGCTTTAGTGGCATCATCTTCACAATTCCCAGAGTAGTAAAGTTTCGCCGGTAACCAAATGGTTCGTGCGTTGTACGATTCTGGAGTTGAATATACCACATTCCACATCAAACGTTTCATGTTATTTAGATATGAGCACCGGTTTCACATGAATCAGACAAAGAGATCTTTCAATTGGCTATAATATCATGGACATAATGAAGTCCATGTTTTTAAGCCTTTAAAGACATAGATCAAAAACATACCGACATCGGACTCGATGTTCGAACCAGAGTACTGCACTTTTGTTAAGTAGTTAGCTGCGAATAAGTCATGGCACATTGGTGTTATTGAATGCAAGATAAAATATTGGCCACTGGCTACTGCTTGAGCTACCAGGTCAGGCTATATCATAACTTTAACACCAGCATACTCTTTCTCCTGCCTTTAAGCAAAGCAGCAAACGTTATTACAACTTTATTGTCTTGTAAAGTAAATCGTAAGTTGAACAATAGCCAATTGTACATTGGGATATTACGAATAGATATGAAGAGCGAGTGCTGCTTTAGCCAGATGTACCAGTATCAAAACGGAATCGGTGATACAGCTCTAAACCATTCTTAGTTGTGTTTTAGCTTTTAAGAGAATAATGTTTACTTCAATACATCATCTCGTGGAAGTGTGAATAACAAGCGGTTATAAACAGGTCTTACCAGAGCAGTCTGGGAGGTCATTCAATGGTAAATACATCCCGTCTGTCTGGCATACTAACTGTCCGGTAAACCCAGTATTTTCTAAATTTGGGATGTTGTGTGAGTCTCGACAATACATTGTTATCACTTTAGTTTTACCAATGTAACCAACGACCATGGAACCATTATTGGGAGCATCAGGTGTTGGACAATCTGTTTCTGTAGATGGAAATGGTAAACGGATAATATATCACTAGATGTACTAATAAATAGAATATCTTGGTATAATGCATTTCACAATACAATGTTTTACATAACACCGGAAAGACGACACTATTTGTCATATTTGAATTATCTTGTTCTAACATTCCAAGGGCCCTCCGTGACCTACTGGTTAGAGTACAGAACATGAAATCACATGACGCCTCTCTGCTTGGGTTCAAATCCCGATGACATAATTTGGATTCGCATGAGAGACAGTCTCCCGACTGACTTACAAAATGACGATGGTTCTACCAGGCTATACCAATGATTAATGGTAGTTGAGTAGTTGTCTTCCTTCCATCACTTAGGGTCGGGCATCGCAACATAACTGAACTAATATTGACGCGATGTAAAAAAAAGACTATATAGATAAATCTCACATGCCGACCTGTGTCGAAGAACCAATACTCTCTGTCTTACGATGCTAATTCAAATATAAAAATAATGTATATATATATCAATTAATTGTACTTTCAATACATCAGAGTATAAAACTGCATTCCTGCCGACTTTGGTTTAATAAAAATACGATGACTGCTATTTAGCCTTTGCTAAAATACATAATCAAAAGAAAGAAAAGACTGTTGGAATCAACAGAATTGGAATATTTCTTACGATTACAGAATGGCATTACACCATCACCCCAGCTCCAATATCCGGTTGTAAGATCAGAGGAAGATTCATTCCGTTCGCACGTTATACGATCTGTACCGACTTGTGGAATATCAAATTTGCACGCCAAAATACATTCAATACCGAATGTGTATGAATCTGTCGCACAATCGAATAACATGTTCGTGTCGTTAAGAGTGTCAAAGGGGTGTTGGCACACGGTTTCTGAAAATTGCAAATATATATATTACTTGCGAAAGACAACTTACAAGTTCCAGTGTATTAAACAGTTTACAAATAATTCCTGTTAATTGTTTCTTTTCAGAATAAGTAAAGCAACCAATTGCAACGGGAGTTGAACATATCGTACAGCGGATCTAAAATGTTTTAATTCCTGTATATATCTGAACTTCGCTTAGTTCCCAGCGAGTATTCGTTTTATAACTCAATTGCAAGGTACAACTTAGTTCATGTGATGTTTTGTGTTTAAGGACACTAAATTGAACTCCAAATGCTGCAAAACAGTGTTGCTGTAGCTATGAATTTTCGGAGTTTATTTACAAAACCGAAGTTCTGTATATAATTCCATAATGAAACATTTTGCGTAAAAACAAGATGTTTACAGTAATAAACTCAAAAACAAGAATAAGGGCTGTAAAACATAATTATGTGAATATAAAATATCTTTTTGATACATTCACATAAGTTGCGGTAATTACAGATTTCTATAACCAGACAAGTTATAAATTAAGATATTTATCCACCTTTACAGACATTTACGCCAATGAATCATTACCGCTCCGACGTATTTCGTATAGGTCAAAGGGTACATTAATAAATAGACAATGTGTTGAAAACAAGGGTTTCGTAGAAAACATTAGGAAATGTACAGACAGGTTATTTGCAAACTACGGTAAACAGTTGCCCATCCAAAGTAAAGTCAAGTGAAATACTATCGAGTTAAAGCTGTTTGTTCTGCATCGAATTGCTGTCATTTCTTCTTTACTTCGTATGCTTTTGTTTGTTTGTTTAATATCGGTTATGCCAGAATCATATCGCGAAATTGTCTTGATCATAATTACGTCTATTCATTGCAGGAATGATATACCGTTTATCAAGTGCATCATGCAAGAAAGGCATAACTATCATCGTCTTTGCTATCTGGTACGTTTTGGCCTAGCAAAGCAGCGACCACAAATTTGATAACTACCTAATACTCTTATTTCGATTATAGACTCCGGTGATTCGTTTCCTTGACTGTCTGTGGCCTTGTATTTAACAACTGAACTCCCAGCTTGAAACAAAGACCCGTACACCGGTCCTTCCGTCTGGGTTACCACAGGGTTAGGATCAATGAGGTCTACAGCTGTTGGGACCTGCCAATCTGCTGATGTCGAGTTCGAGTCTCTGTCTGCATAGAATATCTGTGGTGTAATCGTGGTTAAGGTTGGTGGAGCAGCATCTAGAACAAGATAGTGTTTAACTACAAATTCAATATTAAATGAATGCGAACTCGATTGATAAAATTATTATTTATTGGGTGTGCGGCTGACCCTCTACGGATTTTTATTTCGCCTCCCTCAAATTTCGGTTATTGCATTGGTCAAGACGCGTCACCAAAGAGGGTTGTTATCAATCCATTGTTTTACTCGCTGAAGGTCCTATTGCTAAAGAACGTTATGTCCTTGTTACCGACCCTTCGTTACAACAATGGATCGATACAACTTACAAAATAAGATTACAATATTGGGTTAAATAATCAATTATTTTCATATTAATTGAATAAAACATTAAGCTTACAGTTTTATAAATTATCGTTAGTAAATCTCTTTCCAACATCGTTAATGCTAGAGAATTTTAAATTGTAACACTTCAGTAAACATCGTCCGATCATCCAAAGGTCAAATTGTCCATCTTGCCGATCTGTTTTAGTTAAATCCACTATTAGGTCCTTTCTCTTCTACACATAACTGTCTGTGTCACTGCAAACCACATTTTTTCATCATTGTATCTGTTTTAATCGTACACTTGGCATATTTTGCATAAGGTAAGATTAAACTGTTCATACACCAAGTCAACAACACTGCTTTTTCCTTTGGTAGTTCTTCACCGAAAAAGTAAAAAGCACTAATAATTCTTACAGGTGATAAATCTTTAAAAGATTAATTCTATGTGCAAGTTCCTATTTCAAAATCCAAATTTATGCATTTATCACTCTTTATAAACGTCTTTTATCTAAGTAAATTGGATCAGAATAACCGAAGCGGTAATAATCCAACAATGGCGGTCTATTCATCTTGAAATTGACATTGTCGTATGGCCGGAGCTTAAATATGTCACATGGTGACCCCCTAAAAGTTCTATGGTTTTTAGGGGGTCATCACGTGACGCGTCTTGACCAATAAAATGACTGGAAATTCGATGGAGGCTAAATAACATTTTATAGGTGGTGTGCTTCAGTGAGAACAACAGGCCATGGTTGATTTCAAGGACTAGTAAAGAAATTGTACTTTTATGAACAATGTACATACGAAGAATCGGCGATAACTCTTTTCGTCAAAGTGCTTCTTTACCAGTTATTACTATTCTGTTTGAAATGCAGCCATCTCAATACTTCGAAGATTTTTCAGCACTTAACTGAACAATTGGCATTGGATAATTGAAGGTTAATTTAGTAACTTTAAGGTCTGACTTGCTTGAATGGTCATCAGAGATGTGTGAACGATGGATATACTCGATTTCATTAGAGTTAAAATGAAAAAAACCGACAGACAACATTACTCGTAATCCTGGATGCCAAGTTCCAGAAGCACATTGCTTCAAAGGTCATGTGTTGTTATTTTAAATACGTACCTTTGCATACTGGTTGTTCCGAAGACGTCCATGTTCTGTCCGCTTTACACTGAATGTAATTGACGGAGCCGCTAAGGGTGTAATGTGTATTACACGAGAAACTACAGACAGACTCGTACTCGTAAGTCGAACTGGAACAAGATACATTGCCATTGTCTAGAGAAGGCGGTTCTGGACAGACAACCTCTGCAAAGTTAAGAGGAAAATTCACCTGATATTGTGAAATGGAATGGACAAGGAGTAGTGAGACTAAACAGATAAATGACCTGAAACATGCATAATACATGTAAATCGACCTCAACGATGTATCATTTTTTATGTTTGATAACAAGATATTACTTTTAAAAATACGAGGTGATTCATTGAAGTTTTCCATCGCGTCAACATTGTTATAGTTAACATATTGCGGTATCTAAACTATCATGAATGGAGGTAGATCCCTAACGTAGCTATATATAATGACTGCCTTCGTTAGTTACCTCTTCCAATATTATATATCCAAAAGGATATGTCCGCTGAAATCAATTCTTTAGATATATTTCTTTCCAGGAAATGCTCTTAAATTACGTAATACATTTAGTTCTGATCTTAACAATTGCTTAATGAGCGCGACCACCACTGCACTGTAACTGCCCACACAATGAGAGGTGTTTTGCACACTGGTGACCAACAGTCTTTCCCCCCTGGCCGTTAAAATAACTGGTTAGATTTCCACTTTCGTTGAATTGCTATACCATTACATGTATATATTTTTGGGATATCAATGATATCCATTGATACATGATATCCATTAATAAATACAACGAACCTCATCTCTTTGTTCCATGAGCCTGTCATATTTACACACCTTTTGTCGTTTAGAGATGCAATAAATCCCCCAAACGGTTGCTTGAGAATAACAAGTCAAACACCACAGATGAAAACGTCATAATGCAACACAAAAACATACTTGTGCAATTCGGTGTGGATGTCCAATCAGGATTACTGTCGCCTTGGCACGTGATCTGACTATTCCCAGATACTTCATAACCAGTGTTACAGGTGTAGTTACAAATACTTCCAAGATGCGCCTTTTGACTGCAACTTCTTTGTCCGTTATCTAAACTTGGGGCGGCATCACACGATCGAACTGTTGAGAAACTCAATAACATCAGAACAATCACAAATCTGACTAGACATGACAGGTTTGCTAAAACATCACAAGTATTGTCGGTGCTACATAATTGCTAATGTAAGCGGTTTCAGTGGTTAACCACATGTAGCAATCTTACTTCTTTTTTTTTTTTACATATTGCACATGAACATTTATTATCAAATAGAAATAACTCCTCATTGTTTTTATAATATCACAGGCATTAATCGGCCAAGCAAGAGAGTTGAATGTGTAAAACATGCATCTGATCTTTCATGTGAAACAATATTAATTGTATTTGGTGCATTTGTACTTATTCCTTAAAAGTAAACACAACTGACTTACTTATCACTGTGAAACTGAAATAACAGGTGGCTTCCAAACCATCATTGTCGGTTGCCTTATATGTGATGTAGTGTTGTTTTCCACTTCCCGTGCTTCCTTCAAATCGACTTCCGCTTGGCTGACCGTCAACCAATTCCACTTTACTGAAATATTAAGATTGTATCAGAGTTAAACTTTACATGAAAACACATCAAAATACAATTCATGCCTGAACTATACTGTGGTTGATAAGTCGCAATACAGGGGAACAGACCTAACTTTTAAACTATTTGTTGTGTTTTAACATTTTTTCTTTTTTATCAATTTTCAGTTTAGTGTGATTCTGCCTTAAAAAATATAATAGAATTAATTGTTTCTTCAGAGGACTACGTATCTCATAGAATTGTTTCTGCGAGTAACGCATGTTAAAAGGGTACTATAAACAATCTACGTCAATGCAGAAAACTATACTGTGTGATTTAACAAATACTTTCCATTTCTTTATTTTGAAGTTACTGAAAACCATGAGGTATTTTTCCCATTAATAAGCTTTGGCAACTTAAAAAAGTGTTGACCTATTTTGTAGTCTGTTTTCAAGACGCCCATACTAAAAGTCAAACTGAATTAGTGATATACAAAGATATAAGAGTAACGAGATGAGCCCAAATTGTAAATCAATAAGTAGTTCGTTCACTCACTCTACTTTTCCGTCTTTGTCCTCGGCCTCTGGCTGTGTCCAGGAGGCCAAGGCGCTGTCTTGTCCAGATTCTACATAGTAAGTGTCTTGAAGACCAGGAGGTTTGCAAGGGTTCTTGAAGGTTGGTGGTGTTGGGGGTTTCGCAGCGGCCCCTCCGCCGCTGTCATCATCTGAACCTGTTTGTTTAACAATTTCCATGTGTAAAACATGTAAGTACCATTAGACACATGGGTTACTAATAACATGGACGTGTATGCAACATTTAATGAGTTATACAGGTTTGGGTTTTACTCTAGTGCGACATCAGAGTGCTGTGTGCGCTCAATTTTATGCATACTCACAACTTAAGATTATACAATTTGGCGTGCGTGGTTTTGTTTGTTGTTTGAATCATACAGGTGTTCCTTCAATAAAGACTAGCGCTGCATTTCTTTGACCCGGGGTTGTCAGTTCCAGTTGTAAAGAAATATTTCCTGCAACTTGCTTGTCTTTGGTATGAGTCAGTCCGGGTTCTGATCCCAGGGCCTACGACGTAAGGGGCGAACACTTTCTATATACTACCCTGGTGCCCATCTTAAGTTTAACTACCACCTAAGCCTAATTATTATCCTATAAATCAGTCCCATAATAATTGTCTTCCTTACATAATGATGATCGTAAATTTAAGAAATATAATGAAGTAAGGAAGCATTGCACATTGCAGATAGGGATACTTATGACACCCGTTCCAAAATCCCCGACGTGTACCTTCCCAAATCCCTATCAATGTATCCTTTTGTCTTATCGAGTTTAAGGCCGCGCAGCAATTGCTCAGTTATATTTCAGCTTTTCTGGGATTTTCAGGTCTAGGAAGTCGTTCTGGAGTATCTTGTCAATGGATACACATTTGTCTTCTCATTTTCTATAGTAAGTATGCTTGTAAGGTCGATAAAACGAAATCGTTTCGTAGCCGTTCGACATATAACCGCTAACGACGTTTGCAAAGATATCCGGAAAAAAAACCCCCACATCTGCCATCCTATGTATACTTCGCACACGGTTTTATGTAAAATGTGCTCATTGAAAAATGTTTTTACATATTCTTTTCCGATATCCTACTCAAAGATTTTATTTGTTGTCACTCTATATAAAAAAAAGAATTTGTGACAGCGAAAGCACTTTGGACATACAATATAACTTCATACGAAAATGTTCAAATATCACTTAAGGATGGTTTCATATTCGGTTTGGTTGTGGTTGAAGTTAACCATAGAAAGCCTGTTTTTCCTCCTCGTTAACGGTTTTACTTACAAAAAAACAAACAATAAATAGCCTTTCCGAAACCAATGATTGTATTGAAAAATCGTTTTTCAACTATCTTCGGTTTGCCTGAAAAAGAAAACAAAAAAGTTAAACAACTATTGACGTCTATGATTTCGAGAAAAACAGAATTACAGATTAGTTATAAGACCATATTTTAGCACCAATGTAGAATAAACAAACGATCGCGTGTTCGAATCCCGTGGGTAACAGTGTCCATTTCTCGACCCTTCATTAATCGCCTTAAACATGAGTACTGTTTACGCATTTAGGAAGCAAAATCGAGAGTGAACGAACTAATTTCTAAGAACTTATACGACAAGGTATGTACAATAAGGAAGCTTAAACTAAACTATCATTTGCGCAGAAACAACTCGTTATCCCACTTTGTTGACATATTCTATTTTCCTAAACAAGAGTATTTTTCAATATGAATAACCAATATTTGGGTCGAATATTTTTTTAAGCCAATAGCGGTTTTTTAAAAGAAAAAAATTGCTAATATTTATACTCTGTTATCAATTTTGTGTGGGTATAGGTGTCATTTGCCAAATCATTTAGAAGGTCTCTCATAAGCAGAACCTTTATACTAAATATGTTCCTTTAACACAGATATGATAAATATGGATAATGTTCCAAATAAGATTTTCTTGAATCCATATGAAGTTTTATTTTATGATTAAGAATAGTTTTTACCTATTAGTTGAAAACAATGTGATAAATAACTAAACATATTGTGAAGACCATTTGCAGTGGCATCTACGTTTGCACTTTCACAACATCCAATTTGATTAAGAGACATTGTTAAGTTATGAGCAGAGTTCCTAGACACAATCTTCTATGTTCTTTATATACTATAAAAGGAGAAGGTTAACAGTGGCGATGAAAACGCACACCGATAAATCACCCTCAAGTCCGGTAAAACCTGCATAATTTCCCATAACTTTTATAGTTTCGTTTCTAGAAAAGATTATTCCTTTCAAAAACACCTCTCGGAGGTCACCAACGTGGTACTAACCGCTATGTACGTTACATTCTCGAACACATCCCCAATAAAAGCCGGCTTCTACAGCGAGACTAGATTAGTTGTATTTATACATAAACCCTTTTACCGCCACATTTCCCCCCCCCCCTTTCTCTTGATTTCGTCACTGATGTCACAAACACAAACGTGAGCAGTTAACGACTTTTTTTTTTATTTAAGAAGGTACCACTGTCACTACTTACACTGCCATAGAGCAGAAACAAGGGTCGAGAACATGCGGCGAACAATTCAGTGTACGGAAATGATGGCGATATCAAACCAAACCCCACCAATTTTGTAACGTGTACCGAGTCCTTTTCGGAGTTAAGCCATCGCAGGTCACCCATCCAGGTACTAACCGCGATGACAGTTGCTAAACTTCGAGAGAAAGCCAACCATTCTATCGCATCGCCAGCAAAAGCCGGCCTCTATAGCGAGACTGTAAAAGTAGTACTTATACATAAGCCCTATTACCGTCACTACAGTTTTTATTTCATCGAAATACACCAAAGTAATCGGAAACATCAAAGGTTTTACAAAATTCCAAGTAACTTGTGCCCGCAACGTTTGTGACGTCCTTGGACAAAAACCCGTAACAAGTTGTGCTTAGGCAAATGTCACTACTTTTAAAATTTACCACAACATGTATTGCTTGAATTCTTCATTCAACTCACATTTTCGAAAAACAAGAGGTATTTCCCTTTGTATTCATCGATTTTTGTTCCGGGAGGCCGTGTTGAACATATGATAGACAAAACTATCTGTTTGAATCTCGATCATCAGAAAGCTGCATTATTGGTTACACGGATGATATAAGCGGTAACTGTACGTCTGGACCATTCGGACTACATTATTGGTTCAATTGTCTCGATAGTTTGGAGTTTCCTCCCCTACCCTAAAGTCTGATGTTTGAAGAGTAAACAGGGAACCTTGATGAACGTCCCAAACGTTGCGGACATATTTTATGCGGAATTTTGTGAAACTTTTTGCTGTTTCCGATTGCTTTAATATAATTTGAAAAAATATGCATTAGGAAATGAAAAATTCTAGACACGAAGCAATATCAGTTTTTGCGATTCTGTTGGCTTTCACGGGACTTTTAGGTGATTTATTAGAGTTCGTGCCAGATCGCCGCTGTATACCTTGTGTCGTATGTATACAGTATTTAGAAGATATATTGGGACATTTTTGTGCCTAGTACGAATTGTTATGAGTAAACCCAAAATATCAATATACCATAGTATTAAGCATCTGCTACAGAAGTCATAAGTAGCCACTGTTAAAGAAAAAATAAAAATAAATTGTATCATCAAATTTTGTATTTGTCGCAATGATTACGACATAAATAATGGAGCATATATTTCATGTATGCTGTCTGCTAATGATAAATTTGGAATAATCAAGAAATGTCCTAATGGGGTATGACTTATATTAAACATATAAGCATTACGCCCTCTATGGGATTGTCGTCTAAAATGATCTACCTAGGTCTCCATCCGTCCACCAACCATTTACACATTGTACTGCAAACGTTTCGTCGACAACAAGTTCATTCTCCGTTGGAACTGGTCGCGGTAACAGACATATTGTTCCATTCTTCGCCACACTGGGCTTGTCTATAGTTGGCTCGGGGAAGCATTGTAGTGTGTCATCGGTGAGCCCAATTTCTATTGCGTCAATTTGGCATGATGCCTGAGCCTGAACCTTTGAATGAAAAGTACACACACACACACACACTCTATATTTATATTTTACAAGAAACAATACCAATATGTCTAAGTCCTATGTCTTAAATGGGTTAGCGTCGGAGATTGTAAATCATGTGCGATGGGGCTGTTATTAAGGACAAAAAAAATAAGTGTCTATTGCGTCAAGCCTACACGATGTTTTGGTCTTGATTTATTGCAGCAAAATGCATTAACATTTTTCCATCGTACGCATATCTGTAATCTTATTTGATAACTCACATCCTTGGCTAAATCTTGCTTTCGTGCTTAATAGTCCATTCAGGATCCATGGACCAGACTCTGGATATATCTAACATCCTTGGCTAAATCTTGCTGTCGTGCTTAACATTTCAATGAGCACCCACGGATGAGACTCTTGATATTTATAGTTTTAAAGTTATAACTGATAGAATTGTGAACTATATATGAAAACAGAGTTCGTTCCCATGTTCAAGAAAATACCATCGCACTTATTCATTCCTTGACCCAATTGACCGAGGTTAAGTTATTTTGGATGGTCAATAATAAGCAATCGCGGATATTTAGATAAATAAATGTTGATAGATAAGCCAAATGAGATGGGTGAGTTTTAGTATTGTAAATACCTTTATTGCTTTTAACAAGTAACTTAGTTCATTTAAACATTGCCCCTCTCCGCGTGGGTTCAAATCCTGAGAGGGATATGGATTTTCATGAGAGGCAGTCTCCCGACTGACTTACGGAATGCCGATGGTTCTACCCACCTTGACCAGCCCCTATGGGTAGTTGAGAATGGGGTCTTCCTCCATCATTTAGAGTCGGGCATCGCTACATAACTGAAATAATGTTGATGTGATGTAAAACCCATTAAAAAAAAAAAGTTCATTTAAATTGCAAGTATCAGCGTTTAAGACCACATGCAGTCATTTAGAAGAGGGCTCGTTGCTGCTTCACGTATCACCGACAATTTCAGAATTAACCATTTCGATAAGCATTACAAACGGACAACTGTCGTCAAGTGCCTAACAGCCTAACACACACCCTTCATTACAATAAAAATATACCCAGTGACTTCATAAATAGTGATCTTGCTAGGTTTGTGTAAAAGGTGGAAAACTATACAACATTGACGAGTATTAATCAATATACTGCAACGTGTGTAAAAGTAACAAATGCCATCTTTTGATTAATTTTTAACTGATTTTTAAAAGGGCATGTTCCACGAGCATCTGTTCAAGATTTGTTAGCTAATTCTCGTGACTGTGAAAAAAGCTGATATACCTGGTAAACTGATATTACCGTAAGGTATCGTAACTCATTGTTTTACTATTTATATATGCAAGCTATGTATTCGTGACTAAAGCGTAGTGCCATTGTTGATGGCGATACTTTCACATTCTCAGTTGAATAGATAACAGAGTAACAACAGACATGGAAAAGAAAAATGAATTCCTCAAAGTTTTATCTTTTTTTCCCCATATATTTTGTTAAACCGTATTCGCATGAGAACATTTTCTATTTACATTGGATATGTACAAAGTACATAGTAGTCCCTTAAAACCTTTTGCATGTCTGGCTGTATTGCAAACTTTAAAAAGGTTGCTTATAGGCCCGTTGGTTCAGCTACGATTCACATATTCATATGTGTTTACAATGTATACACAAGTCAGGCTAGTATAATAACAATATATATCATATCTTGAATACAAAAACTTACCGTTTCCGGATATTTGTTTCCAACCTTCTCTACAACCACATAGCCGTGTCCGATGTGTATCAGCAATGTTGAAATAATCAGGCAAAGGACTGGTCTAGCCATATTTGAATGGTACTATCGATGCCTACAAAATTCGTGCTCGTATTCTTATTACACACAATTTCATGAACAGTCCTTTTTGGGCATTCTATTAAAGTTAATATTTTTAATCGTTTAGGCGTGACGGTTATAATGAATATCCATCTAAAGAGAATAGATGGTTGGTGTCTTGAAACGTAATTATTATGGGACTAAGTCGTAGGAATTCTATCCAGTCAGCCGATGATCTAATAATATGAAGCCGAGCCCGATAATCTTTCCTATTCAAAGACGCAGATCATCTTTTCTATTCAACCTGTTACCTTTATGGATTCTTATAAACAAACAAAATGAAGGCAAAACATGAGAAAAAAAAATGAAACAAAACTCAGTAACAAGTAGAGAATGGTGTATACATGACGTCATATGTTATTACTTACTTATGACGTCATGATTCACCATGTGACAGCGTATCATAAAGTAGTGCCATATAAAATATATTATACGTCACCTTGTTGTCTATCCCAAATTAGCGTTTAACCTACATTTTCATCCAAAGAGAATGCATCAATTTGATTTTTTTGTTGGTTTATGTTCCATAAGCTACTATATCTGGGCTCTATATATAAGTTAGAGGCTAGATAGTGAAATTTAAACGATATAGAAACCCCAAATATAGGTTAGAGGCTAGATAGTGAAATTTAAACGATATAGAAACCCCAAGGAAGGAGCGATAGCGACTGACGGGGTTTCTATGTCGTTTAAATTTCACTATATAGCCTCTAAACAATTTAGTGTTTAACCTACATTTCCATAGAGCGCTCTATTTGACGCTGGCAAACCACGCCTCTACGGGTATGATCTGCGAATGGCATAAAACTGCTGCTCATTTTTTTTGAAATTCGACATAAACCACGCCTTCCGCGGCTGTCAATTGCATGCCAAGAATCTGCCATATCATATTTGGAAGAAGAAAACTGCACTACCCAGTGATGTAGATTGCAATGTATTTTTGAGTTTAACCCGTTACTCCATAATTTATTCCTCACCTACAGCAGAAAACTTGAGAAGCCCTTGGGACAAAAGAAAAAATTGCTTGTAACGAGCAATTTCTCCTTTTGTCACAATATTTTCTTTTCAATTTCAAAAAGAAACTGTGATTTTTCATAATGTATATATGTGTTGTCTGTTGATGCTTTCAATTTGTACCCGTCACATTATTCCTAATGGGGTAAAAGGTTAATATAGTTCAGTTTCTTTTTTTCTCTTCGTTGTTAGGATACCCAGTTAATTGTAATTCCTTTTTATTTATTTCTGTGTTTATTTCTCCCCCGCGACGTCACGGCGATCTTTCAATCGCTACCGTAGGCTAGGCTTACACGTGTCATTGATTTGGAGGTGGAGCCTAAAACTACACATTTATGCGCATGCGTGATACCAGAGTAATAGTCTCATAGAGCCCAGATAGAACACTCGAATAGTAGTTTATGGAAAATAAACCAACAAAAAAATTCAAATTGACGCATTCTCATTGGATGAAAATGTAGGTTAAACACTAAATATAAGTTAGAGGCTAGATAGTGAAATTTAAACGATATAGAAACCCCAAGGAAGGAGCGATAGCGACTGACGGGGCTTCTATATCGTTTAAATTTCACTATCTAGCCTCTAAACAATTTAGTGTTTAACCTACATTTTCATCCAATGAGAATGCGTTAATTTGAATTTTTTTGTTGGTTTATTTTCCATAAACTACTATTCGAGTGTTCTATCTGGGCTCTATGAGACTATTACTCTGGTATCACGCATGCGCATAAATGTGTAGTTTTAGGCTCCACCTCCAAATAAATGACACGTGTAAGCCTAGCCTACGGTAGCGATTGAAAGATCGCTGTGACGTCGTGGGGGAGAAATAAACACAGAAATAAATAAAAAGGAATTACAATTACCTGGGTATCCTAACATCGTTGAGAAAAAAAGAAACTGAACTATATTAACCTTTTACCCCATTAGGAATAATGTGACGGGTACAAATTGAAAGCATCAACAGACAACACATATATACATTATGAAAAAACACAGTTTCTTTTTGAAATTGAAAGAAAATATTGTGACAAAAGGAGAAATTGCTCGTTACAAGCAATTTCTTCTTTTGTCACAAGGGCTTCTCAAGTTTTCTTCTGTAGGTGAGGAATAAATTATGGAGTAACGGGTTAAACTCAAAACTACATTGCAATCTACATCACTGGGTAGTGCAGTTTTCTTCTTCCAAATATGGTATGGCAGATTCTTGGCATGCAATTGACAGCCGCGGAAGGCGTGGTTTATGTCGAATTTCAAAATACTGAGCAGCAGTTTTATGCCATTCGCCGATCATACCCGTAGAGGCGTGGTTTACCAGCGTCAAATAGAGCGCTCTATGGAAATGTAGGTTAAACACTAAATTGTTTAGAGGCTATATAGTGAAATTTAGATATAGGTTAGAGGCTAGATAGTGAAATTTAAACGATATAGAAACCCCAAGGAAGGAGCGATAGCGACTGACGGGGTTTCTATGTCATTTAAATTTCACTATCTAGCCTCTAAATAATTAAGTGTTTAACCTACAGTTCCATAGAGCGCTCTATTCGACGCCTACCACGCCTTATCGAGTATGATCGGCGAATGGCATAAAACTGCTGCTCAGTATTTTGAAATTCGACATAAACCACGCCATCCGCGGCTGTCAATGTCATGCCAAGAATCTGCCATACCATATTTGGAAGAAGAAAACTGCACTTCCCAGTGATGTAGATTGCAATGTAATTTTTTTACGTCACATATAATCAACTTGATAGCATTCAGTTTATGTTTAAGTTTTGTTTATCAGTGATTGAGTTTTACCCGTTACTCCATAATTTGTTTCTCACCTACAGCAGAAAACTTGAGAAGCCCTTGTGACAAAAGAAGAAATTGCTTGTACCGAGCAATTTCTCCTTTTGTCACAATATTTTCTTTTCAATTTCAAAGAGAAACTGTGATTTTTCATAATGCATAAATATATGTGTTGTCTGTTGATGCTTTCAATTTGTACCCGTAACATTATTCCTAATGGGTTAAAAGGTTAATATAGTTCAGATTCTTTTTTTTTCACAACGATGTTAGGATAAAGGATTTAACCCTATAATCCAGTTAATTGTAAATCCTTTTTATTTATTTCTGTGTTTATTTCTCCTCCGCGACGTCACAGCGATCTTTCCATCACTACCGTAGTGTAGGCTTACACGTGTCATTGATTTGGAGGTGGAGCCTAAAACTACACATTTATGCGCATGCGGGATATCAGAGTAATAGTCTCATAGAGCCCAGATAGAACGCTCGAATAGCAATTTATGGAAAATAAACCAACAAAAAATTCAAATTGACGCATTCTCATTGGATGAAAATGTAGGTCAAACACTAAAATGGCATTGGTGACAGGATAAAACGGGATACAATGAAGAAGTACAGAATTTCTAGACTGAGACAGGGAAAGAAGAACATACGGTGGCACGGTGGCACGGAGGTGACATGTGTAATAATGTATATTAATTAGCCAATCAGAATCCTTTGTCAGTGTCAACCGTTGACGGAGGGTTCTGATTGGCTAATTAAGTCGTGCGCACGACTTAAAAAATTATGTCGGGAAAACAAACTTTGATTCGTTTTCTCGAGATAATATTTTTTTTATCACGGGAAAACGAACTCCGGGTTCGTTTTGTTGATATAGTAATATTTTTATCTCGGGAAACGAACATTGGTTCGTGTTGTTGAGATAGTATTTTGTTTATGTCGGGAAAACAAACTCTGATTCGTTTTGTTGAGATAAATAGAGGATATTTGTAAGTTTCGGTGTATAATCGAAATATATTTCATCGAGTGACCTTAAGAGCTATATCTAAATATTTAGCTCTTAAGGCCACGAGATGACTATATTTCGATCATACACCGAAAATTACAAATATTCTATTTATTGTATACTTTATTAGTACTTTTTTGCATTAAAAGGTTTCTTTTCTGTCAATTTCCGATTTAAAAAAAAAAACCGTTGGCGCCCCTTTTATCGACCGGAATCCCCAGTAATGTATTTGACGTCACACCAACATGACAGACTAAATAGTTCACTATACAGAATGACAAACAAGACACCTTTTCACTTTGGTTTGAAGTTCTTTCAGTCAAAATTTACCAATATAGGAAACAAATTAAGCAATGATTTCTCCGTAATCGGTTATACATAGGTATAAGGAATTAGATCAGATGATTTATCGAACAGATCACTGCGCCAATACAATGTTGATTTTTTTTATTGTAATGGACGCCATTTTCCTCACGTCTCACCGCTTCAATTTTTTAACTTCGAACTATATGCCCGATGTAAGACAAATCAATACTGTCGCCACTTATTACATAACTTCTCATGTGTAAGAAGCATTTATTCACTGCATTGGGCCAACAGGCTTCGCCAGTGATTAATTATTTGGGATGGAGATGAGGGCCAAACTGACACGTTGAGATTCGTAGCCATGGAAATTCGCTCCCCAACGATTTATCTACGGTGTACTTGGTACAGTGAGAGAAGTAAACACAAAGCTGCATCGATATTGGACAGCCGTAACAGACATGCCAGTTCACTCAAGTTATTTATTTAAAAGATGGGAAATTAATCTACAGTTGCTCACAAGAGAAAATTGATGCAAGCCTCAAAGTCGCCCGCAAAAAATTGATTTGTCTTCCTAAACAAAACATCCAACATAACATTAAAAAAATAGAATAGAAATTTATCTAAAATACGTGCAAATATATCTCGTCATTCAAACTCATTAGAAAGAGCCTGTTACTTGGCTAATGAAAACAATTGCCGAGGGAAAAGCTGTTTTAAACATAGTTTTGTGGCTGACTGTTTCACCAAATGTAGAAAAAATGAATCTGAAACGACTCATGATGAAAGACAATCAGATCTAGTCATCATATGTTGGAAGAGCATTAGACAGGCGCTGCTTTTTAAGAGACTATAACTCTTATTATCTTGCTTTAACTATTTAGAGTTGCAAAATATGCAAAGGAAGGTTTTTCACTCAGAAATTCAATTATAGAGTTGTTGTTGTTGTTGTTGTTGTTTTCTTTTGAATTCATCCTCATGATATGTATCTTTTTTCACGCACCATTTGATATATTTGTTTTTCATGCTTTGTATGTACGATGATGTACTATGTACAAGTCGTTAAATAAAAATATGTTCTTGTTCTTTAATTTTTTAAATTTCTTTCTTTTAATTGTTATAAAGCTTCTGAAAGCAGAAGCTTTTAGGACATTGTGACAAAACAAGATATATATGACTTTTGATACTTATCTTTACCGTTCATTACTTTGACTAATTCCGAATTTCCCAATATCAATTTTATGCAGGTGTTTTTAACTTGGAGAACTATCTTATTCCAATATGATCAAATGGGTTAAAAGATATGCAACATAAGAATTTAACCAGGAAACCCATATATAGAAATTGAGTCTTTCTAGACGTTCATGAAAGTTGTCTGCAGTTGTTTCAATGTTTTCCAACACGAAGTATGTATTGAATATTGACTTTGGAAACGGATGTCAAACAAACACATGATGATACTCTTGCAGCAGAAGCTAGAATCTATTGAGGAGGAAGAAGTAAAAAATGTTCAATACAAACAATTTCTGTATCTCATTTGTCATACATTGTAATTTTGGTCACTTTAAGCTCACAAATTGGATTATTCTTATAATATCATATATAAAAAAAGCCTACGTTATGTAAATGGTCATGGAAGCTGTACCAGTGTTCGTTAAGTTCAAGTGTCTACCAACCATGATTAAATAGATTAACCTGAAACCTGTCATTTATATGACAGTTCGGGAAATCATTGTGATGGAGGAAGAAATTCCTTACAATGAAGCACATTTCTCCCATTATTTTTACAATTGTTACACTCTTTCCTTTTTATAAAATAATCAATTTGTTAATAATCTAAGATGCACCCTGTGATTTTTTTTCAATATTGACATAGTACTAAGGAAAACGTAAAAAACATATGAAAAGTTACTAAAAATAACTAATAATATAAGTCTTAAGAATGCTATCAATGTGTACTAACATGGCATATTATGGGAGGAAAAGGCAATAGTCTTAAATTCTAAAGACTAACGAAACTTAAACCAGACAACATTAATAAGATATGAAGACAATATTTTAATTGCAATATTGGGTAGATGCAACCATTGCAAAAGAAAAGCAATTAACAAACTGTCTACTTATTACTAAAATTTTCCTATCTTTGAGACAGCACTGAAACACACTACAACTTTTATGTGAGAATTAGCACTAAACAATCGAAGCCTTTAGAATGTGTCATCATGTAAAGTGATGTGCACCATATTCGTATGGAAGACACGTTTGTCTTCTGCCAAAATGAACTATTACATGTAACAATTTTAAGAGAGAACAGGATGTTGACCTTATTAAAACTAGAAAAAGACCACATCTTCGCATTTTACACACGTCTTACTACTGTCATTTTTGAAACACAGACTTCGCATCACATTTAGGCTTGTTGTTGATACTATCGAGCCAAGTGACTTTAAATTGAATGTACGGTACGAACGTAATATGGGACGAATAAAAAAGATCGAAGCGTTTTAGTAATTATCGTTTATTTCTATCAATAAAACCTAAATAGCATGTGTATATATACTTTCTGATTTTGGATTATTACTTTACCGAGAGAAAATGAGCGATTTAAAGGATAAATTGTCGATAATTCTGCATAAAGGCTGAAAACCGCATTTTCCATCGGCAAAAAAACCGTAACAGCTACCGTTTACTAATGTTAGTTTTGTCGATCAAAATGGAATTTGTAGGCGCTGGACCAAAGTAATGAATCACTGCATACATGTATATAACTTATTTTCAAATCGTAAACAAATATATACAATTAATGCTAAAGTAGTTAAAAATAAACATCTAAAGGAATAAATAGAGAGGTTGGTATTTTACCACAGTTGAGATGATACGAGCACCTGCAGACGTATTTCATTGGTCAGTTTGGTTTGATTGCTTTCTCGTAGATAATGATATAAAATATAAGGTTTTAGAGTATTTATCAGTGAGCCAGTCTAATCGAACTCGTCAGACGAGTTTACACATTGGACTGGCTCTCGGTACCATCTTTTTGATAAAGAAAACCGATTTTAGGCTGACTAAAAGAGAAACAGGCTGAAAAATGGACCTGTTATTGTTCGAAATGGATCTGATGTTAAACTATTTCTTCAAATAAAAACCTTTTAAGAACACAAAATCAAACTAAAAACATATTTGAAACAATGAAAAAAAGGAGGAAAGATCAAAAACTAATAAAAGAAAAGCATTTGTTATGAATTATTTCCAAAATAATTAAAACAAAAATCAATTTAACATCCCTTTCCCCATATGCACTAACCAAAAGTTTCTACAAATATGACCGCCGCCTTATGGCGGGCGATCAATAATCATTACCGTTACGAACCCGGGACGTTTCGCCCGAATTTCTTTCGACATTAGTTGTTTCGCGTTTTAGATATTTTGATAAGTGATATCAGCGTTTGTAAATCAATTCTTATATTTATGCGTTACTTTTTTAATCACTATTTCTCATAGTTTCCCTCTTAGAATATATGCCTTTAATCAAACTTTCCTAATTAATCAAAACAATCCTGCTGTTATTTCAATTTGAACTATGTGTTACTCTAGCAATGTAAAACTATGTGAAAATGTTATCCAAATGTAAAGGGGAATATCTTTTTGGTTTAAATTTTTTGTCTTAACAGCAACACCTCAGGATTTATTCTCAATCAATTTTGTGGAAAATAAGTCATGAAAACTAAGAATGAAACACAACAATATGAGAATGAGAAACCATTGAGGGGATACAGTATTACTAAGCAAAATCCAATACTAAACTTTTACCATGACGTCATGGCACATCTTGATCATTCCCCAATTTTAAGCAATACGTGTAAAAAGACCAGTTTGGGTTCAGAATGCCTTTTTCGAGTAAATTTCACTAATTTCAATACAATTTCAATGGCATTTCATTGTTTGATTTTACACATTAAAGCAGCTAAAAAGTCGTATTCTACTCGATATATTGATTATAAATAAAGGTTCTACATTAAGACCTATGATATCATTCACTTGTAAAATGGGGTGCCCCATGGGGAAAAGAAAGTAGTTCCTGATATTCCCACACTTTGAAACAGTGAAAATATCCTGTGATAATCCACTGATATTACAGGGTATTTCACCGGAAAGTATATAATAATATTTTTTATTATCTCGAGAAAACAAATCATTTTCGTTTTCCTCAGTGCCACCGTAAGAACATGATAAACAAATGGCTTATTTGTCTGCACTTATTGTTCAACCTTTCTAAAATTCACAAACGTTTTTCATAATGACCACACTCCCTCGAATGACTTGGTTAAGCGGCGTAAGAAGTAGAATCACGTGATGAAATTACGATGCTGAATGAATAAAGAAAGGACAAAATACAAAAAAGGGATATTTTAGATTCGTTTGCGTTTTTTATGTTTACCTATAAACTACAATGCGATCGAGGAAGTAGGAATACTTTTTTATGATAATTAGCTCGACCAAATGTTTGTCTTTTTTACTATTTCGTTTTTGTAATAATGCATGATCGTGATATGAAGTTTAATGAGGAAGTGATCCGGAGGTATTTTAAGTGGATTTGAACAAAATCCAAAGCAGCACTTGACTGAGCCTCTTACGTACTGAAAGAAAGAGGAATCAAGTCAAAGGGGGCGAGTACTGGTTATGAATCCAGGAAGCAGAATCGAGAGAGATTTATCGCAGTTGTAAGAGCTTGTTTCATAATTGATGTAAAATAAATACGTTTAAACTAATTCAAAGGGCACTGATGTATCGAGAATAACGATTAATGCGGACGTAGAAATAGTTTCCACAGCATTGGTATGCAATTCTGATTTTCGAAATGCCGTTTAGTGAAAACACACTAATGAGCATTCTTTTCTAGTATTCTGATGAAATTATTTAAGAATTAAATGTACTTACATTTTATTGGTTTCTCATATCTGAAGACTTGCCTAACTATGTCTTATAGTGGGACCTTCTGAAGCGATGCAGGCATTTCATTGGTTATATAGTAAAATACGGGGAATACCCGATTTGTACCACCTGATTAGATCGAAAAGACACGAAACAATAACAAGTGTCCTTAATTATAGCTTACGTAAACACTTCACGTGACAACCTGGTTTCGTATAATAGACCCTTTTACAAGACAATTATTTTTTTTATTTCCTTGCGTCTATATATATATATTACGTTTTATCGAAATAAACACTTCCACGTACATAAGTGGATAGAAGTAGTCAAGGCCAAGTCGCAAAAACGCGAACCTTAAATGGACGTTTTTCCCCCATTTAACGATAATACTTACTAGAAATCTGAGGAGAACACCATAGTTCAAATACAGAGAATTACTTAAAAATATTGGGGGAAAAACATTAAGACGAAGACTTTATTTTGACAAAAGGTCAACTCTCTCCTCTGTTTATCATTCTGCTGCAATTATTTCTACGAGATAGTATACATAACACGTTAATTTTCATATTTCTTAATTACCATCTCATGGTCCTTTAATTGTTTTCAAATTGTAGCTGTCACATTTTGATGAATTGGTTAAACACATATTTAGGCGTAAAGCTACGAGCCTCAACTTCGGAAATAATATAAACCGAGCATAGGGCCCGTGTTCTCGAATAATAACGACTTCGAACTTAAACAAAAAACTATTATTTATACTTAAGTATAGTTATTAAACCCTGGACTTCAAAACGTTTCAAACGACCATGTCTTCGCTCAAAGGCCGCCATATTGTAGCGTTTATAACGACAATTGAGACAACGTTAAGGTTAACTCATCATTATTACTCAAACTTAACTTTGAGCTATACAAATTGAGCACGAAATCATTTCAAGATCACCACTTCACTTCGATGCATATACTTGTACTCAAAATTAAGTTTGAGTTTAAGGAAGATATCATATTCAAGTACGTTTCGAGAACACAGGTACATGTATATCACACGTCGGTTATGCATCGATATATTGGGATTCCATTAGTAAGGTCAAATACACTGAATTCCATGCAATCAAACTACGATAAACTTCCTTAATTGGAATTTTGAAATCGGTTTACAGCGAAAAACAATTGTTGGGGCATTGGAACATGTTCTTTGTAAAGCGCACCTAACAAATCAACGGGCCAAGTTTAAACGTGATTGTTCACACATGAGACAATGTGCAAGTCTAAATAAGATATTCAGTAGAACTTCTTTGTCTCGAAATTGAAGGGACTCTCGAAAAAGTTCGACACAAGGAGACCTCGACACATAGATGTTTTGGGTATGTTGATTAGGTCCGAATTTAACAGAGAACGAAAAATCGGAAGTATTACATGCTGTATATGATTCAGTAGCTGCAACGGTTAATCGAATCAGAACGTTCTTTTATTTTATCATTCCATCGGTCTTTTTCAACCATGTGGAAGGAGTGTCTAGAGGAATTCCCAAATCAGCTGCGATCTCATAGGCGTAGGAGCCGGGGGGGCAGGGGGGCCCGGTCCCCCCAATATCCAGACTGGGGGGGCCAGAGTATACTTTGGCCCCCCAATATTCACAATGGAAGATGAAGATTTTTGGAAAAAAATGAAAGAAATGGAATTTAACAGCAAAATTAATATAAAAGTGTATTTTGTGCTTTATTTAATACCAATTCGCCTTTTGTTACGAACCATAACCAAAACATTTTGACGTTATCATCGCAAATGACAATCTGAATACATCGGGTTTATCCAATGAAATCTCAGCTCGCGGAAAGTAGTTTCGACTAACGAAACCAGTGATGCCAAACGTACTCTAAGCAGTCAGACTCTATATTGTATTTAAATATAGTCATTTTTTAATCGGAATTGTTGTTGAAGTCGTGGCTGTGACAGCATGGTGGCTGTCACTACTAGTACGTATCAGTACAATATGCTTTCCGCGTGAGATTGAGTCTTGGCCTATCCTATTTTCTTTTTCTATTGGTTATTTTGTCTTAACTAAGATACACAATTTCATACGCTTTCTTTTAATTCATTCAATGATATTGAATTTGTAGACGCATGATTAGTCTTGAGAAAGTTTAGGAACATTTATTCTTAGACCGGTCCTCATCTGAAGTTGCCCCCCCCCCAATGTTGAAAACGCTCTTACGCCTATGGATCTTAGTCTTCAACAGTTTTCTTCTCAACAGCTATGACGGCTTTGTATTTTTGTTCTATTGTTTAATTAGAGACTTTTCTTTTAACTGCTTTAAAGCACTAGGGAGTTAGTAAGCCAGGTATCCCCCGGGTACGTTACCAGGTCACCAGACAAATCCAAATTCCTTTAGCTTTTTTTTTAATTGTAAATGATAACAATAGGCGGCTCATTTGTGACATGTAGCTCACCATAAACATACCCGCGAATTTAGTAAATGACCAAACAAACAGACCATGAAATGTGTGAGAGCAATATGACAGCTTCAGATTCTTAAGATAATCAGCCATCTGGCTTTTAATACCCTAATTAAACCCTTCGACATGTAGGGTGTGGAAGTACAGGTAATGTGAAATTGGTGAACGGTAAAAATAGTTCGACACAAAGAATTATTCGACAATGGGAATTCGTCACAGAAAAGCTGCTTTGTATGAAAATAAAGAACAAATGTCTCGGGTGCGTGTAATTTCTTGAACTCAGAGAAGGGTTCGACAGCGGGAAGTTCGACACGAAGAGGTTTTGCTGTTGTTGACAAAATACACTATTTGTATGGCGGTCTAATGTTCAAAGATAAAATGCAATCAACGCAAAATTGATTCAAAATGGGTCCATATCTCTGAGTTTGTAAAGAAGTTAGAATTGCCTTTCATGTGTGAACAAGCAGTTTTAAAGAAGTATCAGAGTTTTATCACGTAAAAGAAAGGACCCGACATTCCTACATACAAGAAACATTTGCAGTAAAGAGAGGGGAATGTGATGAAATTAGCTTATGGTAGAATACTCATCATCAACAATTTTGAAACTCATTTTTCGTCAGGTTACTTATGTCGTTCGGTATATTTCGGTCGGTTCCTGGACTATTGGCTTTACACAGAATCGCTCCGGACCCCGACCGAGTCTAACTGAGACCGACCGAAGTAATCAGACGACAGAATGAGTTTCAAAATGGCGAATTATGGGTATTCTGCCTTGAATTGATTTCCCCGTAGCATTGATTCTGCTTTACAACTTCAGATGACAGTTTTGGAGTAAATGTAGACACATTTTCGTAAAGACAGAGTCTTCAACACAGGGTATTTCATAAAACAAGTTTTGTACTATCTGTGAGAGCCAATCTTTTTAATACATGAGTTTGTATTCATGATAAAAGAGATTATCATTCCAGTTTTAATTGTAAAGTCTACAATAACATTTATTTACCACTTTGAGTTGAGAACAGAGTTAGTAGTTTGAATGCACTATTAATAAGGGGATAGATATTTCTCAGTTGTGAATCAATAATATCATCTCTGATTTAACATGTGTTACTTACCCTTTTCTTATCGAGTGTAACCTCAACATAAAACCAATATGAATAGTGGTACAACCGAACTGAATAGTTGTATAACAGTTACAGGGAATATGTATAATCAGGGAATATGTATAATCCCTGAAAATTCCAGGGATTATGTATAATCCCTGATTCACTCGGGGAATATACATAATCCCTGAAAAAAAGCAGGGATTATACATATTCCCTGATTTGATGTCCAGATTTTTAGACATATTCCCTGAAATTAATTCTGTCTTTATTTTCTAGATTTACAAATCATTTACAAGTAATTTCTGCAGTAAAACAAACACACCTTATCATTTGAAACAGTTTATTTTAGGACGGCACCAACTTTCTCACTATCAAACATAAACACTTTAAGTAAAGTTAATCTTATTTTATTCACTCAATATACTTCTTAAATTGGTTGGAAATAAAATAGGCCGCAACAAATTATACTACCCGTTAGGTTTTGTTCCAATACGGGTAGTTTCCAGACCCCAACCCCCGGAAGACACTAAATCTAAATAGTAACAAAATTGAGTTGTATGCACAATAGAATTCCTTTTGTCGCACCTTTAGGACAATTGTTTTTGCAACCACTTAATACCCATTACCAAAGAAGCTACACAGGTGTATGACAAAACGTTACGGCCAAAACACCCTACTTCTTTATAAGCAACCATTCTGAATTCTTTATACGCAACCAAGCAACCATTTTTTAATTCTTGTACGCAACCAAGCAACCATTTTTACTTCTTTAAATGCAACCATTTCAACTTGTTCATAAGCAATCAACCATATCTAAATATTTTGATTATTTACTTGAAATTCGATATGTTTAACTGCAGGTATTACCGAGATTGGTTAAATGCAGCTGACATCATGTAAATATCTTATAGCTAGGTGACTGTCTTCCGGGGGTCAGAGTCTAGAATTTCCGCTTCGCCCAAGTTAATTTGTTGCGACTTGCTTAAAATGAAAATGATCGGTCAATTTTGGATGAGTTTTTCATTACAAATTTGCATACTAGTGGTTGTGATCCACATAGTATTTAATTTAAACAAATCACGAGGATGTCCATAGCACCCAGTATTCACTGTTCCTGACTGCGTTCAATTTAGTCACTTCACTCTCGATTGTTCTGTTTGGTCCACGGATCTGAAGTCTGTCTGGTACCTTGGTGTGCCCGGCTTGCTTGATCTTTACGGGTTGTTCGATGGCAGCGAATTTTAGTCTTCATGAGTGACCAAGCTGAAAGTATACAGAGAACTGGGCAGCTTACAGAATTAAGGTTAATCAAGTTAATATCTGGGAGGGTGGGTGGGGAAGCAGCTTGCTTGTTTGAGGTTGTTTAGGAAGAGGAAGTTAGTTTACAATGCCATGGGATTCCTGGCACCAGTCTGGGAGGCTGCTATCATGTGACCTCATCATGACCTCACCATGTGACTATCAAGATCATGTGACATGTCCAATAAAATCTATTTATAGACATTTTGATAATTTTATTAATTTTGATTAATAACCACCTATGGATGAAAACTCATTGTTGGTTTGCCAAAATAAACTTGGAATATAGTATATTTCTATATTCTGCTTTATTTCTGAAAGGACATCACATGTATATGTAACATATTAGATAGCTTCAGATTAAAACAAAGTTATCTCATTTCACACATGCATTTCAGATAATTGTAGTTGATTCTTTAACCCTTTCCTCAACAGGCTTAAGGAACTTGGTCAGATGATCTTGGTACACCATAATCCATTTGAAATGTCCCTGGTTCATTGCCTGAATGTTTATCAGATCAACCTGTGCTCTGGAATTAAAGTCCTTGCTAATTAGTGGTCTAACAACAACTCCTTTAGTAGTTGGTCTCTTGCGTTTTCGATGGCACTCAACACACATGGATTTGTACAATGACAGGACGTCTTGTGTGATATTAGCATATTTCCTATTTGCTTCTTTCACCATTTTGTCTCTCCCACCATGGCCAGTTGCTAGATGTACTCTTTTTACTATGTCAAATGTTTCTTCAATAGTCACAAAGTAAGTTGGATGTTCATCTGGATGCTGACGTTTTCTGATAAGCTTCTCTACATCTCCACACTTAAGTATTTCATACTTCTTCAGCAAGTAATATTGATGTGGAGACTTCTTGGAGCATGCAGAACCTTCAATTATCTCATTGATAATTTTGTTGAATTCATCCTTTGGTATCAACACTCTCTTGTTTTCTTCATACAGATTGTCTAGTTTCTGCCTAAATTCAATTTCAAGTTCCATATTGTGTCTGTTGTTATAGAATGTGGTCTAGATCACCTTAGCCTTATTATTTAGTAGTTATCATTGTGTTGCATAATACTGCAAGCAGGTCATTGGTCATTTTCAGCTGAAGCAATTTTTAACCAAATGACTGTTTGCTTTACAGTTGATGAAAACAAGTTCAAACAAATAAGAATAACGTAGGCGCTTAAGTCCTGTTCTTTACAAGATTAAAAGAAAATGATTACTTAATTATACATAATTGACAACATAATATGTTCACCTAATATGTTCACCTTGCACGGGGTGTTAAAAACTTGAAACGCTTATTTCTAAATTAAGAACATCAAACATAAATCCCGTGCAAACAACTTAATTACGTTTGATCAATTGGATAGATAAGTATGATTGACGGTGAAAGACAGAATACGTAAATGTGATGTCCTTTCAGAAATAAACTGTTTTATATGAGAATTTTATGCACTCTCTTTAATTTACTGCAGATATTTCTTTAAAATGAATCGTAAATCCAGAAAATAAAGACAGTATTAATTTCAGGGAATATGTATAAAAATCTGGACATCAAATCAGGGAATATGTATAATCCCTGCTTTTTTCAGGGATTATGTATATCCCCTCAGTGAATCAGGGATAATACATAATCCCTGGAATTTTCAGGGATTATACATATTCCCTGATTATACATATTCCCTGTAACATATATACGGGAAAGATATGATGGGTACTTCCAACAAAATATCCCCTACAGTTTCCTTACCCAGTGCGATCTCCTCTATTGTTTATTCGTTGTCGAACATGTACCTTAGTTACAAGCCTATTATGCTTTTCATTTATGTCTCACGTTTCAACGGCTTATATAAATCGGACAGCATGTGGTATTTAAAATCATTACCCAACTCAATGTTTTATCTTTCTTAACAATCTACTTCATGTAATTCCTTACACCTGTCTATTGTAGTCTGTTTAACCCTTTTTCCGATATTGGAAAGACCAAAAAGAAATAATAAAAGCAAAACATTGATTTCATAGTTACACTAGGATAATTTAAACAAAACAATACAATGTATTATTTTTGACATAGTGGTATTCTTTTGTTTTGTCCTCTGTAATAAACACGGAAAAAGGGATACCAGTCTCATTGGATTAGGTTTCGCGATTGGCGATTTATTCTATATACACATACATGTTATAGAACAGAACAGAACGGAACATATTTTATTAGAACTTAAGCAGATCAGCTCATTGTTCTTAAAATACAATTAACTACATAACAATGAAAATAGTGTCATTTCATATATACAGTTCGACTTAACAAAAAGCATTGCTCTGAAATAAGAAAACAAAAGTTCTAATTTACTTTTATCAGAAATCGTGATGGCAAAGTGTATAAATTTCCATCGATGCCTTGCTAAACTGAAAACTTAACTAAGATTAAGTATTGACTAGAGAGAATACATATCGAAAACATTAACCACTCCTGTAGTCATATCGCCCCACCAAAGGCAGCCGGGGTACGATAGTCGGCGCATGTGATATCATCAAAGAAGGATAATTGCCAATTTTGGCATACCTGAAATATCTTTGACATGCAAAAGAACAATGCGCATTTATTGCATATTGATCGGTGTTGATTGGTTTCATGACGTCTTCATTGAAAAAAAATATTTGTTTTTAGGATGGTAATGTTAACCCTCTTGTTTTGTTTGAATGAGTTATTTAAATCAAATAACTTTTTAGGATATGTTTTTAATAAAGGTTGTCATAAGTATATACAAATGTCCATAGTTTATATGTTTTGAATTCCAAGATATCAATGAAATATTAAGTGGATGTTAAGAAAGTATGTCCAGTGTATAAGAAAACAGTTTTAAACATCTGTTGATGATTATCAGATGTTTGATTTATTTTAGTAATTTTTAGGCTATTACTCGTACCTTGAGACAAAGGATGTACTTGATGTACAATTCAACGGTTAAACTCGTTCTGAATCTCATCTTTAATATCTATTAGGCATTCGCTTTATATATGTTGTCTGACAATGTGTATGTTTCCGCCTTCATAGTTTTGAAGAACAGCCTCATCAAGTCATACTTATTCTTTGATTTGTAATGGAGATATATTTTTTCTAATGCTTTTCTCTTCTCAAACCTTTCCTGGGAGGTCCTTCTTCTGTTTCCTTCCTGTTTCTTTTTATCATAGAGAGTTTAAGCGGTCTTCATCATCACTTAGTGCCCCGATTTGTCTCAGATGTGTGGAATTAGTATCGTTGACATTTCACTTTACTGTTCTTAAGTGCCCGCGTTAACATAATTAGAATAGAAGGCTTTTATTAAACCCTTCCCTTTTATACCCTACTATATCAACATTTTAACTTCCCGCTATACAAAATAAAATGATATTCGATGTAGTAATATGTATATCTATATTATTTGTTTCTCATTCATGTACAAGATCAAACACTTATACAAATGATTCAAACATATAAAACAAATACATGATCATTCATTTAGAATTAAAAGAGACATTAAAACATAAAAGACATGCATTTGTTATCTTACCAGTATCTACAATATGGAGTAAGAGATTGCAATATTCAAATACAACTAGTTTTAAGTTATAATAGTGCAAGGAATAAAATCATTCAAATAACATCAAACAATCTTTCAATATAACACACTCATGAGGGATATACATTCTTTTGAGAAGTTCAGTTCAGTAGTTCAGTAGAACAGTTGAAATCTATTAAAAGTCAATCAGTTAATCGTAGATAGTATCAATTAAGGTTTTAACGTGTAGTGGTTGATACTGTACAATTATTTTACATTAACTTGTACGTGGCATTGCCCTTCCTTGATGTCTATCCCATTATCTTTCACTATCTCTCTTTTCTTCATCGCATTTCTAATCTCTTAGATCATCTGTTCAACTGGTTGTTGTATTGTTTAAAGAAAATACATTTGTTAACCCCACAATGTTTTTTGTAGAAATAGAACAATCGATGTTAACGCCCATAATACAAGTTGGAATTGGCTCTAAATATGTTTAAAGGATGCAGCCCAATCCAATTCTCGAATTGTTAGATACTTCTCCTGCATTTTACATGTATATAGTATCAAATATCAGAAAAGTTTCGATTAAATTCAAGTTTTTCTTCCTTTTCTTCCCCTCTTTGTATTTTCTTCCGTTCGCCTTTATATGTAGCGGTTGGTCTATGACATATTTTCAAAACCGCGGACTGTTTTATATTTCTTAAACCCAATTCATTTAGTATTGGACGAATCGTGTATCTTACTCGGCACCCGTTTGTCAAACATTCGATCGACCAAGCGAATGAGGCCCAGGGTATATAGATTTCCTTCCGCATAAAACTGTTGTAACATGCTCCATGTTTATATCCACTGATAGAATTCGTAAAGGGTTGTTCTAATTTGGAGCAGACGCGATGTGTCGTATTACCATCATAACTCTTTCACTGCCAATTTTCTTTGAAAACAGACTTCTTAATGTCAATTAAATTCCGCGAAAACAAAGAAAGGCTTTATCAGTTTAAAGTGTCATAAATTAAGTTGAAACTTTAAACAAATATTGCGAATAAACTGTTTTGTATAATAACATATTTAACCCTTAAAATGCAGGTAGTTCTCTTAAAAGATATTTTTGTGTCGTCTGTTTTCAAAAACCTTTTAAATCAGCTAAGTTTTGACGAGGAGTGATAAACAGCGTAGCAAACAGGTTAGGGTTAACAAGTGACACAGTCTAATCAGATAACCCTCGCCTTTGATGACAATATCAATGGAACTTTGTCCCAAAATACCGTAACAATGTTAAGTCGCCGACTTGCGACAATGGCCCTCCACGGCAAGTCACTGATCGGCGATATTGGCAGCGAAAGAGAGGCTTGTTCATTGATAAATCCATCGATGATTCATCTGTTAAGGATTGGTGCATGACCGTCCACTCTACATTAGACCGGGGGCCGGTCTCCCATCTAGCGAATATAGAGACCGGTATGGAACAAACCTACAAGACAGGATTCTGGCTGGTAACGGAAGGAAAGAAAATAGCATACTGTCCATAGAGATGTACTGTACTTTTTTCGATTCAAAGCTAACATACATGTAATGTTGACCGTCAAACGAAGTTTCCTTTACGTAAATGATTGTCAAAATGTTACCCGGTATGACCAGCTCTTGCAGGTTGTGGAGTCTCAGGTCTTAGATCAACATGGGTCAGGCATCGCAACATAATATATATTTTTGCATAAACAATCTCAGGTAGGGAATCATATGTGAGGACACTTTTAACCCTTCACCAAACGACAATTTTTGACTGTCCAAAAATGAAAGAGTTTGCACACGACATTTCAAAAGGTGATGAAATTGAAAACTGATAGTGCAGAAAACATTGTGGGAAAGGAGAAATTGCTTGTTAAGAGAAAGCAGGGATTATACATATTCCCTGATTTGATGTCCAGATTTTTAGACATATTCCCTGAAATTAATTCTGTCTTTATTTTCTAGATTTACAAATCATTTACAAGTAATTTCTGCAGTAAAACAAACACACCTTATCATTTGAAACAGTTTATTTTAGGACGGCACCAACTTTCTCACTATCAAACATAAACACTTTAAGTAAAGTTAATCTTATTTTATTCACTCAATATACTTCTTAAATTGGTTGGAAATAAAATAGGCCGCAACAAATTATACTACCCGTTAGGTTTTGTTCCAATACGGGTAGTTTCCAGACCCCAACCCCCGGAAGACACTAAATCTAAATAGTAACAAAATTGAGTTGTATGCACAAAAGAATTCCTTTTGTCGCACCTTTAGGACAATTGTTTTTGCAACCACTTAATACCCATTACCAAAGAAGCTACACAGGTGTATGACAAAACGTTACGGCCAAAACACCCTACTTCTTTATAAGCAACCATTCTGAATTCTTTATACGCAACCAAGCAACCATTTTTTAATTCTTGTACGCAACCAAGCAACCATTTTTACTTCTTTAAATGCAACCATTTCAACTTGTTCATAAGCAATCAACCATATCTAAATATTTTGATTATTTACTTGAAATTCGATATGTTTAACTGCAGGTATTACCGAGATTGGTTAAATGCAGCTGACATCATGTAAATATCTTATAGCTAGGTGACTGTCTTCCGGGGGTCAGAGTCTAGAATTTCCGCTTCGCCCAAGTTAATTTGTTGCGACTTGCTTAAAATGAAAATGATCGGTCAATTTTGGATGAGTTTTTCATTACAAATTTGCATACTAGTGGTTGTGATCCACATAGTATTTAATTTAAACAAATCACGAGGATGTCCATAGCACCCAGTATTCACTGTTCCTGACTGCGTTCAATTTAGTCACTTCACTCTCGATTGTTCTGTTTGGTCCACGGATCTGAAGTCTGTCTGGTACCTTGGTGTGCCCGGCTTGCTTGATCTTTACGGGTTGTTCGATGGCAGCGAATTTTAGTCTTCATGAGTGACCAAGCTGAAAGTATACAGAGAACTGGGCAGCTTACAGAATTAAGGTTAATCAAGTTAATATCTGGGAGGGTGGGTGGGGAAGCAGCTTGCTTGTTTGAGGTTGTTTAGGAAGAGGAAGTTAGTTTACAATGCATTCTGGGATTCCTGGCACCAGTCTGGGAGGCTGCTATCATGTGACCTCATCATGACCTCACCATGTGACTATCAAGATCATGTGACATGTCCAATAAAATCTATTTATAGACATTTTGATAATTTTATTAATTTTGATTAATAACCACCTATGGATGAAAACTCATTGTTGGTTTGCCAAAATAAACTTGGAATATAGTATATTTCTATATTCTGCTTTATTTCTGAAAGGACATCACATGTATATGTAACATATTAGATAGCTTCAGATTAAAACAAAGTTATCTCATTTCACACATGCATTTCAGATAATTGTAGTTGATTCTTTAACCCTTTCCTCAACAGGCTTAAGGAACTTGGTCAGATGATCTTGGTACACCATAATCCATTTGAAATGTCCCTGGTTCATTGCCTGAATGTTTATCAGATCAACCTGTGCTCTGGAATTAAAGTCCTTGCTAATTAGTGGTCTAACAACAACTCCTTTAGTAGTTGGTCTCTTGCGTTTTCGATGGCACTCAACACACATGGATTTGTACAATGACAGGACGTCTTGTGTGATATTAGCATATTTCCTATTTGCTTCTTTCACCATTTTGTCTCTCCCACCATGGCCAGTTGCTAGATGTACTCTTTTTACTATGTCAAATGTTTCTTCAATAGTCACAAAGTAAGTTGGATGTTCATCTGGATGCTGACGTTTTCTGATAAGCTTCTCTACATCTCCACACTTAAGTATTTCATACTTCTTCAGCAAGTAATATTGATGTGGAGACTTCTTGGAGCATGCAGAACCTTCAATTATCTCATTGATAATTTTGTTGAATTCATCCTTTGGTATCAACACTCTCTTGTTTTCTTCATACAGATTGTCTAGTTTCTGCCTAAATTCAATTTCAAGTTCCATATTGTGTCTGTTGTTATAGAATGTGGTCTAGATCACCTTAGCCTTATTATTTAGTAGTTATCATTGTGTTGCATAATACTGCAAGCAGGTCATTGGTCATTTTCAGCTGAAGCAATTTTTAACCAAATGACTGTTTGCTTTACAGTTGATGAAAACAAGTTCAAACAAATAAGAATAACGTAGGCGCTTAAGTCCTGTTCTTTACAAGATTAAAAGAAAATGATTACTTAATTATACATAATTGACAACATTATATGTTCACCTTGCACGGGGTGTTAAAAACTTGAAACGCTTATTTCTAAATTAAGAACATCAAACATAAATCCCGTGCAAACAACTTAATTACGTTTGATCAATGGGATAGATAAGTATGATTGACGGTGAAAGACAGAATACGTAAATGTGATGTCCTTTCAGAAATAAACGGTTTTATATGAGAATTTTATGCACTCTCTTTAATTTACTGCAGATATTTCTTTAAAATGAATCGTAAATCCAGAAAATAAAGACAGAGTAATTTCAGGGAATATGTATAAAAATCTGGACATCAAATCAGGGAATATGTATAATCCCTGCTTTTTTCAGGGATTATGTATATTCCCTCAGTGAATCAGGGATAATACATAATCCCTGAAATTTACAGGGATTATACATATTCCCTGATTATACATATTCCCTGTAACATATATACGGGAAAGATATGATGGGTACTTTCAACAAAATATCCCCTACAGTTTCCTTACCCAGTGCGATTTCCTCTATTGTTTATTCGTTGTCGAACATGTACCTTAGTTACAAGCCTATTATGCTTTTCATTTATGTCTCACGTTTCAACGGCTTATATAAATCGGACAGCATGTGGTATTTAAAATCATTACCCAACTCAATGTTTTATCTTTCTTAACAATCTACTTCATGTAATTCCTTACACCGGTCTATTGTAGTCTGTTTAACCCTTTTTCCGATATTGGAAAGACCAAAAAGAAATAATAAAAGCAAAACATTGATTTCATAGTTACACTAGGATAATTTAAACAAAACAATACAATGTATTATTTTTGACATAGTGGTATTCTTTTGTTTTGTCCTCTGTAATAAATACGGAAAAAGGGATACCAGTCTCATTGGATTAGGTTTCGCGATTGGCGATTTATTCTATATACACATACATGTTATAGAACAGAACGGAACATATTTTATTAGAACTTAAGCAGATCAGCTCATTGTTCTTAAAATACAATTAACTACATAACAATGAAAATAGTGTCATTTCATATATACAGTTCGACTTAACAAAAAGCATTGCTCTGAAATAAGAAAACAAAAGTTCTAATTTACTTTTATCAGAAATCATTATGGCAAAGTGTATAAATTTCCATCGATGCCTTGCTAAACTGAAAACTTAACTAAGATTAAGTATTGACTAGAGAGAATACATATCGAAAACATTAACCACTCCTGTAGTCGTATCGCCCCACCAAAGGCAGCCGGGGTACGATAGTCGGGGCATGTGATATCATCAAAGAAGGATAATTGCCAATTTTGGCATACCTGAAATATCTTTGACATGCAAAAGAACAATGCGCATTTATTGCATATTGATCGGTGTTGATTGGTTTCATGACGTCTTCATTGAAAAAAAATATTTGTTTTTAGGATGGTAATGTTAACCCTCTTGTTTTGTTTGAATGAGTTATTTAAATCAAATAACTTTTTAGGATATGTTTTTAATAAAGGTTGTCATAAGTATATACAAATGTCCATAGTTTATATGTTTTGAATTCCAAGATATCAATGAAATATTAAGTGGATGTTAAGAAAGTATGTCCAGTGTATAAGAAAACAGTTTTAAACATCTGTTGATGATTATCAGATGTTTGATTTATTTTAGTAATTTTTAGGCTATTACTCGTACCTTGAGACAAAGGATGTACTTGATGTACAATTCAACGGTTAAACTCGTTCTGAATCTCATCTTTAATATCTATTAGGCATTCGCTTTATATATGTTGTCTGACAATGTGTATGTTTCCGCCTTCATAGTTTTGAAGAACAGCCTCATCAAGTCATACTTATTCTTTGATTTGTAATGGAGATATATTTTTTCTAATGCTTTTCTCTTCTCAAACCTTTCCTGGGAGGTCCTTCTTCTGTTTCCTTCCTGTTTCTTTTTATCATAGAGAGTTTAAGCGGTCTTCATCATCACTTAGTGCCCCGATTTGTCTCAGATGTGTGGAATTAGTATCGTTGACATTTCACTTTACTGTTCTTAAGTGCCCGCGTTAACATAATTAGAATAGAAGGCTTTTATTAAACCCTTCCCTTTTATACCCTACTATATCAACATTTTAACTTCCCGCTATACAAAATAAAATGATATTCGATGTAGTAATATGTATATCTATATTATTTGTTTCTCATTCATGTACAAGATCAAACACTTATACAAATGATTCAAACATATAAAACAAATACATGATCATTCATTTAGAATTAAAAGAGACATTAAAACATAAAAGACATGCATTTGTTATCTTACCAGTATCTACAATATGGAGTAAGAGATTGCAATATTCAAATACAACTAGTTTTAAGTTATAATAGTGCAAGGAATAAAATCATTCAAATAACATCAAACAATCTTTCAATATAACACACTCATGAGGGATATACATTCTTTTGAGAAGTTCAGTTCAGTAGTTCAGTAGAACAGTTGAAATCTATTAAAAGTCAATCAGTTAATCGTAGATAGTATCAATTAAGGTTTTAACGTGTAGTGGTTGATACTGTACAATTATTTTACATTAACTTGTACGTGGCATTGCCCTTCCTTGATGTCTATCCCATTATCTTTCACTATCTCTCTTTTCTTCATCGCATTTCTAATCTCTTAGATCATCTGTTCAACTGGTTGTTGTATTGTTTAAAGAAAATACATTTGTTAACCCCACAATGTTTTTTGTAGAAATAGAACAATCGATGTTAACGCCCATAATACAAGTTGGAATTGGCTCTAAATATGTTTAAAGGATGCAGCCCAATCCAATTCTCGAATTGTTAGATACTTCTCCTGCATTTTACATGTATATAGTATCAAATATCAGAAAAGTTTCGATTAAATTCAAGTTTTTCTTCCTTTTCTTCCCCTCTTTGTATTTTCTTCCGTTCGCCTTTATATGTAGCGGTTGGTCTATGACATATTTTCAAAACCGCGGACTGTTTTATATTTCTTAAACCCAATTCATTTAGTATTGGACGAATCGTGTATCTTACTCGGCACCCGTTTGTCAAACATTCGATCGACCAAGCGAATGAGGCCCAGGGTATATAGATTTCCTTCCGCATAAAACTGTTGTAACATGCTCCATGTTTATATCCACTGATAGAATTCGTAAAGGGTTGTTCTAATTTGGAGCAGACGCGATGTGTCGTATTACCATCATAACTCTTTCACTGCCAATTTTCTTTGAAAACAGACTTCTTAATGTCAATTAAATTCCGCGAAAACAAAGAAAGGCTTTATCAGTTTAAAGTGTCATAAATTAAGTTGAAACTTTAAACAAATATTGCGAATAAACTGTTTTGTATAATAACATATTTAACCCTTAAAATGCAGGTAGTTCTCTTAAAAGATATTTTTGTGTCGTCTGTTTTCAAAAACCTTTTAAATCAGCTAAGTTTTGACGAGGAGTGATAAACAGCGTAGCAAACAGGTTAGGGTTAACAAGTGACACAGTCTAATCAGATAACCCTCGCCTTTGATGACAATATCAATGGAACTTTGTCCCAAAATACCGTAACAATGTTAAGTCGCCGACTTGCGACAATGGCCCTCCACGGCAAGTCACTGATCGGCGATATTGGCAGCGAAAGAGAGGCTTGTTCATTGATAAATCCATCGATGATTCATCTGTTAAGGATTGGTGCATGACCGTCCACTCTACATTAGACCGGGGGCCGGTCTCCCATCTAGCGAATATAGAGACCGGTATGGAACAAACCTACAAGACAGGATTCTGGCTGGTAACGGAAGGAAAGAAAATAGCATACTGTCCATAGAGATGTACTGTACTTTTTTCGATTCAAAGCTAACATACATGTAATGTTGACCGTCAAACGAAGTTTCCTTTACGTAAATGATTGTCAAAATGTTACCCGGTATGACCAGCTCTTGCAGGTTGTGGAGTCTCAGGTCTTAGATCAACATGGGTCAGGCATCGCAACATAATATATATTTTTGCATAAACAATCTCAGGTAGGGAATCATATGTGAGGACACTTTTAACCCTTCACCAAACGACAATTTTTGACTGTCCAAAAATGAAAGAGTTTGCACACGACATTTCAAAAGGTGATGAAATTGAAAACTGATAGTGCAGAAAACATTGTGGGAAAGGAGAAATTGCTTGTTAAGAGAAAGCAGGGATTATACATATTCCCTGATTTGATGTCCAGATTTTTAGACATATTCCCTGAAATTAATTCTGTCTTTATTTTCTAGATTTACAAATCATTTACAAGTAATTTCTGCAGTAAAACAAACACACCTTATCATTTGAAACAGTTTATTTTAGGACGGCACCAACTTTCTCACTATCAAACATAAACACTTTAAGTAAAGTTAATCTTATTTTATTCACTCAATATACTTCTTAAATTGGTTGGAAATAAAATAGGCCGCAACAAATTATACTACCCGTTAGGTTTTGTTCCAATACGGGTAGTTTCCAGACCCCAACCCCCGGAAGACACTAAATCTAAATAGTAACAAAATTGAGTTGTATGCACAAAAGAATTCCTTTTGTCGCACCTTTAGGACAATTGTTTTTGCAACCACTTAATACCCATTACCAAAGAAGCTACACAGGTGTATGACAAAACGTTACGGCCAAAACACCCTACTTCTTTATAAGCAACCATTCTGAATTCTTTATACGCAACCAAGCAACCATTTTTTAATTCTTGTACGCAACCAAGCAACCATTTTTACTTCTTTAAATGCAACCATTTTCAACTTGTTCATAAGCAATCAACCATATCTAAATATTTTGATTATTTACTTGAAATTCGATATGTTTAACTGCAGGTATTACCGAGATTGGTTAAATGCAGCTGACATCATGTAAATATCTTATAGCTAGGTGACTGTCTTCCGGGGGTCAGAGTCTAGAATTTCCGCTTCGCCCAAGTTAATTTGTTGCGACTTGCTTAAAATGAAAATGATCGGTCAATTTTGGATGAGTTTTTCATTACAAATTTGCATACTAGTGGTTGTGATCCACATAGTATTTAATTTAAACAAATCACGAGGATGTCCATAGCACCCAGTATTCACTGTTCCTGACTGCGTTCAATTTAGTCACTTCACTCTCGATTGTTCTGTTTGGTCCACGGATCTGAAGTCTGTCTGGTACCTTGGTGTGCCCGGCTTGCTTGATCTTTACGGGTTGTTCGATGGCAGCGAATTTTAGTCTTCATGAGTGACCAAGCTGAAAGTATACAGAGAACTGGGCAGCTTACAGAATTAAGGTTAATCAAGTTAATATCTGGGAGGGTGGGTGGGGAAGCAGCTTGCTTGTTTGAGGTTGTTTAGGAAGAGGAAGTTAGTTTACAATGCATTCTGGGATTCCTGGCACCAGTCTGGGAGGCTGCTATCATGTGACCTCATCATGACCTCACCATGTGACTATCAAGATCATGTGACATGTCCAATAAAATCTATTTATAGACATTTTGATAATTTTATTAATTTTGATTAATAACCACCTATGGATGAAAACTCATTGTTGGTTTGCCAAAATAAACTTGGAATATAGTATATTTCTATATTCTGCTTTATTTCTGAAAGGACATCACATGTATATGTAACATATTAGATAGCTTCAGATTAAAACAAAGTTATCTCATTTCACACATGCATTTCAGATAATTGTAGTTGATTCTTTAACCCTTTCCTCAACAGGCTTAAGGAACTTGGTCAGATGATCTTGGTACACCATAATCCATTTGAAATGTCCCTGGTTCATTGCCTGAATGTTTATCAGATCAACCTGTGCTCTGGAATTAAAGTCCTTGCTAATTAGTGGTCTAACAACAACTCCTTTAGTAGTTGGTCTCTTGCGTTTTCGATGGCACTCAACACACATGGATTTGTACAATGACAGGACGTCTTGTGTGATATTAGCATATTTCCTATTTGCTTCTTTCACCATTTTGTCTCTCCCACCATGGCCAGTTGCTAGATGTACTCTTTTTACTATGTCAAATGTTTCTTCAATAGTCACAAAGTAAGTTGGATGTTCATCTGGATGCTGACGTTTTCTGATAAGCTTCTCTACATCTCCACACTTAAGTATTTCATACTTCTTCAGCAAGTAATATTGATGTGGAGACTTCTTGGAGCATGCAGAACCTTCAATTATCTCATTGATAATTTTGTTGAATTCATCCTTTGGTATCAACACTCTCTTGTTTTCTTCATACAGATTGTCTAGTTTCTGCCTAAATTCAATTTCAAGTTCCATATTGTGTCTGTTGTTATAGAATGTGGTCTAGATCACCTTAGCCTTATTATTTAGTAGTTATCATTGTGTTGCATAATACTGCAAGCAGGTCATTGGTCATTTTCAGCTGAAGCAATTTTTAACCAAATGACTGTTTGCTTTACAGTTGATGAAAACAAGTTCAAACAAATAAGAATAACGTAGGCGCTTAAGTCCTGTTCTTTACAAGATTAAAAGAAAATGATTACTTAATTATACATAATTGACAACATAATATGTTCACCTAATATGTTCACCTTGCACGGGGTGTTAAAAACTTGAAACGCTTATTTCTAAATTAAGAACATCAAACATAAATCCCGTGCAAACAACTTAATTACGTTTGATCAATTGGATAGATAAGTATGATTGACGGTGAAAGACAGAATACGTAAATGTGATGTCCTTTCAGAAATAAACTGTTTTATATGAGAATTTTATGCACTCTCTTTAATTTACTGCAGATATTTCTTTAAAATGAATCGTAAATCCAGAAAATAAAGACAGTATTAATTTCAGGGAATATGTATAAAAATCTGGACATCAAATCAGGGAATATGTATAATCCCTGCTTTTTTCAGGGATTATGTATATCCCCTCAGTGAATCAGGGATAATACATAATCCCTGGAATTTTCAGGGATTATACATATTCCCTGATTATACATATTCCCTGTAACATATATACGGGAAAGATATGATGGGTACTTCCAACAAAATATCCCCTACAGTTTCCTTACCCAGTGCGATCTCCTCTATTGTTTATTCGTTGTCGAACATGTACCTTAGTTACAAGCCTATTATGCTTTTCATTTATGTCTCACGTTTCAACGGCTTATATAAATCGGACAGCATGTGGTATTTAAAATCATTACCCAACTCAATGTTTTATCTTTCTTAACAATCTACTTCATGTAATTCCTTACACCTGTCTATTGTAGTCTGTTTAACCCTTTTTCCGATATTGGAAAGACCAAAAAGAAATAATAAAAGCAAAACATTGATTTCATAGTTACACTAGGATAATTTAAACAAAACAATACAATGTATTATTTTTGACATAGTGGTATTCTTTTGTTTTGTCCTCTGTAATAAACACGGAAAAAGGGATACCAGTCTCATTGGATTAGGTTTCGCGATTGGCGATTTATTCTATATACACATACATGTTATAGAACAGAACAGAACGGAACATATTTTATTAGAACTTAAGCAGATCAGCTCATTGTTCTTAAAATACAATTAACTACATAACAATGAAAATAGTGTCATTTCATATATACAGTTCGACTTAACAAAAAGCATTGCTCTGAAATAAGAAAACAAAAGTTCTAATTTACTTTTATCAGAAATCGTGATGGCAAAGTGTATAAATTTCCATCGATGCCTTGCTAAACTGAAAACTTAACTAAGATTAAGTATTGACTAGAGAGAATACATATCGAAAACATTAACCACTCCTGTAGTCATATCGCCCCACCAAAGGCAGCCGGGGTACGATAGTCGGCGCATGTGATATCATCAAAGAAGGATAATTGCCAATTTTGGCATACCTGAAATATCTTTGACATGCAAAAGAACAATGCGCATTTATTGCATATTGATCGGTGTTGATTGGTTTCATGACGTCTTCATTGAAAAAAAATATTTGTTTTTAGGATGGTAATGTTAACCCTCTTGTTTTGTTTGAATGAGTTATTTAAATCAAATAACTTTTTAGGATATGTTTTTAATAAAGGTTGTCATAAGTATATACAAATGTCCATAGTTTATATGTTTTGAATTCCAAGATATCAATGAAATATTAAGTGGATGTTAAGAAAGTATGTCCAGTGTATAAGAAAACAGTTTTAAACATCTGTTGATGATTATCAGATGTTTGATTTATTTTAGTAATTTTTAGGCTATTACTCGTACCTTGAGACAAAGGATGTACTTGATGTACAATTCAACGGTTAAACTCGTTCTGAATCTCATCTTTAATATCTATTAGGCATTCGCTTTATATATGTTGTCTGACAATGTGTATGTTTCCGCCTTCATAGTTTTGAAGAACAGCCTCATCAAGTCATACTTATTCTTTGATTTGTAATGGAGATATATTTTTTCTAATGCTTTTCTCTTCTCAAACCTTTCCTGGGAGGTCCTTCTTCTGTTTCCTTCCTGTTTCTTTTTATCATAGAGAGTTTAAGCGGTCTTCATCATCACTTAGTGCCCCGATTTGTCTCAGATGTGTGGAATTAGTATCGTTGACATTTCACTTTACTGTTCTTAAGTGCCCGCGTTAACATAATTAGAATAGAAGGCTTTTATTAAACCCTTCCCTTTTATACCCTACTATATCAACATTTTAACTTCCCGCTATACAAAATAAAATGATATTCGATGTAGTAATATGTATATCTATATTATTTGTTTCTCATTCATGTACAAGATCAAACACTTATACAAATGATTCAAACATATAAAACAAATACATGATCATTCATTTAGAATTAAAAGAGACATTAAAACATAAAAGACATGCATTTGTTATCTTACCAGTATCTACAATATGGAGTAAGAGATTGCAATATTCAAATACAACTAGTTTTAAGTTATAATAGTGCAAGGAATAAAATCATTCAAATAACATCAAACAATCTTTCAATATAACACACTCATGAGGGATATACATTCTTTTGAGAAGTTCAGTTCAGTAGTTCAGTAGAACAGTTGAAATCTATTAAAAGTCAATCAGTTAATCGTAGATAGTATCAATTAAGGTTTTAACGTGTAGTGGTTGATACTGTACAATTATTTTACATTAACTTGTACGTGGCATTGCCCTTCCTTGATGTCTATCCCATTATCTTTCACTATCTCTCTTTTCTTCATCGCATTTCTAATCTCTTAGATCATCTGTTCAACTGGTTGTTGTATTGTTTAAAGAAAATACATTTGTTAACCCCACAATGTTTTTTGTAGAAATAGAACAATCGATGTTAACGCCCATAATACAAGTTGGAATTGGCTCTAAATATGTTTAAAGGATGCAGCCCAATCCAATTCTCGAATTGTTAGATACTTCTCCTGCATTTTACATGTATATAGTATCAAATATCAGAAAAGTTTCGATTAAATTCAAGTTTTTCTTCATTTTCTTCCCCTCTTTGTATTTTCTTCCGTTCGCCTTTATATGTAGCGGTTGGTCTATGACATATTTTCAAAACCGCGGACTGTTTTATATTTCTTAAACCCAATTCATTTAGTATTGGACGAATTGTGTATCTTACTCGGCACCCGTTTGTCAAACATTCGATCGACCAAGCGAATGAGGCCCAGGGTATATAGATTTCCTTCCGCATAAAACTGTTGTAACATGCTCCATGTTTATATCCACTGATAGAATTCGTAAAGGGTTGTTCTAATTTGGAGCAGACGCGATGTGTCGTATTACCATCATAACTCTTTCACTGCCAATTTTCTTTGAAAACAGACTTCTTAATGTCAATTAAATTCCGCGAAAACAAAGAAAGGCTTTATCAGTTTAAAGTGTCATAAATTAAGTTGAAACTTTAAACAAATATTGCGAATAAACTGTTTTGTATAATAACATATTTAACCCTTAAAATGCAGGTAGTTCTCTTAAAAGATATTTTTGTGTCGTCTGTTTTCAAAAACCTTTTAAATCAGCTAAGTTTTGACGAGGAGTGATAAACAGCGTAGCAAACAGGTTAGGGTTAACAAGTGACACAGTCTAATCAGATAACCCTCGCCTTTGATGACAATATCAATGGAACTTTGTCCCAAAATACCGTAACAATGTTAAGTCGCCGACTTGCGACAATGGCCCTCCACGGCAAGTCACTGATCGGCGATATTGGCAGCGAAAGAGAGGCTTGTTCATTGATAAATCCATCGATGATTCATCTGTTAAGGATTGGTGCATGACCGTCCACTCTACATTAGACCGGGGCCGGTCTCCCATCTAGCGAATATAGAGACCGGTATGGAACAAACCTACAAGACAGGATTCTGGCTGGTAACGGAAGGAAAGAAAATAGCATACTGTCCATAGAGATGTACTGTACTTTTTTCGATTCAAAGCTAACATACATGTAATGTTGACCGTCAAACGAAGTTTCCTTTACGTAAATGATTGTCAAAATGTTACCCGGTATGACCAGCTCTTGCAGGTTGTGGAGTCTCAGGTCTTAGATCAACATGGGTCAGGCATCGCAACATAATATATATTTTTGCATAAACAATCTCAGGTAGGGAATCATATGTGAGGACACTTTTAACCCTTCACCAAACGACAATTTTTGACTGTCCAAAAATGAAAGAGTTTGCACACGACATTTCAAAAGGTGATGAAATTGAAAACTGATAGTGCAGAAAACATTGTGGGAAAGGAGAAATTGCTTGTTAAGAGAAATTTCTTTTTTCCCATGATGTTGTTCAGAGTCGTCTGCAACAAACTGGTCAAAGGTCGTTATTGTTTGGTAATGGGTTTACACATAAGAACTGAACACGCACTCATTAAGATGGCTGGTTTCGATTGGTCGACTGCCAGGTATGTGATATGTAATGATGTCACATTTTATACCTGTTCATACTTATCTGCGTGCTTATTATGTAGTACAGCTTATCTAAAAATAAGATTATTTAGATACAAAAAGAAAGTTAGCAAATACCTTGTATTTGATTGCCGTAATAGCATGCGACTTGTAGCAATGCGTTTTACGTCGATACTTTATGTGATACCTCTTGTACATTTTAAAGCACAACATCAATGCATTGATCAGTTTGTGTTCAAGTCTAAGACAAGAGTAAGTTTTAGAAAATTATTTAGTAAAACTCATTATTGTTTAACATTTTTGGAGATGAGTCAAGATAAAGAACGGAGATAATCCAAATTAAATGTGTTAGTTCAGTTTGGATTGCCTAAATGTACGATATCATTATTGATGAAATGAGTTGTTTTAACTAATATGGGAACAGAATTACATGCTAGGAAGAAGGGAGCAAGAGTAACAACACGTGTTTCCTTTTGAAGAAATTTCCTCTTCCTTTATTCTCCAATATGCTCTTTCTCAACACTTTGATGATCAAGAAATCGGAGAGGGTGAGCAATCGGCTATCCACTAGACGCAGTTTGAAGAGGGTAAAAACCGTCGAAACGGTAATTGAATACCAGAAATATCTAGAAAGCAAAGATGTATTTAATATCATCCCTCTTTAGTTTGTTTTAAATCTATGTTAAATCAAAGGGTTAGCTCTAGATGTTTGGATAAATAGTCCAATTGTGCCTTTACCGAAAATGTTTACAGTTTTGATTGTTATCGCAAGAAAACTTCGTTCAGTCTGGTGGAATGTAATGAGTGGAATTGTTTTAGTTAAAGCATGACTTAGAATTACTCAGAGTCGTTGCTAAAATAGGTCGAATGTTACAAACGTTTTATAAAACCTTGCAATCCTGATTTTCAAACGTTATTTTCTATATAGTTATTCAGGTATTAAAGGTATACGGACATTTGCCCCCCGGACATTTGCCCTCCCGGACATTTGCCCCCTTTTTGGTATAGGGCGGATATTTGCCCCCTCGCCGCAATGTAGAAGGCGGACATTTGCCCCCTCATATTACTTTTTCAACTTGCTTGACCTGATCATATTCCGTTATGATTAAACAGGAATTTAAATGGAAATAATAATTTGATCAGACTAACATGTCAATTTTGCTCTATTACGCCGATGACACTTGGTCAATTATGCTCATCCAACCGTGAATACCTTTTGCCTTCTTTGTTTTTTATTGTTAGCCTTGAGTGAGCCAAATCGGTAATAAGATTAAAGATGTGATCAATATGTTAATTAAAGAATAAATTCAATTCATTAAATTCAATTCATTAAGTTTCATGGTTGGATGAGCACGATTGGCCAAGTGCCATCGGAGTGTTTTTGATTCGTTGTCTCGATTTTAACACCTATAGGGGATTAGGAGGGAAGAGCTAATAGAGTAAAATTGATAAAAATATCATTTTCATTTTAATTTCTATTTAAATATAACTTAAAACGATCAGGTCAAGCAAATTGAAAAAAATAATATGAGGGGGCAAATGTCCGCCTTCTACATTACGGCGAGGGGGCAAATGTCCGCCCTATACCAAAAAGGGGGCAAATGTCCGGGGTGGCAAATGTCCGGGGGGTCAAATGTCCGGGATTCGGTATTAAACCGGGCGAACATTGGTCATATTTGTTGTTCGTTCTTTTTATACAAGATAATGGATTTATTTATTTTCTAAACACCTCAAGTTATGTGTCTCTTTTGCTGTAAATAACACCGTTTTATCTTACACTGCTTTTATAGATAAGTACAAGGGATGGCTACTTTCATAAAAAGGGGTAATGAACTCAGGGTAGATTCTTTCATGACTCCAAGATAAGATAAAGATTACACCCTGCACATGTTAATAGTGTGACGGATTTTACTTCTTCAGTACTGTGTCTGACTCGCAAGACCAGTTTTTACCAGGCCAAACGAAATTCACAATATCTTGTTCATAACGCAATGCTTTCTTAAAGTATTCTTTGTAACAAAATAAAGTTTGTCATGTGAAATTTGTTAAAACAAAGCTACGCCGAATTTTGAGCTTTGGGTCTAGCCAGCATAATAGGCTTTGATATATCGTCAGACGTTCGAGACAGTACGTTTAGAATATAGGAACCAGTACTAATTCCCAATTAGTAGTCTTCTTCCAACAAATAGATAGATATATATATATATAGATAATTTCATTGAAGTACACTTTACACTTGATAGTCATAAAACTTTGTTACAAAAGCGTCAAGTTTCATATATATTTGTTTACGACATTTGCATATATATATAAAACAAGTAGATCATCTAAATTGACATATTCTATTAATGGTTTTAAAGGAATTTATAGCAATCATTTGAGCTGCCTTTGTTTTGATGGTAAAATATCTTTTTACATGTATTTTAAATCATATGGTATCACATCAATATATCTAAGTATATACATACATTTGGTAAGAATTTGTTGGTTCCAATTATGATTATGATTATAAAAATGATTATTTGAACATTGGTGCAAGAACGTCATCACATTAATGTATCTAACTTTTATGACAAGGAAAACATTTAGTCATTCATTAACTTATAATACTTATTGATTCATACTATTTGGATGAAAGAGTCTGATAAAGGGTTGTCTGCTTTGAAAATCGCAAAAAAAAATGACTCATGGGAAACAACTGTCTGTTCCTTGTTGTTGTTGTCCTATTTTGGAACATTGTATTCTGACCAATCAAATCGCTATGAATGTGTAGGCTGCCCGTTGTCAATCTTGTGGAACATAGTGGAGCTTGTAGACAGCGGGGCACCAGTTTAATACAGAAACTGGTATGGTACAAATCTACCATGTAGGATTCTGGCTGGTAATGGAAGGAACAAAAATAGTACACTGTCCATTGAGATCTATGTTTTCGATTGAAAGTTAACAAACGGTTGGCCGTAAAACGAAGTTTCATTTACATAAATGATGGTCAAAATGTTGCCGGGCATGACCAGCTCTTGCAAGTTGTGGAGTGTGGGTCTTAGACCAATATCGACCGAGCATCGCAATATAACAGTTTTTTAAGCGTTTATATTTTTTGTTTAGCATAAATAATCTCAGGAAGAGAGTCATACGTGAGGACACTTTTAACCCATTACCAAGTGCAAAATTTTCGACTGTCCAAATTTGAAAAATTTTGCAGACGACATTTAAAATTTCAAAATGTGATGAAATTGAAAAAGAATCTTCTGACAGGACAAAAAAATATTGTTGGAAAAGGAAAAAACTAAGGAAGTTAAGAGCAATTTCTCCTTTTCCCAAAATGATTCCAGAATCATCTGCAACACACTGGACAGGTGCATTTTTTGTTTGGTAATGGATTCACACATGAGAACTATGAAAGCCCTCGTGAAGTTGGCTAGTTTCGATTGGTTGTCTGCCAGGTATGTGCTTTGTACTGATGTCACATTTTACGCATTATATGTTTCATTATGTAGTACAATTAGACTTAAAATAAGATTATCTGAATATAAAATGGAAGTTTGCCAAGAATTGTATTTGGTTGCCTTAAAAGCATTCAAGTTGTAGCAAGGCGTTATCCGTCGGGACAAACTTTTTTTAGTGCACTCTGTGATACTTAATTCTTGTAAATATTACAACACAGTCTCCGTTTATTAATGAGTTCGTGTTTATGGTTAAATCGATATTAAATTTTAGAAGATTGTCTTGTAGAACTATTTTGGCGAGATAAGTTCAGATATGGAAGGGAGATAATTCAAACTTAATGTGTTAATTAGTTCAGTATTGATTGCCTATATGTAGGATATCATTATCGATGAAATGAGTTGTTTCAACTAAAAGGGGAACATAATTAAATGCTAGGAAAACGGGAGCAAGAGTAACACCACGTGTTTCCTTTTGGAGAAATTTCCTCTTCCTTTATTCTCCAATATGCTCTTTCTCAACACTTTGATGATCAAGAAATCGAAGAGGGTTAGCAATCGGTTATCCACTATACGCCGTTTGAAGAGGGTAAACACTGTGGGAACGTTAATTGAATACCAGAAATATCTAAAAAGCAAAGATGTATTTAATATCATCCCTCTTTAGTTTGTTTTAATTATATGTTAAATCAAGGGGTTATCTCTAGATGTTTGGACAAATGGTCCAATTGTGCCTTTACCGAAAATGTTTACAGTTTTGATTGTTATCGCAAGAAAACTTCGTTCAATCTGGTGGAATGTAATGAATGGAATTGTTTTAGTTAACGCATGACGTAGAATTACTTGGAGTCGTTGCTAAAATAGGTCGAATGCTATAAAGGTTTTATAAAAACTTGCAATCCTGATTTTCCAACGTTATTTTCTATATAGTTATTCAGGTATTAAACCGGGCGAACATTGGTCATATTTGTTGTTCATTCTTTTTATACAAGACGATGGATTTATTTATTTTCTGAACATCTTAAGTTATGTGTCTCTTTTGATGCAAATAACACCGTTTTATCTTACACTGTTTTTTTTAGATAAGTACAAGGGATGGCTACTTTAATAAATGGGGGGTATTGAACTCAGGGTAGATTCTTTCATGACTTCAAGATAAGATAAACATTACACCCTGCACATGTTAATAGTGTGACTGATTTTACTTCTTCAGTATTGTGTCTGACTCGCAAAACCAGTTTTTACCAGGTCAAACGAAATTCACAATATCTTGTTCACAACGCAATGCTTTCTTAAAGTATTCTTTGTAACAAAATAAAGTTTGTCATGTGAAATTTGTTAAAACAAAGCTACGCCGAATTTTGAACGTTGGGTCTAGCCAGCATAATAGGCTTTGATATATCGTCAGACGTTCGAGAAGGTACGTTTAAAATATAGGAACCAGTACTTATTCCTAAATAGTAGTCTTCTTCCAACACATAGATATATATGTAGATAATTTTATCCTTAATGCTGCAACCATCGAATCTATACTTTTTCGCTAATGCGTGTTTCAAAGCCTAGCTTGTTTTCAACAGAACCTCAAATGTCTTCTTACTGATATACTTGTTCCAGTTGATTACCCATCAGTTTATAGTTAATTTAAAGGGGGAGTTGTCAAGATTTCCTTCATGTAAATGTTTCCATTTGTCCGGGAGGAATTTAAGTAACCATGTTTAACTTCATGTTGTAAGCTTTCCAAGGTCATTTTGAAGGATATTTCTATCATTAATTATGATGAAAGTCTTTATCTCGTCAGCAAAGAAAATACAGATGAGTCAACCATGTCTTGTAGATCGTTTATATGGATGACAAATAGAATGGGGCTGATTATTTATCCTTGTGGTATTCAGATGTCGCCGTTTTCCAGTTGGAAGTGGAGTCGTTAATATTAAACAGTATTATACGGCATTGAATTCCAATGTTAATGGAGAAGTCATGTAACTTTTAATGATAAATGATGGAAATCTATTAAACAGTAGATAAACGACCAAGATATAAACTAAAGATTAAAACAAACTCGCTGGAAAAGAAATGTGTGTTACTTTTGACCCTTGAAGGCATCTTTGGCCAGTTAAGAACGTCAAATTACTCATTCCAAATAGAAATATGTTTACATAATGATAAAGCATGGGGTTACATAAAAAATCAAAATCCTTTGCGAAAGCACATTATTTATTTATATTTCTTTATTTTAAGTTTACATCAAAGCGAGGATATCTTTCCTATTGTCATTGTAGGTCGCCGACTCACACTGAGTAGACAGTTGACGATGCATTTGCAACAAACCGCAAATGGTTTATACGCATATCTTAAATGGTGCCTTGAAAAAATCTGTTACTTAACATAGTTTAGTCAGATGAGGATCGAAAGATAAGTATTACCTTACATATAGTTCTTCGAAGCTTCCTTGTTTTTCATAAATCATTACACAAAATGAATGAAATAAAACGCGTTAGTGGAAAAGCATAAAAAATATATCCATATACGGTAAAATGTTAACATTAAGTACATAATCATACGAGATTAGAATTTAAGCCAACAAGATGCGTCATGAGAATTTATGAGTCTAACACCGATAACGCCATAACCTTCCAAATATGATTGAAGGGCATTCAGAAATTCAGAAATATGGTGAACAAAAAAAAAAAAGGGGTTGGGCGTCAGATTTTCGCCTTGTCTTACTCCAATACACGAGGAAAAGAAATATGATACAGAACCATTGTGTTTAACAAATGACTTGATCATTTGGTTCATATTATGAATCATTTTGAAAACCTTGCTTTAAAATATTCATGAGTTTTTACCAAAGCCCTATTCTCAAAAGGCTTGAGTAAAATGTATATACCCAGCAAACATACCCTTATCGGACCGATATCGGATGAATGATGGAATGTCAATGCCGTATTTCCATGTAAATCCGATTTCGGACCGATATTGGCAGTATGTCGGAATATCTATGTCGTTTCTCTGATATAGGTTCGATATCGGATGGATATCGGCAGTATGTCGGAATATCTATGTCGTTTCTCTGACATAGGCTCGACATCGGATAGATATCAGTGGTCTATGTCGGCTGTCGATTTCGTTCCGATATCTGACCGATGGTTATGTTTTTCATGGTATATATCCATACTGTATGGTAATTCTAAATCAGATTATGGAATGAATAATATCCAAGTCATTTGAACTTTCTAAGAGAATTGGACGTCAACACTGAAACACCGAGCGATATCGTAGCATTTTCTATTGACGCACCGGGTGATTTACCTACGTATGGTGTGATTTAACTACGCACCGGTACGACTATTATTTCGCGCGAAACTTAACAAGTGAAAATTGAGGAATATCGTCGATTATTTGCTTATTTACGTTATTTACGAATCCTTTCGATCTATTGACAAATATCACAACTTTGTATGAGCGCTGTAAGTATGTATTTTTACGAATGTCGAAATTATTACCGCTCAGCGTCTTCATCAACCTTTGGTAAAACCATTGACAGAGTGTCAGATAGCGTGGATCTGAGCTGTTTTCATATTCTTCTACGCTTGGGGTAGGATGGCAGTGAAGGGCCTAGGAACACCACTGAGTTTTGATAAACCATTTTTGACTTAATAAATAACAAGAAATCACTTTATATGTGTGTTATTGTTTATTTGTCAGGTTAAACCCTTTGCCTAATACAAGCGACTTTTCAAGCCTCTGCAATAGAGTAAACACAGAACAGGTAGCTCCTATATGAGCTGATAGATCAGTGTCTTCTTCTGTATTTGCCCATAAGGATGTTGTAGCTTAAAAGGCAGGATATAATGCACAACAATGCAGGTGAATGATGGGATAATATCGGCTCAATGTTGTTTACAGATATAAAGCAGATATCGTACCCTGATATCTGGCCGATATGTAGTCGAGTTGCACATCCGATATCGTGCCGATATTAGAGATATCGTGCCGATATTAGATGTCGATATCGGGCCGATATAGCAACTAATATCGGTCCGATATCGGACCGATATGTAATGTTTGCTGGGTACACTGTTTACGTTTCTTTTGTTTCTTTAAAATCCCAATTAATGAATGAGGTGTAGAATTGTACTAAGAGAAACTGCAGAATTTTCGAAAGCCTGCTTAGTTTTCAAAAAACAAGATCGTTATTCTCAAGAAAACTAGTTAATCGTAATATAACTTAGAATTGTTGTAGCTCTTTGTTTTATTCGGATTAGATGGGTCGTCATTGTTTTTATAGATTAGGATTATGAAAACCCCTGACCATGAATCTGGAATAAGTCCAGAGTTATATTAAACAGTTGTTTCAAATATTAATTAAGTATGTAATCATAAGAGCTAGATGCTTTGGCGTTGTTTATATTATTTGATACAAATATCTGTTTCTTCATCTGTAATTGGGGCATTCAGACTTTTATTGTAATCGCCATAGAGCTTAACGTGGGGCACTAGGCTTGTTATATTCGTCTTTGCCGCCTTCTTGAGTAAAGCTACATTTAAGTATGTGTGAAACCATGTGTGGTAGGTAAATGCCATCTCACTGATAATTCTCTTTTCTCGGCCTCGTTTTATCCAGTTCCTGCATATATCTTTGCTCCATTCGTGTTTCAAGGTAGGAAACGGATCCCTGCAGTGGCGGCGTAGTTGGCCGGCTTGCACCGGATGGTCTACCATGTCCTCAAAAAATCTATAATCATCGATCATTGGAAGTTCATTTGAGCGATTGATTGTTTGGAGATGCTCGTATATTTTCGTAATTAAACCAGGGCCTGTACAATGTATGGCGTCCTTACATGTTGCAGATTGGTTCGCGATCTGATGTATAACTTCTAGAATGAACCAATTGTAAGGTTTACACAACATCGCTGAGTTTGTTATCAGCAGCAATGGTGTCGGGTTTTTGGAGAAAAATGTATGTCCCGGTGGGTCAGTCACGAGTGTGCAGTCATGCGTCTCTACGTACGTGTCCAAAGGCTTAACGCTGACGGTGTCCAAGTCGAAATATGCGCCGCCATAATTGTACAAAACCACAAGTCGAAGAATGTCTCCCTTAAGAACACCAACTGCAAAAAAGTAGTTGAATCCGGTACAGGTTTCAATCACGATGCTTTATTAACACAATTCTTAATATTCTATTTAAAGGTGTTTGTTCAAAAAGAGAAATTGTTATAGATGTCGTTGAAACCATAAAGCTTTTGTATTGTTCTATGGTATACAATTAAAAGTAGCCAGTGAAAGCATAATTGAACCATATAGCGTACGTTTATCTAATTGATTTAGCTTGGACAGATGTGCAGTAGATCTCAAAGATGATGTCAGGTATTTAAATTAAAATCCATTGTATACACACTTCAAATATTAAAAGCAGTCTGGTTTTGCTTCATCAGTGCGTATCATATAACAAAACAGCTTTTACGAAGTATTAAAGAAATTAAGTTCTAAATTCCAGATTCCCTCACATCTGTGTACAAGCACAGTTGAAAATTCCAAACTATTTTGTGAAATGAAAATCAACAGGTTATAAACAAAGATACCATTTGCCAAAGTCAGACAATCTAGTCACATTTTCTGAAATGACCTATACTCTTTTTGTACAACGGCATATCAAATACTACAAACGTTTGTTAACACCCTGAACATGTACCTGCCATTGCAATATGTTATATGGGTAATTAGTCAAAGAAAATCAAAATTTATCTTTTTTGATAAAGTTCTATCCAACAAGCTTCAATCATTGATTCTGATTTAGGGATCATTTGATAGCAAAGTGATTTAAATGCGTCATTCGTCAATCCTTCTTGTATGGATATGTGGAGGAATTCATAAAATACACTCAGCGGATTTTCTAAACGGTCACCTGATGTTTTATTATAATAAAAGAAATCTAAAGAATGCTGATCAACACTTTTCCTTTATCCATTTTGTGCATATTATTCCGAAAGTAAACAAAATAATAATAATAAAATTAAGCAAGGGTAAAGTTCATAACAAAAGGGGTTAACACAAGCACCCTAAAAACAAAAAGTAACTTAATTAATAAAAGTGTCGTTTCATAGAGTTTGATAAGCGGTATATCCCTCACAGCAGCGATAACAACACGACCTCTTGCTCTCATTGAGACAATGTATCGGTGAAGATACTGCTGGCGTATTGCTTCCCATAACCTAACCACATCAGTTGTGAGATCAGCGATATTAACCGGTTGTGGCTGGGTTCGGCTTTGTCTCTTTAACAAGTCCCATACGTGTTCAATAGGGTTTAGTCAGGACTTTTCGCAGGCCATGGTAGTATTCGGATGTTGTTGGCAGTGAGCATAGCCTGCAAGGTGCATTATCCCGTGCCAGTATCATTCCATGATTGGCACGGCAATGGGGTATCAGTACAGGCTGAAGAATGTTATCAATGTAACGTCTTGCATTTAAGTTGTCTTGAATAGGAATGATGGGTGTTTTCGTATGAAGTGATATTCCTGCCCAAAACATAACTGAGCCTCACCCGAACTGATCAGCTTCAACAAGACAATGTTCATTGTTACGCTCTCCCCGGCGGTGGTAAACACGGTCACGTCCGTCGGGTCCACGGAGATTGATCATGGTTTCATCCACGAATAAAAAACATTGGTCCAGTCCGCTCGGGTAAACCTTAAATGACGTCTAGCCCACGCTAGCCGGACCAGTTTGTGTCTATCGAAAATACTTAGAACCTTTCGTGGACGCCGGTCTCGCAAAACTACGGCTCTGAGACGATTTCGTACAGTCTTTGGGTGGATCGGACGGTTGCGAATACAAATTGTCTGCGTCGCAGTGGCTGCAGCACGTGTAAACCTTTCCAGTAAATGCGTAAGGACAATGTAGCTGTCTTGTCGAGCAGTTGTCGCTCGTCTTGGCGGTAGTATTCGAATGTCAGCAACACTTCCGGTTCGCCTATATTTCGCTAACAATTCCTGCATTGTGGATAGTTGCTTATTAGAATGGCGTGCTACCTAAAATTTTAATTAGAATCACATTTAACGACAATCAGATATCAAATCAGATGATTTAATACGAAACTTTTAAAAAAATAATAATTCAGATACGATTGTGGACATACCTGTCTTATTGGAGTACCAGCATCCATCATTCCAACGGCAATTCCGCGTTCTTCAATGCTCATTCTGGCATTGTTTTTGTTTTTCCGTCTTGTGTATCAACTACGAATTGAATTCACTTCAAATTGAAAACTTACCATGTCATTTTCGTGGTTCACGTGCCACTTTGAAGGATTCGAACCCATCGTTCCGCACGATAAACCGTGTGTTTAAATCGGTGTTTTCTTTGTGTTGGCCGAATCCCGGCCTCTTGGAACATTTGTATGTCATGTGAAAATAAAGATTGATGATTTACGTTTTAATTCGTTGAACTAAATTTAGTGACCTTTTAGAAGATCCGCTGAGTGTAGTCAAAGAATTTGTCTATTGTTATGTTAACCGTCATTTGAAATTCACCCGTTCTTCGAATTACTTCGACTGTTCTCGAAATACATCGGTCGGGGCCATACTTTTTGGTCATGTCTCCCCTGTGTCTCCTGGGTCAATGCGACAAGTTCCGACCCGGTCGGTCTATTTCGTGATTGACCCATGATATCCGAAGAAAAAATTACTTTGAAATAGCGGATTATGGCGATTCTACAGTAATACATTGTCGGTGTTATTAGCTATAGATGAAAAATACATTTAATAACAATAAGTTTACTTTCGGGCTTTTTGATAGCGATCGAGCAAGTTTGGAAATATTTCCTTTATCAATTCGGCGCCACTTTGAAACGTCCAGAAATAATACGTCCAATCAGGCGGCTTGTTGTGCGTAACGAGTCCCCGGATATTGTCCTGGAAAGCAGCCGGTATGAGTTCGTCCTTCCAGATCTTGTGAATTATCTTCGGAATGCCTTTGTCCCTGGTATTCGTGAATTCTTATGGATCTATATGAAATTTCGGTGCTGCAACCCCTCTGTACTGTTCCTTAAAACTGGACAACGTGTGCGAGGCAAAGAGGCTGCCCAATAAGAAGTACAGTACTGTACACCCAAGCAGTAAGAACATACTGAAAAAAATGTTATAGACAGTAGATGGTTGCTGTCCTGAATATCAGAGGTTTTATCGGACAAGGCGTAGGAATAATACCCGTTGAGCCGGATACTAACTATCAAATCTAAACTTCTCGGTAGAAAATTCCGTTGTAAACATTCCATGATAATACAATTAATTCGAATTATTTAATGCTGTGTGCGTTCATACTGGTATCTGATGCGTTTCTGTTATTCCTTGTAATAGTTTCTTTTGATATCAAAGTTTTTCATCAGTAAAGGATATCCATGATTTTGTAAAGTGCTATTTAGTTCAAAAGACCAGCTCTTGTTTATATTATTTTCCGCTTGTTGTAAGAATGGTTTTTAAACCAAATGGTTTGGGCTTTTTTCATAAATCACTTCACTGCATTTTTCTTTGCTCAAAATACATAAAGGAAAACGACCAAGTTCACTATACAACGCCGCGGTTGGGTTTCTTTACACCTAAAATATGTTTATAGATCTTTATCTGTAGCTTATTAACGTCCTGCTATATAGCAAAATAGGTGTGATAATCTTTTCAAATATATGGAGTTTCGTCTGGATATCAACATCTATTCTGTCAAAAAGCAATAACATGTCGTGATAAGCTTTATAATCTCGCTCTTCATTTGTTTTAATTTAATGCAAACATAAAGGCAGTATGATAAGATTTTACACCTAGATAACTAAATAAAAGTACAGTCTCTGGCTAGCTATTGTCCATTTATAGTGGTTGTTTGATTACCTTTTTTTCAAAAATACATATTTTTTGTTTAATTTGAATTAATTTTAGCCCAGATTTCTAAGAATTTTCGTACATACCATTAGGTTTCATTGGTAAAGTTTTGGGACTGGTCGTAAACAATCATTATCGTCTGCAGAAATTAACATAATTAGTGATAAAAGGTTGAGATCTGTTTCATTGTAATTTTCTGGGTCTCAATTTTCGCTTATATCATTGATAAAAAGTAAAAACTATATTGTAGACAAAGGGTCACCCTGTTTCAAACCAGTTGTGGCTTTTATGAATTACGAGAAAGAATTGCTATCGGTAAGTCTTAAGTACGATTTAACATTACTGTAAATAGACTTGCATATTTTAATTATTGGCAGTTAAATCCCGATTTTATCAGTTTATCCCACATAATGGTTCTATTAATGGAATTAAAAACATTATCATGATCAATAAAACAACAATAGAATTAATATATATTAGCTTATATATTTTGGATGACTGTATGTAATATAAAGATACAGTCTATAGTACGAAATTTGTCTCTGAACCCAAATTGGAATTCATTGAAC